>OX371264.1:34784036-35384036 GCA_947311025.1 Lypha dubia | reverse complement strand
TGACAAACAAATTTTATAGAAAAATTCTCAAATACAATTGAGAAATAGGACTTACGTAGTCTATAAGTATGGATTCTTGGCTTTAATTTCTCATTGGTCCAATTGAGAGACAAACAAATTTTATAGAAAAATTCTCAAATACAATTGAGAAATAGGACTTACGTAGTCTATAAGTATGGAGTCTTGGCTGCAATTTCCCATTGGTCCAATTGAGTGACAAACAAATTTGATACAAAAATTCCTAAATACAATTGAGAAATAGGACTTACGTAGTCTATAAGTATGGATTCTTGGCTTAAATTTCCCATTGGTCCAAATGAGTGACCAACAAATTTTATAGAAAAATTCTCAAATACAATTGAGAAATAGGACTTACGTAGTCTATAAGTATGAATTCTTGTCTTTAATTTCCATTGGTCCAAATGAGTGACAAACCAATTTTATATAAAAATTCTCAAATACAATTGAGAAATAGGATTTACGTAGTCTATAAGTATGGATTCTTGGCTTTAATTTCTCATTGGTCCAATTGAGTGACAAACAAATTTTATAGAAAAATTCTCAAATACAATTGAGAAATAGGACTTACGTAGTCTATAAGTATGGATTCTTGTCTTTAATTTCCATTGGTCCAAATGAGTGACAAACCAATTTTATAGAAAAATTCTCAAATACAAATGAGAAATAGGACTTACGTAGTCTATAAGTATGAATTCTTGTCTTTAATTTCCATTGGTCCAAATGAGTGACAAACCAATTTTATAGAAAAATTCTCAAATACAAATGAGAAATAGGACTTACGTAGTCTATAAGTATGGATTCTTGGCTTTAATTTCTCATTGGTCCAATTGAGAGACAAACAAATTTTATAGAAAAATTCTCAAATACAATTGAGAAATAGGACTTACGTAGTCTATAAGTATGAATTCTTGTCTTTAATTTCCATTGGTCCAAATGAGTGACAAACCAATTTTATAGAAAAATTCTCAAATACAATTGAGAAATAGGACTTACGTAGTCTATAAGTATGGATTCTTGGCTTTAATTTCTCATTGGTCCAATTGAGAGACAAACAAATTTTATAGAAAAATTCTCAAATACAATTGAGAAATAGGACTTACGTAGTCTATAAGTATGAATTCTTGTCTTTAATTTCCATTGGTCCAAATGAGTGACAAACCAATTTTATAGAAAAATTCTCAAATACAATTGAGAAATAGGATTTACGTAGTCTATATGTATGGATTCTTGGCTTTAATTTCTCATTGGTCCAATTGAGTGACAAACAAATTTTATAGAAAAATTCTCAAATACAATTGAGAAATAGGACTTACGTAGTCTATAAGTATGGATTCTTGGCTTTAATTTCCCATTGGTCAATTGAGTGACAAACAAATTTTATAGAAAAATTCTCAAATACAATTGAGAAATAGGTCTTACGTAGTCTATAGGTATGGATTCTTGGCCTTAATTTCCCATTGGTCCAATTGAGTGACAAACAAATTTGATAGAAAAATTCTCAAATACAATTGAGAAATAGGACTTACGTAGTCTATAAGTATGGATTCTTGGCATTAATTTCTCATTGGTCCAATTGAGAGACAAACAAATTTTATAGAAAAATTCTCAAATACAATTGAGAAATAGCACTTACGTAGTCTATAAGTATGGATTCTTGGCTTTAATTTCCCATTGGTCCAATTGAGTGACAAACAAATTTGATAGAAAAATTCTCAAATACAATTGAGAAATAGCACTTACGTAGACTATAAGTATAGATTCTTGGCTTTAATTTCTCATTGGTCCATTTGAGAGACAAACAAATTTTATAGAAAAATTCTCAAATACAATTGAGAAATAGGACTTACGTAGCCTATAAGTATGGATTCTTGGCTTTAATTTTCCATTGGTCAATTGAGTGACAAACAAATTTTATAGAAAAATTCTCAAATACAATTGAGAAATAGGACTTACGTAGTCTATAAGTATGGATTCTTGGCTTTAATTTCCCATTGGTCCAATTGAGTGACAAACAAATTTGATAGAAAAATTCTCAAATACAATTGAGAAATAGGACTTACGTAGCCTATAAGTATGGATTCTTGGCTTTAATTTTCCATTGGTCAATTGAGTGACAAACAAATTTTATAGAAAAATTCTCAAATACAATTGAGAAATAGGACTTACGTAGTCTATAAGTATGGATTCTTGGCTTTAATTTCCCATTGGTCCAATTGAGTGACAAACAAATTTGATAGAAAAATTCTCAAATACAATTGAGAAATAGGACTTACGTAATCTATAAGTATGGATTCTTGGCTTTAATTTCCCATTGGTCAATTGATTGACAAACAAATTTTATAGAAAAATTCTCAAATACAATTGAGAAATAGGACTTACGTAGTCTATAAGTATGGATTCTTGGCTTTAATTTCCCATTGGTCCAATTGAGTGACAAACAAATTTGATAGAAAAATTCTCAAATACAATTGAGAAATAGGACTTACGTAGCCTATAAGTATGGATTCTTGGCTTTAATTTTCCATTGGTCAATTGAGTGACAAACAAATTTTATAGAAAAATTCTCAAATACAATTGAGAAATAGGACTTACGTAGTCTATAAGTATGGATTCTTGGCTTTAATTTCCCATTGGTCCAATTGAGTGACAAACAAATTTGATAGAAAAATTCTTAAATACAATTGAGAAATAGCACTTACGTAGTCCATAAGTATGGATTCTTGGCTTTAATTTCCCATTGGTCCAATTAGTTGACAAACAAATTTGATAGAAAAATTCTCAAATACAATTGAGAAATAGGACTTACGTAGTCTATAAGTATGGATTCTTGGCTTTAATTTCCCATTGGTCAATTGAGTGACAAACAAATTTTATAGAAAAATTCTCAAATACAATTGAGAAATAGGACTTACGTAGTCCATAAGTATGGATTCTTGGCTTTAATTTCCCATTGGTCCAATTAGTTGACAAACAAATTTGATAGAAAAATTCTCAAATACAATTGAGAAATAGGACTTACGTAGTCTATAAGTATGAATTCTTGGCTTTAATTTTCCATTGGTCAATTGAGTGACAAACAAATTTTATAGAAAAATTCTCAAATACAATTGAGAAATAGGACTTACGTATCCTATAAGTATGGATTCTTGGCTTTAATTTTCCATTGGTCAATTGAGTGACAAACAAATTTTATAGAAAAATTCTCAAATACAATTGAGAAATAGGACTTACGTAGCCTATAAGTATGGATTCTTGGCTTTAATTTCCCATTTGTCCAAATTAGTGACCAAAAAATTTTATATAAATATTCTCAAATACTATTGAGAAATAGGACTTACGTAGTCTATAAGTATGGATTCTTGGCTTTAATTTCCCATTGGTCCAATTGAGTGAGAAACAAATTTTATAGAAATATTCTCAAATACAATTGAGAAATAGGACTTACGTAGTCTATAAGTATGGATTCTTGGCTTTAATTTCCCATTGGTCCAAATGAGTGAGCAACAAATTTTATAGAAATATTCTCAAATACAATTGAGAAATAGGACTTACGTAGTTTATAAGTATGGATTCTTGGCTTTAATTTCCCATTGGTCCAATTGAGTGAGAACCAAATTTTGTAGAAATATTCTCAAATACTATTGAGAAATAGGTCTTACGTAGTCTATAAGTATGGATTCTTGGCTTTAATTTTCCATTGGTCCAATTGGGTGAGAAACAAATTTTATAGAAATATTCTCAAATACAATTGAGAAATAGGACTTACGTAGTCTATAAGTATGGATTCTTGGCTTTAATTTCCCATTGGTCCAAATGAGTGAGCAACAAATTTTATAGAAATATTCTCAAATACAATTGAGAAATAGGACTTACGTAGTCTATAAGTATGAATTCTTGGCTTTAATTTTCCATTGGTCAATTGAGTGACAAACAAATTTTATAGAAAAATTCTCAAATATTATTGAGAAATAGGTCTTACGTAGTCTATAAGTATGGATTCTTGGCTTTAATTTCCCATTGGTCCAATTGAGTGACAAACAAATTTGATAGAAAAATTCTCAAATATTATTGAGAAATAGGTCTTACGTAGTCTATAAGTATGGATTCTTGGCTTTAATTTCCCATTGGTCCAATTGAGTGACAAACAAATTTGATAGAAAAATTCTCAAATACAATTGAGAAATAGGACTTACGTAGTCTATAAGTATGAATTCTTGTCTTTAATTTCCATTGGTCCAAATGAGTGACAAACCAATTTTATAGAAAAATTTTTAAATACAATTGAGAAATAGGATTTACGTAGTCTATAAGTATGGATTCTTGGCTTTAATTTCTCATTGGTCCAATTGAGTGACAAACAAATTTTATAGAAAAATTCTCAAATACAATTGAGAAATAGGACTTACGTAGTCTATAAGTATGGATTCTTGTCTTTAATTTCCATTGGTCCAAATGAGTGACAAACCAATTTTATAGAAAAATTCTCAAATACAAATGAGAAATAGGACTTACGTAGTCTATAAGTATGAATTCTTGTCTTTAATTTCCATTGGTCCAAATGAGTGACAAACCAATTTTATAGAAAAATTCTCAAATACAATTGAGAAATAGGATTTACGTAGTCTATAAGTATGGATTCTTGGCTTTAATTTCCATTGGTCCAAATGAGTGACAAACCAATTTTATAGAAAAATTCTCAAATACAATTGAGAAATAGGACTTACGTAGTCTATAAGTATGAATTCTTGGCTTTAATTTCTCATTGGTCTAATTGAGTGACAAACAAATTTTATAGAAAAATTCTCAAATACAATTGAGAAATAGGACTTACGTAGACTATAAGTATGGATTCTTGGCTTTAATTTCTCATTGGTCCAATTGAGAGACAAACAAATTTTATAGAAAAATTCTCAAATACAATTGAGAAATAGGACTTACGTAGTCTATAAGTATGAATTCTTGTCTTTAATTTCCATTGGTCCAAATGAGTGACAAACCAATTTTATAGAAAAATTCTCAAATACAATTGAGAAATAGGACTTACGTAGACTATAAGTATGGATTCTTGGCTTTAATTTCTCATTGGTCCAATTGAGTGACAAACAAATTTTATAGAAAAATTCTCAAATACAATTGAGAAATAGGACTTACGTAGTCTATAAGTATGGATTCTTGGCTTTAATTTCTCATTGGTCCAATTGAGTGACAAACAAATTTTATAGAAAAATTCTCAAATACAATTGAGAAATAGGACTTACGTAGTCTATAAGTATGGATTCTTGGCTTTAATTTCTCATTGGTCCAATTGAGTGACAAACAAATTTTATAGAAAAATTCTCAAATACAATTGAGAAATAGGACTTACGTAGTCTATAAGTATGGATTCTTGTCTTTAATTTCCATTGGTCCAAATGAGTGACAAACAAATTTTATAGAAAAATTCTCAAATACAATTGAGAAATAGGACTTACGTAGTCTATAAGTATGGATTCTTGGCTTTAATTTCTCATTGGTCCAATTGAGTGACAAGCAAATTTTATAGAAAAATTCTCAAATACAATTGAGAAATAGGACTTACGTAGTCTATAAGTATGGATTCTTGGCTTTAATTTCTCATTGGTCCAATTGAGTGACAAACAAATTTTATAGAAAAATTCTCAAATACAATTGAGAAATAGGACTTACGTAGACTATAAGTATGAATTCTTGTCTTTAATTTCTCATTGGTCCAATTGAGTGACAAACAAATTTTATAGAAAAATTCTCAAATACAATTGAGAAATAGGACTTACGTAGACTATAAGTATGGATTCTTGTCTTTAATTTCCATTGGTCCAAATGAGTGACAAACCAATTTTATAGAAAAATTCTCAAATACAATTGAGAAATAGGATTTACGTAGTCTATAAGTATGGATTCTTGGCTTTAATTTCTCATTGGTCCAATTGAGTGACAAACAAATTTTATAGAAAAATTCTCAAATACAATTGAGAAATAGGACTTACGTAGTCTATAAGTATGGATTCTTGGCTTTAATTTCTCATTGGTCCAATTGAGAGACAAACAAATTTTATAGAAAAATTCTCAAATACAATTGAGAAATAGGACTTACGTAGTCTATAAGTATGAATTCTTGTCTTTAATTTCCATTGGTCCAAATGAGTGACAAACCAATTTTATAGAAAAATTCTCAAATACAATTGAGAAATAGGACTTACGTAGACTATAAGTATGGATTCTTGGCTTTAATTTCTCATTGGTCCAATTGAGTGACAAACAAATTTTATAGAAAAATTCTCAAATACAATTGAGAAATAGGATTTACGTAGTCTATAAGTATGGATTCTTGGCTTTAATTTCTCATTGGTCCAATTGAGTGACAAACAAATTTTATAGAAAAATTCTCAAATACAATTGAGAAATAGGACTTACGTAGTCTATAAGTATGGATTCTTGGCTTTAATTTCTCATTGGTCCAATTGAGTGACAAACAAATTTTATAGAAAAATTCTCAAATACAATTGAGAAATAGGACTTACGTAGTCTATAAGTATGGATTCTTGGCTTTAATTTCCATTGGTCCAAATGAGTGACAAACCAATTTTATAGAAAAATTCTCAAATACAATTGAGAAATAGGATTTACGTAGTCTATAAGTATGGATTCTTGGCTTTAATTTCTCATTGGTCCAATTGAGTGACAAACAAATTTTATAGAAAAATTCTCAAATACAATTGAGAAATAGGACTTACGTAGTCTATAAGTATGGATTCTTGGCTTTAATTTCTCATTGGTCCAATTGAGTGACAAACAAATTTTATAGAAAAATTCTCAAATACAATTGAGAAATAGGACTTACGTAGTCTATAAGTATGGATTCTTGGCTTTAATTTCTCATTGGTCCAATTGAGAGACAAACAAATTTTATAGAAAAATTCTCAAATACAATTGAGAAATAGGACTTACGTAGTCTATAAGTATGAATTCTTGTCTTTAATTTCCATTGGTCCAAATGAGTGACAAACCAATTTTATAGAAAAATTCTCAAATACAATTGAGAAATAGGACTTACGTAGACTATAAGTATGGATTCTTGGCTTTAATTTCTCATTGGTCTAATTGAGTGACAAACAAATTTTATAGAAAAATTCTCAAATACAATTGAGAAATAGGACTTACGTAGACTATAAGTATGGATTCTTGGCTTTAATTTCTCATTGGTCCAATTGAGAGACAAACAAATTTTATAGAAAAATTCTCAAATACAATTGAGAAATAGGACTTACGTAGTCTATAAGTATGAATTCTTGTCTTTAATTTCCGTTGGTCCAAATGAGTGACAAACCAATTTTATAGAAAAATTCTCAAATACAATTGAGAAATAGGACTTACGTAGACTATAAGTATGGATTCTTGGCTTTAATTTCTCATTGGTCCAATTGAGTGACAAACAAATTTTATAGAAAAATTCTCAAATACAATTGAGAAATAGGACTTACGTAGTCTATAAGTATGGATTCTTGGCTTTAATTTCTCATTGGTCCAATTGAGTGACAAACAAATTTTATAGAAAAATTCTCAAATACAATTGAGAAATAGGACTTACGTAGTCTATAAGTATGGATTCTTAGCTTTAATTTCTCATTGGTCCAATTGAGAGACAAACAAATTTTATAGAAAAATTCTCAAATACAATTGAGAAATAGGACTTACGTAGTCTATAAGTATGGATTCTTGGCTTTAATTTCCCATTGGTCCAATTGAGTGACAAACAAATTTTATAGAAAAATTCTCAAATACAATTGAGAAATAGGACTTACGTAGTCTATAAGTATGAATTCTTGTCTTTAATTTCCATTGGTCCAAATGAGTGACAAACCAATTTTATAGAAAAATTCTCAAATACAATTGAGAAATAGGACTTACGTAGTCTATAAGTATGGATTCTTGGCTTTAATTTCTCATTGGTCCAATTGAGTGACAAACAAATTTTATAGAAAAATTCTCAAATACAATTGAGAAATAGGACTTACGTAGTCTATAAGTATGGATTCTTAGCTTTAATTTCTCATTGGTCCAATTGAGAGACAAACAAATTTTATAGAAAAATTCTCAAATACAATTGAGAAATAGGACTTACGTAGTCTATAAGTATGGATTCTTGGCTTTAATTTCCCATTGGTCCAATTGAGTGACAAACAAATTTGATAGAAAAATTCTCAAATACAATTGAGAAATAGGACTTACGTAGTCTATAAGTATGGATTCTTGGCTTTAATTTCCCATTGGTCAATTGAGTGACAAACAAATTTTATAGAAAAATTCTCAAATACAATTGAGAAATAGGACTTACGTAAACTATAAGTATGGATTCTTGGCTTTAATTTCTCATTGGTCCAATTAAATGACAAACAAATTTTATAGAAAAATTCTCAAATACAATTGAGAAATAGGACTTACGTAGTCTATAAGTATGGATTCTTGGCTTTAATTTCCCATTGGTCCAATTGAGTGACAAACAAATTTGATAGAAAAATTCTCAAATACAATTGAGAAATAGGACTTACGTAGTCTATAAGTATGGATTCTTGGCTTTAATTTCTCATTGGTCCAATTAAATGACAAACAAATTTTATAGAAAAATTCTCAAATACAATTGAGAAATAGGACTTACGTAGTCTATAAGTATGGATTCTTGGCTTTAATTTCCCATTGGTCCAATTGAGTGACAAACAAATTTGATAGAAAAATTCTCAAATACAATTGAGAAATAGGACTTACGTAGTCTATAAGTATGGATTCTTGTCTTTAATTTCCCATTGGTCCAATTAAATGACAAACAAATTTTATAGAAAAATTCTCAAATACAATTGAGAAATAGGACTTACGTAGTCTATAAGTATGGATTCTTGTCTTTAATTTCTCATTGGTCCAATTAAATGACAAACAAATTTTATAGAAAAATTCTCAAATACAATTAAGAAATAGGACTTACGTAGTCTATAAGTATGGATTCTTGGCTTTAATTTCCCATTGGTCCAATTGAGTGACAAACAAATTTGATAGAAAAATTCTCAAATACAATTGAGAAATAGGACTTACGTAGTCTATAAGTATGGATTCTTGGCTTTAATTTCCCATTGGTCCAATTGAGTGACAAACAAATTTTATAGAAAAATTCTCAAATACAATTGAGAAATAGGACTTACGTAGTCTATAAGTATGGATTCTTGGCTTTAATTTCTCATTGGTCCAATTGAGTGACAAACAAATTTTATAGAAAAATTCTCAAATACAATTGAGAAATAGGACTTACGTAGTCTATAAGTATGGATTCTTGGCTTTAATTTCCATTGGTCCAAATGAGTGACAAACCAATTTTATAGAAAAATTCTCAAATACAATTGAGAAATAGGATTTACGTAGTCTATAAGTATGGATTCTTGGCTTTAATTTCTCATTGGTCCAATTGAGTGACAAACAAATTTTATAGAAAAATTCTCAAATACAATTGAGAAATAGGACTTACGTAGTCTATAAGTATGGATTCTTGGCTTTAATTTCTCATTGGTCCAATTGAGTGACAAACAAATTTTATAGAAAAATTCTCAAATACAATTGAGAAATAGGACTTACGTAGTCTATAAGTATGGATTCTTGGCTTTAATTTCTCATTGGTCCAATTGAGAGACAAACAAATTGTATAGAAAAATTCTCAAATACAATTGAGAAATAGGACTTACGTAGTCTATAAGTATGAATTCTTGTCTTTAATTTCCATTGGTCCAAATGAGTGACAAACCAATTTTATAGAAAAATTCTCAAATACAATTGAGAAATAGGACTTACGTAGTCTATAAGTATGGATTCTTGGCTTTAATTTCCATTGGTCCAAATGAGTGACAAACCAATTTTATAGAAAAATTCTCAAATACAATTGAGAAATAGGACTTACGTATCCTATAAGTATGGATTCTTGGCTTTAATTTTCCATTGGTCAATTGAGTGACAAACAAATTTTATAGAAAAATTCTCAAATACAATTGAGAAATAGGACTTACGTAGCCTATAAGTATGGATTCTTGGCTTTAATTTCCCATTTGTCCAAATTAGTGACCAAAAAATTTTATATAAATATTCTCAAATACTATTGAGAAATAGGACTTACGTAGTCTATAAGTATGGATTCTTGGCTTTAATTTCCCATTGGTCCAATTGAGTGAGAAACAAATTTTATAGAAATATTCTCAAATACAATTGAGAAATAGGACTTACGTAGTCTATAAGTATGGATTCTTGGCTTTAATTTCCCATTGGTCCAAATGAGTGAGCAACAAATTTTATAGAAATATTCTCAAATACAATTGAGAAATAGGACTTACGTAGTCTATAAGTATGAATTCTTGGCTTTAATTTTCCATTGGTCAATTGAGTGACAAACAAATTTTATAGAAAAATTCTCAAATACAATTGAGAAATAGGACTTACGTATCCTATAAGTATGGATTCTTGGCTTTAATTTTCCATTGGTCAATTGAGTGACAAACAAATTTTATAGAAAAATTCTCAAATACAATTGAGAAATAGGACTTACGTAGCCTATAAGTATGGATTCTTGGCTTTAATTTCCCATTTGTCCAAATTAGTGACCAAAAAATTTTATATAAATATTCTCAAATACTATTGAGAAATAGGACTTACGTAGTCTATAAGTATGGATTCTTGGCTTTAATTTCCCATTGGTCGAATTGAGTGAGAAACAAATTTTATAGAAATATTCTCAAATACAATTGAGAAATAGGACTTACGTAGTCTATAAGTATGGATTCTTGGCTTTAATTTCCCATTGGTCCAAATGAGTGAGCAACAAATTTTATAGAAATATTCTCAAATACAATTGAGAAATAGGACTTACGTAGTTTATAAGTATGGATTCTTGGCTTTAATTTCCCATTGGTCCAATTGAGTGAGAACCAAATTTTGTAGAAATATTCTCAAATACTATTGAGAAATAGGTCTTACGTAGTCTATAAGTATGGATTCTTGGCTTTAATTTTCCATTGGTCCAATTGGGTGAGAAACAAATTTTATAGAAATATTCTCAAATACAATTGAGAAATAGGACTTACGTAGTCTATAAGTATGGATTCTTGGCTTTAATTTCCCATTGGTCCAAATGAGTGAGCAACAAATTTTATAGAAATATTCTCAAATACAATTGAGAAATAGGACTTACGTAGTCTATAAGTATGAATTCTTGGCTTTAATTTTCCATTGGTCAATTGAGTGACAAACAAATTTTATAGAAAAATTCTCAAATATTATTGAGAAATAGGTCTTACGTAGTCTATAAGTATGGATTCTTGGCTTTAATTTCCCATTGGTCCAATTGAGTGACAAACAAATTTGATAGAAAAATTCTCAAATATTATTGAGAAATAGGTCTTACGTAGTCTATAAGTATGGATTCTTGGCTTTAATTTCCCATTGGTCCAATTGAGTGACAAACAAATTTGATAGAAAAATTCTCAAATACAATTGAGAAATAGGACTTACGTAGTCTATAAGTATGAATTCTTGTCTTTAATTTCCATTGGTCCAAATGAGTGACAAACCAATTTTATAGAAAAATTCTCAAATACAATTGAGAAATAGGATTTACGTAGTCTATAAGTATGGATTCTTGGCTTTAATTTCTCATTGGTCCAATTGAGTGACAAACAAATTTTATAGAAAAATTCTCAAATACAATTGAGAAATAGGACTTACGTAGTCTATAAGTATGGATTCTTGTCTTTAATTTCCATTGGTCCAAATGAGTGACAAACCAATTTTATAGAAAAATTCTCAAATACAAATGAGAAATAGGACTTACGTAGTCTATAAGTATGAATTCTTGTCTTTAATTTCCATTGGTCCAAATGAGTGACAAACCAATTTTATAGAAAAATTCTCAAATACAATTGAGAAATAGGATTTACGTAGTCTATAAGTATGGATTCTTGGCTTTAATTTCCATTGGTCCAAATGAGTGACAAACCAATTTTATAGAAAAATTCTCAAATACAATTGAGAAATAGGACTTACGTAGTCTATAAGTATGAATTCTTGGCTTTAATTTCTCATTGGTCTAATTGAGTGACAAACAAATTTTATAGAAAAATTCTCAAATACAATTGAGAAATAGGACTTACGTAGACTATAAGTATGGATTCTTGGCTTTAATTTCTCATTGGTCCAATTGAGAGACAAACAAATTTTATAGAAAAATTCTCAAATACAATTGAGAAATAGGACTTACGTAGTCTATAAGTATGAATTCTTGTCTTTAATTTCCATTGGTCCAAATGAGTGACAAACCAATTTTATAGAAAAATTCTCAAATACAATTGAGAAATAGGACTTACGTAGACTATAAGTATGGATTCTTGGCTTTAATTTCTCATTGGTCCAATTGAGTGACAAACAAATTTTATAGAAAAATTCTCAAATACAATTGAGAAATAGGACTTACGTAGTCTATAAGTATGGATTCTTGGCTTTAATTTCTCATTGGTCCAATTGAGTGACAAACAAATTTTATAGAAAAATTCTCAAATACAATTGAGAAATAGGACTTACGTAGTCTATAAGTATGGATTCTTGGCTTTAATTTCTCATTGGTCCAATTGAGTGACAAACAAATTTTATAGAAAAATTCTCAAATACAATTGAGAAATAGGACTTACGTAGTCTATAAGTATGGATTCTTGGCTTTAATTTCTCATTGGTCCAATTGAGTGACAAACAAATTTTATAGAAAAATTCTCAAATACAATTGAGAAATAGGACTTACGTAGTCTATAAGTATGGATTCTTGTCTTTAATTTCTCATTGGTCCAATTGAGTGACAAGCAAATTTTATAGAAAAATTCTCAAATACAATTGAGAAATAGGACTTACGTAGTCTATAAGTATGGATTCTTGTCTTTAATTTCTCATTGGTCCAATTGAGTGACAAGCAAATTTTATAGAAAAATTCTCAAATACAATTGAGAAATAGGACTTACGTAGTCTATAAGTATGGATTCTTGGCTTTAATTTCTCATTGGTCCAAATGAGTGACAAACAAATTTTATAGAAAAATTCTCAAATACAATTGAGAAATAGGACTTACGTAGTCTATAAGTATGGATTCTTGGCTTTAATTTCTCATTGGTCCAATTGAGTGACAAGCAAATTTTATAGAAAAATTCTCAAATACAATTGAGAAATAGGACTTACGTAGTCTATAAGTATGGATTCTTGGCTTTAATTTCTCATTGGTCCAATTGAGTGACAAACAAATTTTATAGAAAAATTCTCAAATACAATTGAGAAATAGGACTTACGTAGACTATAAGTATGAATTCTTGTCTTTAATTTCTCATTGGTCCAATTGAGTGACAAACAAATTTTATAGAAAAATTCTCAAATACAATTGAGAAATAGGACTTACGTAGACTATAAGTATGGATTCTTGTCTTTAATTTCCATTGGTCCAAATGAGTGACAAACCAATTTTATAGAAAAATTCTCAAATACAATTGAGAAATAGGATTTACGTAGTCTATAAGTATGGATTCTTGGCTTTAATTTCTCATTGGTCCAATTGAGGGACAAACAAATTTTATAGAAAAATTCTCAAATACAATTGAGAAATAGGACTTACGTAGTCTATAAGTATGGATTCTTGGCTTTAATTTCTCATTGGTCCAATTGAGAGACAAACAAATTTTATAGAAAAATTCTCAAATACAATTGAGAAATAGGACTTACGTAGTCTATAAGTATGAATTCTTGTCTTTAATTTCCATTGGTCCAAATGAGTGACAAACCAATTTTATAGAAAAATTCTCAAATACAATTGAGAAATAGGACTTACGTAGACTATAAGTATGGATTCTTGGCTTTAATTTCTCATTGGTCCAATTGAGTGACAAACAAATTTTATAGAAAAATTCTCAAATACAATTGAGAAATAGGATTTACGTAGTCTATAAGTATGGATTCTTGGCTTTAATTTCTCATTGGTCCAATTGAGTGACAAACAAATTTTATAGAAAAATTCTCAAATACAATTGAGAAATAGGACTTACGTAGTCTATAAGTATGGATTCTTGGCTTTAATTTCTCATTGGTCCAATTGAGTGACAAACAAATTTTATAGAAAAATTCTCAAATACAATTGAGAAATAGGACTTACGTAGTCTATAAGTATGGATTCTTGGCTTTAATTTCCATTGGTCCAAATGAGTGACAAACCAATTTTATAGAAAAATTCTCAAATACAATTGAGAAATAGGATTTACGTAGTCTATAAGTATGGATTCTTGGCTTTAATTTCTCATTGGTCCAATTGAGTGACAAACAAATTTTATAGAAAAATTCTCAAATACAATTGAGAAATAGGACTTACGTAGTCTATAAGTATGGATTCTTGGCTTTAATTTCTCATTGGTCCAATTGAGTGACAAACAAATTTTATAGAAAAATTCTCAAATACAATTGAGAAATAGGACTTACGTAGTCTATAAGTATGGATTCTTGGCTTTAATTTCTCATTGGTCCAATTGAGAGACAAACAAATTTTATAGAAAAATTCTCAAATACAATTGAGAAATAGGACTTACGTAGACTATAAGTATGGATTCTTGGCTTTAATTTCTCATTGGTCTAATTGAGTGACAAACAAATTTTATAGAAAAATTCTCAAATACAATTGAGAAATAGGACTTACGTAGACTATAAGTATGGATTCTTGGCTTTAATTTCTCATTGGTCCAATTGAGAGACAAACAAATTTTATAGAAAAATTCTCAAATACAATTGAGAAATAGGACTTACGTAGTCTATAAGTATGAATTCTTGTCTTTAATTTCCGTTGGTCCAAATGAGTGACAAACCAATTTTATAGAAAAATTCTCAAATACAATTGAGAAATAGGACTTACGTAGACTATAAGTATGGATTCTTGGCTTTAATTTCTCATTGGTCCAATTGAGTGACAAACAAATTTTATAGAAAAATTCTCAAATACAATTGAGAAATAGGACTTACGTAGTCTATAAGTATGGATTCTTGGCTTTAATTTCTCATTGGTCCAATTGAGTGACAAACAAATTTTATAGAAAAATTCTCAAATACAATTGAGAAATAGGACTTACGTAGTCTATAAGTATGGATTCTTGGCTTTAATTTCTCATTGGTCCAATTGAGAGACAAACAAATTTTATAGAAAAATTCTCAAATACAATTGAGAAATAGGACTAACGTAGTCTATAAGTATGGATTCTTGGCTTTAATTTCCCATTGGTCCAATTGAGTGACAAACAAATTTGATAGAAAAATTCTCAAATACAATTGAGAAATAGGACTTACGTAGTCTATAAGTATGGATTCTTGGCTTTAATTTCCCATTGGTCAATTGAGTGACAAACAAATTTTATAGAAAAATTCTCAAATACAATTGAGAAATAGGACTTACGTAAACTATAAGTATGGATTCTTGGCTTTAATTTCTCATTGGTCCAATTAAATGACAAACAAATTTTATAGAAAAATTCTCAAATACAATTGAGAAATAGGACTTACGTAGTCTATAAGTATGGATTCTTGGCTTTAATTTCCCATTGGTCCAATTGAGTGACAAACAAATTTGATAGAAAAATTCTCAAATACAATTGAGAAATAGGACTTACGTAGTCTATAAGTATGGATTCTTGTCTTTAATTTCCATTGGTCCAAATGAGTGACAAACCAATTTTATAGAAAACTTCTCAAATACAATTGAGAAATAGGACTTACGTAGTCTATAAGTATGGATTCTTGGCTTTAATTTCCCATTGGTCCAATTGAGTGACAAACAAATTTGATAGAAAAATTCTCAAATACAATTGAGAAATAGGACTTACGTAAACTATAAGTATGGATTCTTGGCTTTAATTTCTCATTGGTCCAATTAAATGACAAACAAACGTAAGTACGTAGTCTATAAGTATGGATTCTTGGCTTTAATTTCTCATTGGTCCAATTGAGAGACAAACAAATTTTATAGAAAAATTCTCAAATACAATTGAGAAATAGGACTAACGTAGTCTATAAGTATGGATTCTTGGCTTTAATTTCCCATTGGTCCAATTGAGTGACAAACAAATTTGATAGAAAAATTCTCAAATACAATTGAGAAATAGGACTTACGTAGACTATAAGTATGGATTCTTGGCTTTAATTTCTCATTGGTCCAATTAAATGACAAACAAACGTAAGTACGTAGTCTATAAGTATGGATTCTTGGCTTTAATTTCTCATTGGTCCAATTGAGAGACAAACAAATTTTATAGAAAAATTCTCAAATACAATTGAGAAATAGGACTAACGTAGTCTATAAGTATGGATTCTTGGCTTTAATTTCCCATTGGTCCAATTGAGTGACAAACAAATTTGATAGAAAAATTCTCAAATACAATTGAGAAATAGGACTAACGTAGTCTATAAGTATGGATTCTTGGCTTTAATTTCCCATTGGTCCAATTGAGTGACAAACAAATTTGATAGAAAAATTCTCAAATACAATTGAGAAATAGGACTAACGTAGTCTATAAGTATGAATTCTTGTCTTTAATTTCCATTGGTCCAAATGAGTGACAAACCAATTTTATAGAAAAATTCTCAAATACAATTGAGAAATAGGACTTACGTAGACTATAAGTATGGATTCTTGGCTTTAATTTCTCATTGGTCTAATTGAGTGACAAACCAATTTTATAGAAAAATTCTCAAATACAATTGAGAAATAGGACTTACGTAGTCTATAAGTATGGATTCTTGGCTTTAATTTCCCATTGGTCCAATTGAGTGACAAACAAATTTGATAGAAAAATTCTCAAATACAATTGAGAAATAGGACTTACGTAAACTATAAGTATGGATTCTTGGCTTTAATTTCTCATTGGTCCAATTAAATGACAAACAAATTTTATAGAAAAATTCTCAAATACAATTGAGAAATAGGACTTACGTAGTCTATAAGTATGGATTCTTGGCTTTAATTTCTCATTGGTCCAATTGAGTGACAAACAAATTTTATAGAAAAATTCTCAAATACAATTGAGAAATAGGACTTACGTAGTCTATAAGTATGAATTCTTGTCTTTAATTTCCATTGGTCCAAATGAGTGACAAACCAATTTTATAGAAAAATTCTCAAATACAATTGAGAAATTAGACTTACGTAGTCTATAAGTATGGATTCTTGTCTTTAATTTCCATTGGTCCAATTGAGAGACAAACAAATTTTATAGAAAAATTCTCAAATACAATTGAGAAATAGGACTTACGTAGTCTATAAGTATGAATTCTTGTCTTTAATTTCCATTGGTCCAAATGAGTGACAAACCAATTTTATAGAAAAATTCTCAAATACAATTGAGAAATAGGATTTACGTAGTCTATAAGTATGGATTCTTGGCTTTAATTTCTCATTGGTCCAATTGAGTGACAAACAAATTTTATAGAAAAATTCTCAAATACAATTGAGAAATAGGACTTACGTAGTCTATAAGTATGGATTCTTGTCTTTAATTTCCATTGGTCCAAATGAGTGACAAACCAATTTTATAGAAAAATTCTCAAATACAAATGAGAAATAGGACTTACGTAGTCTATAAGTATGGATTCTTGTCTTTAATTTCCATTGGTCCAAATGAGTGACAAACCAATTTTATAGAAAAATTCTCAAATACAAATGAGAAATAGGACTTACGTAGTCTATAAGTATGGATTCTTGTCTTTAATTTCCATTGGTCCAAATGAGTGACAAACCAATTTTATAGAAAAATTCTCAAATACAAATGAAAAATAGGACTTAGGTTAGGTTAGGTTTCGAGGGCCGCCACATCTGAGACGTGACGCACTTGGGTCCGTTAATTCGGTCCCTTTGTGATACCCTACAGCAGACAGGGCTCAGTCAGTTGGTTATTCAATTGCCTGTAGTTGCCCTGTCGCCGAGTCAAACCATCCTGATTGTTGCAAGAAGGAGGATATGTTGGTTAGCCCCATGTTCGCCAGACTGTCGAGGTCTGGCAGAGTGTTGGAGCCCATAGTAATCGCCCTAATGCTGTTAAGCGCGGGGCATTGACATCGAAGATGAAGAACTGTTTCTTCTTCCTCCTCATCGTTACAACTTCTGCAGTAGTCATTGTAACTTAGACCCATCCTTTTGGCATGAGTACCGAAACACCAGTGCCCCGTTAGCACTGTTACTAGTCGTCTTGTGTGACATTTACCAAGCCTGAGCAGATCGCGAGTTCTGTGCAGGCTGTAGCGGGGCCAAGTGGACCTGGCGACTCGACAGGTGTGCTCTTGTTCCCACCTTTCTTGAGCAAGATTGTATGATTCCTGCTGGATCAATCGCTTGCAGTAAGATAGAGGAATGCCAACGAAGTGGCATATCATCGAGTTGCTCAATGATGTTCCCTTTTTGGCAGTTTCGTCCGCAATATCGTTTCCAGTGCACTCTGAGTGCCCTGGAATCCAGACTAGTGTTACTCTTGAATGTCTCGCTATCTCGTTTAGAGACTTCCGGCATTCGTTTACCACCGTCGATGTAGTGTATACACCATTGATAGCAGCAATGGCCGCTTTGCTGTCGGTAAAAATATGGATGTCTTCCGATATCCTATAATACCTAAGCCATCTTGCCGCCCTTGTAATGGCCGAGACTTCGGCTTGCAGGACGCTACAGCCATCCCGAAGTCTGAATGGAACCTTGACGTTGAAGTTTTCCACATAGAAGCCTCCCCCAGTGTTTACGCCTCTTTTGGAGCCATCAGTGAAAACTCTGATGGCCCCTTCGGTGGCAGGGGGTAGGGAGTGATATTCCCTATTGGGAACAATAGATTGAAAAAGCCCGCCAAAATAAGGTTCCGGTGGGCAGTAGTCGGTGAAGTCATGGAGCGCTTGGTGCTGCCTGAGAATCCTGGAGTGACCAAGATCGGTTCTCGTCCATGAACATGTAGCGTTCAGTCTGATCGCCGCAGTCAAAGCTAGCTGTTTGGCCAGAACATCCACCGGAAGCCAATTCAACATAGCGAACAATGCCTTCGTTGGAGTAGACCTGAGCGCTCCCGTTATCAGGATCGCCGCTAGCCGAAAAATTTTCTCTATAGTTCGTCGGTAGGAGTCTTTTTCTACCGCTTCCCACCAGACTATAACCCCATAGAAAATTATGGGCTTAATTACCGTCTCAAAGATCCAGTTGGTCCCTCGGGGTTCGATGCCCCAGCTGCGACCAATTGCTCTTTTGCAGGTGTAAATAGCCACGAGGGCCTTGTTTGCTCTATACTGGGTGTTTAGGTTCCAAGATAGTTTGCTATCTAGGATTACGCCCAGGTACTTAGCGTTGTCCGAGACTTTCAGTGTGGTCCCGTTTAGTTTGGGGGGCGCAAAATCTCCGATTTTGTGCCTCCTGGTGAATAGCACCAATTCGGTTTTCGCCGGATTGACGCCAAGCCCACAGCTGACACTCCATTTGCTGAGGAGTGTCAGAGCAGATTCCATACACTGAGATATTGTGCTCAGGTATTTGCCAGAGATAGCTATAGCCACGTCGTCAGCGTAAGCTACGGTTTTAACCAGCTTCCGCTCTAGGCTTAGCAGTAGAGAGTTGATGGTCAAATTCCACAAGAGCGGTGACAAGACGCCCCCTTGTGGGGTGCCCCGATTCACTGCTCTGTATTCAGTGGCAGATCCAAAAGATGCACTTATGACCCTTCTAGTTAGCAGATTTTGTACGAACCTGCAGATATTGATGTCAATCCCCAACTCTATCATACTGTTGATGATCGAGTCCGGTTTGACAAAATTGAAGGCGCCCTCTATGTCCAGGAAAGCCACCATAGTGAATTCCTTCTGTACGAGAGATTTCTCTATGTGACTGACCAGGGAGTGGAGAGCAGTTTCGACAGACTTGCCCTTTGTGTAGGCATGCTGTGAGGGGGATAGAAGTTCCTTTGGTATGGACATTCTAAGATGTATATCTATAGCTCTTTCCATTGTTTTGAGCAGAAAGGACGTCAGGCTAATAGGCCTAAAGTCTTTAGGTTTAGTGTGAGACGTCTTGCTCCCCTTGGGGATGAAGACGACCTTACACAGGTTCCAGCAAGCCGGAATGTATGCCCTTTTCAGACATTCTGTAAAGATTCCAGAGAGCCAGGGCACGACTAGTTCCATATTTCTCTGTAGGTCCGCCGGAATAATTCCGTCTGGTCCAGGAGATTTGAATGGATCGAAGGTACTGATCGCCCATCTGATTCTGTCATTGTCCAGCGGTACAATAACTGGCTCAGGCGAAGTAGTTGTATCACCGGTAGCGGTGACTGTAGTAGAAACCGGGGCGTTACCGGGAAAGTGAGTGTCAAGAAGTACGCTGAGCGTTTCATGACTGCTTAGAGTCCAGCTACCACATGGTTTTTGTATGTAGCTGGGTACCACCGGTGAGGTAGCTAATATCTTGCGCAATCGGTTGGTTTCGGAGGAGCTCTCTACGCCACTGCAGAAGTTCCTCCAAGACTTCCTTTTTGCGCTTCTAACAAGGTTCTTGAACCTATTTAGCGAGGACTTACATCGCAACCAGTCACCTGTTTGCTTAGCCTCGTTAAAAAGTCGACGGCACTCGCTTCGCGAGTGTGCGATATCAGGGCACCACCATGGTGGTTTACTTTTGCCTTTGCGTGTCGTGGCTTTGCAAGACATATTTGTTGCATAGCAGAAAGATTCATTGAAGAGATCTATTGCCGTATCGATATCCGTCGTGTTGTTTATAACGGGGACGGAGCTTAGAGTGTTACGGAGGAGATTGTTCTGCAACTCCCAGTTAGTTTTCCTTCTGTTTATCAGAGGATTTGGTCTATCCACGCAAAACCCTATGGAGAAATCGATATAACGATGGTCAGAAAAGGAGCAGTCGTCCGAGACCTTCCAGTCGCTAATTAAACTGTTGTGGTGTGCACTAATCAGTGTAATATCTAAAACCTCACTTCGGTTTGAGACAATAAAAGTCGGTTCTGAACCCCTATTTACTATTTCAAGATTATTATTGATAATAAAATCGAAAAGAGACTCACCTCGTGCGTTGGTGTTATTACTGCCCCATGTGATGTGGTGCGAGTTCGCATCAGCACAGATTATGATAGGCGTCCTTGTGCTATCAGCTTTGGCCACTATACCACGTACCAAGTTGTTTGGTGGACGCTCACCGTGGTCATGGGCCATGTAGCTGGAGACTACCCAGATGATGCCGGATTCGGTCTCCATTGCTGCGGTAACAGTATCTTCATCACTGTAATCAGATAAAATGAAGATGCGTAAAGAGTTTTTAGCCAATATACAAGATCTGATATTACCTGTACCATTGGCAACCAAGAGCTTATAGCCTCTGAGGTTTAGTCCACAAACCCGTCCTTTATGGACCCAAGGTTCCTGGACCATGATTAGCTCCTCCTCCTTCTCCACCACCCGGAGGAGCATTGCAGCAGATGCTGCTTTAGAGTGGTGTAGGTTGACTTGAGTCACCTTCACCATCCTCCATTTTTTCAATGAGAGTGACGTCAACGTCCTCCTGGTCCTCATCAGAGGCCAGCAGGTCGTCTTCGTCGCCATCCGCGACGTTCAACCGTTCAAAGAAGCCGCCAACCAACGAGGAGGTTGATTGAGCGTCTTCTCTGTCGGATGAGGTCGCGGCAACATCACTTATCGTACCGCCTTTTGGCGGTACGCCTCCATGGCCCGGATCGCGATTCCGTCTGGCGTCAGTCCGGTAGACGCGTAACAAGATTGTACTAAAGCAATAGAACAACTTGTTCTGCCTCTCCCGTACTAGCGCCAGCGACTCCTGATTCAGGATCAGAATCACTTTCCTTTTGCACCCTTCGGCCGCAGACACCTTTGCTACCTTCCAGTCACTGGTTGGTAGATCAGGGTTGCAGCACCGAAGGATCTTAAGGATTTCTTCCGGTGCCGATGGTTCATCAGGTATTATGGCGAAAGCTCTAGGTAACCTGGGAATCTCCTCCATAGGAACCGCATCCAGCCTAGCGCCCTGCCATACTTCACCTATGCAATCAATGGCCTGCTTTAGCAGCGTCGCTGAGCGTTCGTCCGCACAGGCCATCAACTTGATATGATTCTGGTGCCAGCCAAAATCACTGCACTGGGGGGGGGGTCCCGGGTTGTCTTGGTAGACTTTCCAGAAGACACCCGCCAGTTTCTTATTTACCATGTCCCACTTGTCGTGTGACATGGCGCCGTCACCTACACCCCTGTCTATAATGGCCCTTACGAGGTGCCCTTTGGCCACCTCACTGTAGGAGCCACTGCCGACAGTGGTGTGTTTGGGACGTTTGGTCTTTGGGTGGTTAGCTGCAACTGCGTTTTCCTCCTCTGAACGTTGCCGTTTAGGCCCTGCATCAGGGGGAGGGTTGCTACGCAGTGCAGCCATGTGGGCCTTCGCCCACGATAGAGAAGCTGTCTGCTCATTCGTGAGCTGATCAGCCGGTAAGGATCCTAGGATCGAGATAAAACGTAAGGCGGAACGCCTTGTTGTTGCAGCCCTTTTGGAGTGCACAATGTGCCCGGGTGTTGCTGTTTTGCCGGAGTTGGCAGGGGGTGACAGGGTATTGGGGCCGGAGGTTATCCTACCGGTCCCTTCCCCTGCAGTTCGCACATTGAGGGCACCAGGTTTGTCTGGCTTTGCCTTGACCGACCTGGCCCCTGAAAAGGGAGTTTTAGCCGCCTTGGCGGCAAGGGCTTGGGCGGCTTTGGAGGTACTGGGCCCGAAGTCCACAGGTACCTCACCGCGAGTTTTTAGGTGAAGCGCCAGGTTGGGTGTGCCACCCTGGCTCTTCGCCTCGCCAGCAGTCCGTAGGCTGGCAGGGTCTGGTGTTGCCACCCTGCGCGCCGTCGACAATGTTCCGTCGGTCTTGGCCTTCTTTGCCGTTTTTGCTAAGGAGGCTTTGGCCGTCCTTGTGGCAATAGCTTTAGCGGCTTTGGAGGTACCGGGCTTAAAGTCCGCATGTACCTCACCGCGTGGCTTTTGGCAACTGCCTTTTGGCTGTGCTGTCCTTTGGTGGATCGCCAGGTTGGGTGTGCCACCCTGGTTTTCCACCGCACCAGTTGTCCGTAAGCTGACAGGGTCTGGTGCAGCTACCCCGCTCGCCGTCGTCGAAGTCCCGGTTGAGTCCAGTTGTGCCGTGTCGGTTCTTGTTGTTGTTGGTTTTGTTTTGTTAGTTGTGTCCATTTAGTTCCCACGAGTGTGGGGGTCAGTAGGTCCACCACGTCATAGCCCCCTGTAACGTCGTAAGGGCGTCATTACTTGCTGAGGTGCCCAGGTATCAGCAAGGCTCCGTTAAAATACAGTCTCTTGCCCCCGACTGCAAAAATCGGATAGGCACGGGTCGCGTAACACCTCGGTTTAGGGGTTGGATAACCTTTAGTATACCGGCCTTTATAGTTTCGTGTCTTTGGCTCGGAGGTACTGTGGGGAAGCTTAGCATTGACCCCATAGTTTCCGAGCAAAAGGCAGACACCACAGCCAGTACTTAAGCCACCACATCGCGACAAGATTGTTATCCAGGTGGGGAAAATAGGACTTACGTAGTCTATAAGTATGGATTCTTGGCTTTAATTTCCCATTGGTCAATTGAGTGACAAACAAATTTTATAGAAAAATTCTCAAATACAATTGAGAAATAGGACTTACGTAGTCTATAAGTATGGATTCTTGGCTTTAATTTCCCATTGGTCAATTGAGTGACAAACAAATTTTATAGAAAAATTCTCAAATACAATTGAGAAATAGGACTTACGTAGTCTATAAGTATGAATTCTTGTCTTTAATTTCCATTGGTCCAAATGAGTGACAAACCAATTTTATAGAAAAATTCTCAAATACAAATGAAAAATAGGACTTACGTAGTCTATAAGTATGGATTCTTGGCTTTAATTTCCCATTGGTCCAATTGAGTGACAAACAAATTTTATAGAAAAATTCTCAAATACAATTGAGAAATAGGACTTACGTAGTCTATAAGTATGGATTCTTGGCTTTAATTTCCCATTGGTCCAATTGAGTGACAAACAAATTTGATAGAAAAATTCTCAAATACAATTGAGAAATAGGACTTACGTAGACTATAAGTATGGATTCTTGGCTTTAATTTCTCATTGGTCCAATTGAGTGACAAACAAATTTTATAGAAAAATTCTCAAATACAATTGAGAAATAGGACTTACGTAGTCTATAAGTATGGATTCTTGGCTTTAATTTCCCATTGGTCCAATTGAGTGACAAACAAATTTGATAGAAAAATTCTCAAATACAATTGAGAAATAGGACTTACGTAGTCTATAAGTATGGATTCTTGGCTTTAATTTCCCATTGGTCCAATTGAGTGACAAACAAATTTTATAGAAAAATTCTCAAATACAATTGAGAAATAGGACTTACGTAGTCTATAAGTATGGATTCTTGGCTTTAATTTCCCATTGGTCCAATTGAGTGACAAACAAATTTTATAGAAAAATTCTCAAATACAATTGAGAAATAGGACTTACGTAGTCTATAAGTATGGATTCTTGGCTTTAATTTCTCATTGGTCCAATTGAGAGACAAACAAATTTTATAGAAAAATTCTCAAATACAATTGAGAAATAGGACTTACGTAGTCTATAAGTATGGATTCTTGGCTTTAATTTCCCATTGGTCCAATTGAGTGACAAACAAATTTGATAGAAAAATTCTCAAATACAATTGAGAAATAGGACTTACGTAGACTATAAGTATGGATTCTTGGCTTTAATTTCTCATTGGTCCAATTGAGTGACAAACAAATTTTATAGAAAAATTCTCAAATACAATTGAGAAATAGGACTTACGTAGTCTATAAGTATGGATTCTTGGCTTTAATTTCTCATTGGTCTAATTGAGTGACAAACAAATTTTATAGAAAAATTCTCAAATACAATTGAGAAATAGGACTTACGTAGACTATAAGTATGGATTCTTGGCTTTAATTTCTCATTGGTCCAATTGAGAGACAAACAAATTTTATAGAAAAATTCTCAAATACAATTGAGAAATAGGACTTACGTAGTCTATAAGTATGGATTCTTGGCTTTAATTTCTCATTGGTCCAATTGAGAGAAAAACAAATTTTATAGAAAAATTCTCAAATACAATTGAGAAATAGGACTTACGTAGTCTATAAGTATGAATTCTTGTCTTTAATTTCCATTGGTCCAAATGAGTGACAAACCAATTTTATAGAAAAATTCTCAAATACAATTGAGAAATAGGACTTACGTAGTCTATAAGTATGAATTCTTGTCTTTAATTTCCATTGGTCCAATTAAATGACAAACAAATTTTATAGAAAAATTCTCAAATACAATTGAGAAATAGGACTTACGTAGTCTATAAGTATGAATTCTTGTCTTTAATTTCCATTGGTCCAAATGAGTGACAAACAAATTTTATAGAAAAATTCTCAAATACAATTGAGAAATAGGACTTACGTAGTCTATAAGTATGAATTCTTGTCTTTAATTTCTCATTGGTCCAATTGAGAGAAAAACAAATTTTATAGAAAAATTCTCAAATACAATTGAGAAATAGGACTTACGTAGTCTATAAGTATGAATTCTTGTCTTTAATTTCCATTGGTCCAAATGAGTGACAAACCAATTTTATAGAAAAATTCTCAAATACAATTGAGAAATAGGACTTACGTAGTCTATAAGTATGAATTCTTGTCTTTAATTTCCATTGGGCCAATTAAATGACAAACAAATTTTATAGAAAAATTCTCAAATACAATTGAGAAATAGGACTTACGTAGTCTATAAGTATGAATTCTTGTCTTTAATTTCCATTGGTCCAAATGAGTGACAAACAAATTTTATAGAAAAATTCTCAAATACAATTGAGAAATAGGACTTACGTAGTCTATAAGTATGGATTCTTGGCTTTAATTTCTCATTGGTCCAATTGAGAGACAAACAAATTTTATAGAAAAATTCTCAAATACAATTGAGAAATAGGACTTACGTAGTCTATAAGTATGAATTCTTGTCTTTAATTTCCATTGGTCCAAATGAGTGACAAACCAATTTTATAGAAAAATTCTCAAATACAATTGAGAAATAGGATTTACGTAGTCTATAAGTATGGATTCTTGGCTTTAATTTCTCATTGGTCCAATTGAGTGACAAACAAATTTTATAGAAAAATTCTCAAATACAATTGAGAAATAGGACTTACGTAGTCTATAAGTATGGATTCTTGTCTTTAATTTCCATTGGTCCAAATGAGTGACAAACCAATTTTATAGAAAAATTCTCAAATACAAATGAGAAATAGGACTTACGTAGTCTATAAGTATGGATTCTTGTCTTTAATTTCCATTGGTCCAAATGAGTGACAAACCAATTTTATAGAAAAATTCTCAAATACAAATGAGAAATAGGACTTACGTAGTCTATAAGTATGGATTCTTGTCTTTAATTTCCATTGGTCCAAATGAGTGACAAACCAATTTTATAGAAAAATTCTCAAATACAAATGAAAAATAGGACTTACGTAGTCTATAAGTATGGATTCTTGGCTTTAATTTCCCATTGGTCAATTGAGTGACAAACAAATTTTATAGAAAAATTCTCAAATACAATTGAGAAATAGGACTTACGTAGTCTATAAGTATGGATTCTTGGCTTTAATTTCCCATTGGTCAATTGAGTGACAAACAAATTTTATAGAAAAATTCTCAAATACAATTGAGAAATAGGACTTACGTAGTCTATAAGTATGAATTCTTGTCTTTAATTTCCATTGGTCCAAATGAGTGACAAACCAATTTTATAGAAAAATTCTCAAATACAAATGAAAAATAGGACTTACGTAGTCTATAAGTATGGATTCTTGGCTTTAATTTCCCATTGGTCAATTGAGTGACAAACAAATTTTATAGAAAAATTCTCAAATACAATTGAGAAATAGGACTTACGTAGTCTATAAGTATGGATTCTTGGCTTTAATTTCTCATTGGTCCAATTGAGAGACAAACAAATTTTATAGAAAAATTCTCAAATACAATTGAGAAATAGGACTTACGTAGTCTATAAGTATGGATTCTTGGCTTTAATTTCCCATTGGTCAATTGAGTGACAAACAAATTTTATAGAAAAATTCTCAAATACAATTGAGAAATAGGACTTACGTAGTCTATAAGTATGGATTCTTGGCTTTAATTTCCCATTGGTCCAATTGAGTGACAAACAAATTTGATAGAAAAATTCTCAAATACAATTGAGAAATAGGACTTACGTAGACTATAAGTATGGATTCTTGGCTTTAATTTCTCATTGGTCCAATTGAGTGACAAACAAATTTTATAGAAAAATTCTCAAATACAATTGAGAAATAGGACTTACGTAGTCTATAAGTATGGATTCTTGGCTTTAATTTCTCATTGGTCTAATTGAGTGACAAACAAATTTTATAGAAAAATTCTCAAATACAATTGAGAAATAGGACTTACGTAGACTATAAGTATGGATTCTTGGCTTTAATTTCTCATTGGTCCAATTGAGAGACAAACAAATTTTATAGAAAAATTCTCAAATACAATTGAGAAATAGGACTTACGTAGTCTATAAGTATGGATTCTTGGCTTTAATTTCTCATTGGTCCAATTGAGAGAAAAACAAATTTTATAGAAAAATTCTCAAATACAATTGAGAAATAGGACTTACGTAGTCTATAAGTATGAATTCTTGTCTTTAATTTCCATTGGTCCAAATGAGTGACAAACCAATTTTATAGAAAAATTCTCAAATACAATTGAGAAATAGGACTTACGTAGTCTATAAGTATGAATTCTTGTCTTTAATTTCCATTGGTCCAATTAAATGACAAACAAATTTTATAGAAAAATTCTCAAATACAATTGAGAAATAGGACTTACGTAGTCTATAAGTATGAATTCTTGTCTTTAATTTCCATTGGTCCAAATGAGTGACAAACAAATTTTATAGAAAAATTCTCAAATACAATTGAGAAATAGGACTTACGTAGTCTATAAGTATGAATTCTTGTCTTTAATTTCTCATTGGTCCAATTGAGAGAAAAACAAATTTTATAGAAAAATTCTCAAATACAATTGAGAAATAGGACTTACGTAGTCTATAAGTATGAATTCTTGTCTTTAATTTCCATTGGTCCAAATGAGTGACAAACCAATTTTATAGAAAAATTCTCAAATACAATTGAGAAATAGGACTTACGTAGTCTATAAGTATGAATTCTTGTCTTTAATTTCCATTGGTCCAATTAAATGACAAACAAATTTTATAGAAAAATTCTCAAATACAATTGAGAAATAGGACTTACGTAGTCTATAAGTATGGATTCTTGGCTTTAATTTCCCATTGGTCCAATTGAGTGACAAACAAATTTGATAGAAAAATTCTTAAATACAATTAAGAAATAGCACTTACGTAGTCCATAAGTATGGATTCTTGGCTTTAATTTCCCATTGGTCCAATTAGTTGACAAACAAATTTGATAGAAAAATTCTCAAATACAATTGAGAAATAGGACTTACGTAGTCTATAAGTATGGATTCTTGGCTTTAATTTCCCATTGGTCAATTGAGTGACAAACAAATTTTATAGAAAAATTCTCAAATACAATTGAGAAATAGGACTTACGTAGTCCATAAGTATGGATTCTTGGCTTTAATTTCCCATTGGTCCAATTGAGTGACAAACAAATTTGATAGAAAAATTCTCAAATACAATTGAGAAATAGGACTTACGTAGTCTATAAGTATGAATTCTTGGCTTTAATTTTCCATTGGTCAATTGAGTGACAAACAAATTTTATAGAAAAATTCTCAAATACAATTGAGAAATAGGACTTACGTAGTTTATAAGTATGGATTCTTGGCTTTAATTTCCCATTGGTCCAATTGAGTGACAAACAAATTTGATAGAAAAATTCTCAAATACAATTGAGAAATAGGACTTAAGTAGTCTATAAGTATGGATTCTTGGCTTTAATTTCCCATTGGTCCAATTGAGTGACAAACAAATTTTATAGAAAAATTCTCAAATACAATTGAGAAATAGGACTTACGTAGTCTATAAGTATGGATTCTTGGCTTTAATTTCCCATTGGTCCAATTGAGTGACAAACAAATTTTATAGAAAAATTCTCAAATACAATTGAGAAATAGGACTTACGTAGTCTATAAGTATGGATTCTTGGCTTTAATTTCCCATTGGTCCAATTGAGTGACAAACAAATTTTATAGAAAAATTCTCAAATACAATTGAGAAATAGGACTTACGTAGTCTATAAGTATGGATTCTTGGCTTTAATTTCCCATTGGTCCAATTGAGTGACAAACAAATTTGATAGAAAAATTCTCAAATACAATTGAGAAATAGGACTTACGTAGTCTATAAGTATGGATTCTTGGCTTTAATTTCCCATTGGTCCAATTGAGTGACAAACAAATTTTATAGAAAAATTCTCAAATACAATTGAGAAATAGGACTTACGTAGTCTATAAGTATGGATTCTTGGCTTTAATTTCCCATTGGTCCAATTGAGTGACAAACAAATTTTATAGAAAAATTCTCAAATACAATTGAGAAATAGGACTTACGTAGTCTATAAGTATGGATTCTTGGCTTTAATTTCCCATTGGTCCAATTGAGTGACAAACAAATTTGATAGAAAAATTCTCAAATACAATTGAGAAATAGGACTTACGTAGTCTATAAGTATGGATTCTTGGCTTTAATTTCCCATTGGTCCAATTGAGTGACAAACAAATTT
Organism: Lypha dubia; assembly: GCA_947311025.1. NCBI lineage: Eukaryota > Metazoa > Arthropoda > Insecta > Diptera > Tachinidae > Lypha > Lypha dubia. The sequence goes on along the minus strand of OX371264.1, from coordinate 35,354,098 downwards.
GATAGAAAAATTCTCAAATACAATTGAGAAATAGGACTTACGTAGTCTATAAGTATGGATTCTTGGCTTTAATTTCCCATTGGTCCAATTGAGTGACAAACAAATTTTATAGAAAAATTCTCAAATACAATTGAGAAATAGGACTTACGTAGTCTATAAGTATGGATTCTTGGCTTTAATTTCCCATTGGTCCAATTGAGTGACAAACAAATTTTATAGAAAAATTCTCAAATACAATTGAGAAATAGGACTTACGTAGTCTATAAGTATGGATTCTTGGCTTTAATTTCCCATTGGTCCAATTGAGTGACAAACAAATTTTATAGAAAAATTCTCAAATACAATTGAGAAATAGGACTTACGTAGTCTATAAGTATGGATTCTTGGCTTTAATTTCCCATTGGTCCAATTGAGTGACAAACAAATTTTATAGAAAAATTCTCAAATACAATTGAGAAATAGGACTTACGTAGTCTATAAGTATGGATTCTTGGCTTTAATTTCCCATTGGTCCAATTGGGTGACAAACAAATTTGATAGAAAAATTCTCAAATACAATTGAGAAATAGGACTTACGTAGTCTATAAGTATGGATTCTTGGCTTTAATTTCCCATTGGTCCAATTGAGTGACAAACAAATTTTATAGAAAAATTCTCAAATACAATTGAGAAATAGGACTTACGTAGTCTATAAGTATGGATTCTTGGCTTTAATTTCCCATTGGTCCAATTGAGTGACAAACAAATTTTATAGAAAAATTCTCAAATACAATTGAGAAATAGGACTTACGTAGTCTATAAGTATGGATTCTTGGCTTTAATTTCCCATTGGTCCAATTGAGTGAGAAACAAATTTTATTGAAAAATTCTCAAATACAATTGAGAAATAGGACTTACGTAGTCTATAAGTATGGATTCTTGGCTTTAATTTCCCATTGGTCCAATTGAGTGAGAAACAAATTTTATAGAAAAATTCTCAAATACAATTGAGAAATAGGACTTACGTAGTCTATAAGTATGGATTCTTGGCTTTAATTTCCCATTGGTCCAATTGAGTGACAAACAAATTTTATAGAAAAATTCTCAAATACAATTGAGAAATAGGACTTACGTAGTCTATAAGTATGGATTCTTGGCTTTAATTTCCCATTGGTCCAATTGAGTGAGAAACAAATTTTATTGAAAAATTCTCAAATACAATTGAGAAATAGTACTTACGTAGACTATAAGTATGGATTCTTGGCTTTAATTTCTCATTGGTCCAATTGAGTGACAAACAAATTTTATAGAAAAATTCTCAAATACAATTGAGAAATAGGACTTACGTAGTCTATAAGTATGGATTCTTGGCTTTAATTTCTCATTGGTCCAATTGAGTGACAAGCAAATTTTATAGAAAAATTCTCAAATACAATTGAGAAATAGGACTTACGTAGTCTATAAGTATGGATTCTTGGCTTTAATTTCTCATTGGTCCAATTGAGAGACAAACAAATTTTATAGAAAAATTCTCAAATACAATTGAGAAATAGGACTTACGTAGTCTATAAGTATGAATGCTTGTCTTTAATTTCCATTGGTCCAAATGAGTGACAAACCAATTTTATAGAAAAATTCTCAAATGCAATTGAGAAATAGGACTTACGTAGACTATAAGTATGGATTCTTGGCTTTAATTTCTCATTGGTCCAATTGAGTGACAAACAAATTTTATAGAAAAATTCTCAAATACAATTGAGAAATAGGACTTACGTAGTCTATAAGTATGGATTCTTGGCTTTAATTTCTCATTGGTCCAATTGAGTGACAAACAAATTTTATAGAAAAATTCTCAAATACAATTGAGAAATAGGACTTACGTAGACTATAAGTATGGATTCTTGGCTTTAATTTCTCATTGGTCCAATTGAGTGACAAACAAATTTTATAGAAAAATTCTCAAATACAATTGAGAAATAGGACTTACGTAGACTATAAGTATGGATTCTTGGCTTTAATTTCCCATTGGTCCAATTGAGTGAGAAACAAATTTTATTGAAAAATTCTCAAATACAATTGAGAAATAGGTCTTACGTAGTCTATAAGTATGGATTCTTGGCTTTAATTTCCCATTGGTCCAATTGAGTGAGAAACAAATTTTATAGAAAAATTCTCAAATACAATTGAGAAATAGGACTTACGTAGTCTATAAGTATGGATTCTTGGCTTTAATTTCCCATTGGTCCAATTGAGTGACAAACAAATTTTATAGAAAAATTCTCAAATACAATTGAGAAATAGGACTTACGTAGTCTATAAGTATGGATTCTTGGCTTTAATTTCCCATTGGTCCAATTGAGTGAGAAACAAATTTTATTGAAAAATTCTCAAATACAATTGAGAAATAGTACTTACGTAGACTATAAGTATGGATTCTTGGCTTTAATTTCTCATTGGTCCAATTGAGTGACAAACAAATTTTATAGAAAAATTCTCAAATACAATTGAGAAATAGGACTTACGTAGTCTATAAGTATGGATTCTTGGCTTTAATTTCTCATTGGTCCAATTGAGTGACAAGCAAATTTTATAGAAAAATTCTCAAATACAATTGAGAAATAGGACTTACGTAGTCTATAAGTATGGATTCTTGGCTTTAATTTCTCATTGGTCCAATTGAGAGACAAACAAATTTTATAGAAAAATTCTCAAATACAATTGAGAAATAGGACTTACGTAGTCTATAAGTATGAATGCTTGTCTTTAATTTCCATTGGTCCAAATGAGTGACAAACCAATTTTATAGAAAAATTCTCAAATGCAATTGAGAAATAGGACTTACGTAGACTATAAGTATGGATTCTTGGCTTTAATTTCTCATTGGTCCAATTGAGTGACAAACAAATTTTATAGAAAAATTCTCAAATACAATTGAGAAATAGGACTTACGTAGTCTATAAGTATGGATTCTTGGCTTTAATTTCTCATTGGTCCAATTGAGTGACAAACAAATTTTATAGAAAAATTCTCAAATACAATTGAGAAATAGGACTTACGTAGTCTATAAGTATGGATTCTTGGCTTTAATTTCTCATTGGTCCAATTGAGTGACAAACAAATTTTATAGAAAAATTCTCAAATACAATTGAGAAATAGGACTTATGTAGTCTATAAGTATGGATTCTTGGCTTTAATTTCTCATTGGTCCAATTGAGTGACAAACAAATTTTATAGAAAAATTCTCAAATACAATTGAGAAATAGGATTAACGTAGTCTATAAGTATGGATTCTTGGCTTTAATTTCTCATTGGTCCAATTGAGTGACAAACAAATTTTATAGAAAAATTCTCAAATACAATTGAGAAATAGGACTTACGTAGTCTATAAGTATGGATTCTTGGCTTTAATTTCTCATTGGTCCAATTGAGTGACAAACAAATTTTATAGAAAAATTTTCAAATACAATTGAGAAATAGGACTTACGTAGTCTATAAGTATGGATTCTTGGCTTTAATTTCTCATTGGTCCAATTGAGTGACAAACAAATTTTATAGAAAAATTCTCAAATACAATTGAGAAATAGGACTTACGTAGACTATAAGTATGGATTCTTGGCTTTAATTTCTCATTGGTCCAATTGAGTGACAAACAAATTTTATAGAAAAATTCTCAAATACAATTGAGAAATAGGACTTACGTAGTCTATAAGTATGGATTCTTGGCTTAAATTTTCCATTGGTCAATTGAGTGACAAACAAATTTTATAGAAAAATTCTCAAATACAATTGAGAAATAGGACTTACGTAGTCTATAAGTATGGATTCTTGGCTTAAATTTCCCATTGGTCAATTGAGTGACAAACAAATTTTATAGAAAAATTCTAAAATACAATTGAGAAATAGGACTTACGTAGTCTATAAGTATGGATTCTTGGCTTTAATTTCCCATTGGTCCAATTGAGTGACAAACAAATTTTATAGAAAAATTCTAAAATACAATTGAGAAATAGGACTTACGTAGTCTATAAGTATGGATTCTTGGCTTTAATTTCCCATTGGTCCAATTGAGTGACAAACAAATTTTATAGAAATATTCTCAAATACAATTGAGAAATAGGCTTTACGTAGTCTATAAGTATGGATTCTTGGGTTTAATTTCCCATTGGTCCAATTGAGTGAAAATTAAATTTTATAGAAAAATTCTAAAATACAATTGAGAAATAGGACTTACGTAGTCTATAAGTATGGATTCTTGGCTTTAATTTCCCATTGGTCCAATTGAGTGACAAACAAATTTTATAGAAAAATTCTAAAATACAATTGAGAAATAGGACTTACGTAGTCTATAAGTATGGATTCTTGGCTTTAATTTCCCATTGGTCCAATTGAGTGACAAACAAATTTTATAGAAAAATTCTCAAATACAATTGAGAAATAGGACTTACGTAGTCTATAAGTATGGATTCTTGGCTTTAATTTCCCATTGGTCCAATTGAGTGACAAACAAATTTTATAGAAAAATTCTCAAATACAATTGAGAAATAGGACTTACGTAGTCTATAAGTATGGAATCTTGGCTTTAATTTCTCATTGGTCCAATTGAGTGACAAACAAATTTTATAGAAAAATTCTCAAATACAATTGAGAAATAGGACTTACGTAGTCTATAAGTATGGATTCTTGGCTTAAATTTCCCATTGGTCAATTGAGTGACAAACAAATTTTATAGAAAAATTCTCAAATACAATTGAGAAATAGGACTTACGTAGTCTATAAGTATGGATTCTTGGCTTTAATTTCTCATTGGTCCAATTGAGTGACAAACAAATTTTATAGAAAAATTCTAAAATACAATTGAGAAATAGGACTTACGTAGTCTATAAGTATGGATTCTTGGCTTAAATTTCTCATTGGTCCAAATGAGTGACCAACAAATTTGATAGAAAAATTCTCAAATACAATTGAGAAATAGGACTTACGTAGTCTATAAGTATGGAGTCTTGGCTTTAATTTCCCATTGGTCCAATTGAGTGACAAACAAATTTGATACAAAAATTCTTAAATACAATTGAGAAATAGGACTTACGTAGTCTATAAGTATGGATTCTTGGCTTAAATTTCCCATTGGTCCAAATGAGTGACCAACAAATTTTATAGAAATATTCTCAAATACAATTGAGAAATAGGACTTACGTAGTCTATAAGTATGGATTCTTGGCTTTAATTTCCCATTTGTCAATTGAGTGACAAACAAATTTTATAGAAAAATTCTCAAATACAATTGAGAAATAGGACTTACGTAGTCTATAAGTATGGATTCTTGGCTTTAATTTCCCATTTGTCAATTGAGTGACAAACAAATTTTATAGAAAAATTCTCAAATACAATTGAGAAATAGGACTTACGTAGTCTATAAGTATGGATTCTTGGCTTTAATTTCCCATTGGTCCAATTGAGTGACAAACAAATTTTATAGAAATATTCTCAAATACAATTGAGAAATAGGACTTACGTAGTCTATAAGTATGGATTCTTGGCTTTAATTTCCCATTTGTCAATTGAGTGACAAACAAATTTTATAGAAAAATTCTCAAATACAATTGAGAAATAGGACTTACGTAGTCTATAAGTATGGATTCTTGGCTTTAATTTCCCATTTGTCAATTGAGTGACAAACAAATTTTATAGAAAAATTCTCAAATACAATTGAGAAATAGGACTTACGTAGTCTATAAGTATGGATTCTTGGCTTTAATTTCCCATTTGTCAATTGAGTGACAAACAAATTTTATAGAAAAATTCTCAAATACAATTGAGAAATAGGACTTACGTAGTCTATAAGTATGGATTCTTGGCTTAAATTTCCCATTGGTCCAAATGAGTGACCAACAAATTTTATAGAAAAATTCTCAAATACAATTGAGAAATAGGACTTACGTAGTCTATAAGTATGGATTCTTGGCTTTTATTTCCCATTGGTCAATTGAGTGACAAACAAATTTTATAGAAAAATTCTCAAATACAATTGAGAAATAGGACTTACGTAGTCTATAAGTATGGATTCTTGGCTTAAATTTCCCATTGGTCAATTGAGTGACAAACAAATTTTATAGAAAAATTCTCAAATACAATTGAGAAATAGGACTTACGTAGTCTATAAGTATGGATTCTTGGCTTTAATTTCCCATTGGTCCAATTGAGTGACAAACAAATTTTATAGAAAAATTTTCAAATACAATTGAGAAATAGGACTTACGTAGTCTATAAGTATGGATTCATGGCTTTAATTTCCCATTGGTCAATTGAGTGACAAACAAATTTTATAGAAAAATTCTCAAATACAATTGAGAAATAGGACTTACGTAGTCTATAAGTATGGATTCTTGGCTTTAATTTCTCATTGGTCCAATTGAGTGACAAACAAATTTTATAGAAAAATTCTCAAATACAATTGAGAAATAGGACTTACGTAGTCTATAAGTATGGATTCTTGGCTTTAATTTCTCATTGGTCCAATTGAGTGACAAACAAATTTTATAGAAAAATTCTAAAATACAATTGAGAAATAGGACTTACGTAGTCTATAAGTATGGATTCTTGGCTTAAATTTCCCATTGGTCAATTGAGTGACAAACAAATTTTATAGAAAAATTCTCAAATACAATTGAGAAATAGGACTTACGTGGTCTATAAGTATGGATTCTTGGCTTAAATTTCCCATTGGTCAATTGAGTGACAAACAAATTTTATAGAAAAATTCTAAAATACAATTGAGAAATAGGACTTACGTAGTCTATAAGTATGGATTCTTGGCTTAAATTTCTCATTGGTCCAAATGAGTGACCAACAAATTTGATAGAAAAATTCTCAAATACAATTGAGAAATAGGACTTACGTAGTCTATAAGTATGGAGTCTTGGCTTTAATTTCCCATTGGTCCAATTGAGTGACAAACAAATTTGATACAAAAATTCTTAAATACAATTGAGAAATAGGCTTTACGTAGTCTATAAGTATGGATTCTTGGGTTTAATTTCCCATTGGTCCAATTGAGTGAAAATTAAATTTTATAGAAAAATTCTAAAATACAATTGAGAAATAGGACTTACGTAGTCTATAAGTATGGATTCTTGGCTTTAATTTCCCATTGGTCCAATTGAGTGACAAACAAATTTTATAGAAAAATTCTCAAATACAATTGAGAAATAGGACTTACGTAGTCTATAAGTATGGATTCTTGGCTTTAATTTCCCATTGGTCCAATTGAGTGACAAACAAATTTTATAGAAAAATTCTCAAATACAATTGAGAAATAGGACTTACGTAGTCTATAAGTATGGAATCTTGGCTTTAATTTCTCATTGGTCCAATTGAGTGACAAACAAATTTTATAGAAAAATTCTCAAATACAATTGAGAAATAGGACTTACGTAGTCTATAAGTATGGATTCTTGGCTTTAATTTCCCATTGGTCCAATTGAGTGACAAACAAATTTTATAGAAATATTCTCAAATACAATTGAGAAATAGGCTTTACGTAGTCTATAAGTATGGATTCTTGGCTTTAATTTCTCATTGGTCCAAATGAGTGACCAACAAATTTGATAGAAAAATTCTCAAATACAATTGAGAAATAGGACTTACGTAGTCTATAAGTATGGAGTCTTGGCTTTAATTTCCCATTGGTCCAATTGAGTGACAAACAAATTTGATACAAAAATTCTTAAATACAATTGAGAAATAGGACTTACGTAGTCTATAAGTATGGATTCTTGGCTTTAATTTCCCATTGGTCCAATTGAGTGACAAACAAATTTTATAGAAATATTCTCAAATACAATTGAGAAATAGGCTTTACGTAGTCTATAAGTATGGATTCTTGGGTTTAATTTCCCATTGGTCCAATTGAGTGAAAATTAAATTTTATAGAAAAATTCTAAAATACAATTGAGAAATAGGACTTACGTAGTCTATAAGTATGGATTCTTGGCTTTAATTTCCCATTGGTCCAATTGAGTGACAAACAAATTTTATAGAAAAATTCTCAAATACAATTGAGAAATAGGACTTACGTAGTCTATAAGTATGGATTCTTGGCTTTAATTTCCCATTGGTCCAATTGAGTGACAAACAAATTTTATAGAAAAATTCTCAAATACAATTGAGAAATAGGACTTACGTAGTCTATAAGTATGGAATCTTGGCTTTAATTTCTCATTGGTCCAATTGAGTGACAAACAAATTTTATAGAAAAATTCTCAAATACAATTGAGAAATAGGACTTACGTAGTCTATAAGTATGGATTCTTGGCTTTAATTTCCCATTGGTCCAATTGAGTGACAAACAAATTTTATAGAAATATTCTCAAATACAATTGAGAAATAGGCTTTACGTAGTCTATAAGTATGGATTCTTGGCTTTAATTTCTCATTGGTCCAAATGAGTGACCAACAAATTTGATAGAAAAATTCTCAAATACAATTGAGAAATAGGACTTACGTAGTCTATAAGTATGGAGTCTTGGCTTTAATTTCCCATTGGTCCAATTGAGTGACAAACAAATTTGATACAAAAATTCTTAAATACAATTGAGAAATAGGACTTACGTAGTCTATAAGTATGGATTCTTGGCTTTAATTTCCCATTGGTCCAATTGAGTGACAAACAAATTTTATAGAAATATTCTCAAATACAATTGAGAAATAGGCTTTACGTAGTCTATAAGTATGGATTCTTGGGTTTAATTTCCCATTGGTCCAATTGAGTGAAAATTAAATTTTATAGAAAAATTCTAAAATACAATTGAGAAATAGGACTTACGTAGTCTATAAGTATGGATTCTTGGCTTTAATTTCCCATTGGTCCAATTGAGTGACAAACAAATTTTATAGAAAAATTCTCAAATACAATTGAGAAATAGGACTTACGTAGTCTATAAGTATGGATTCTTGGCTTTAATTTCCCATTGGTCCAATTGAGTGACAAACAAATTTTATAGAAAAATTCTCAAATACAATTGAGAAATAGGACTTACGTAGTCTATAAGTATGGAATCTTGGCTTTAATTTCTCATTGGTCCAATTGAGTGACAAACAAATTTTATAGAAAAATTCTCAAATACAATTGAGAAATAGGACTTACGTAGTCTATAAGTATGGATTCTTGGCTTAAATTTCCCATTGGTCCAAATGAGTGACCAACAAATTTTATAGAAAAATTCTCAAATACAATTGAGAAATAGGACTTACGTAGTCTATAAGTATGGAATCTTGGCTTTAATTTCTCATTGGTCCAATTGAGTGACAAACAAATTTTATAGAAAAATTCTCAAATACAATTGAGAAATAGGACTTACGTAGTCTATAAGTATGGAATCTTGGCTTTAATTTCTCATTGGTCCAATTGAGTGACAAACAAATTTTATAGAAAAATTCTCAAATACAATTGAGAAATAGGACTTACGTAGTCTATAAGTATGGATTCTTGGCTTTAATTTCTCATTGGTCCAATTGAGTGACAAACAAATTTTATAGAAAAATTCTAAAATACAATTGAGAAATAGGACTTACGTAGTCTATAAGTATGGATTCTTGGCTTAAATTTCTCATTGGTCCAAATGAGTGACCAACAAATTTGATAGAAAAATTCTCAAATACAATTGAGAAATAGGACTTACGTAGTCTATAAGTATGGAGTCTTGGCTTTAATTTCCCATTGGTCCAATTGAGTGACAAACAAATTTGATACAAAAATTCTTAAATACAATTGAGAAATAGGACTTACGTAGTCTATAAGTATGGATTCTTGGCTTAAATTTCCCATTGGTCCAAATGAGTGACCAACAAATTTTATAGAAATATTCTCAAATACAATTGAGAAATAGGACTTACGTAGTCTATAAGTATGGATTCTTGGCTTTAATTTCCCATTTGTCAATTGAGTGACAAACAAATTTTATAGAAAAATTCTCAAATACAATTGAGAAATAGGACTTACGTAGTCTATAAGTATGGATTCTTGGCTTTAATTTCCCATTTGTCAATTGAGTGACAAACAAATTTTATAGAAAAATTCTCAAATACAATTGAGAAATAGGACTTACGTAGTCTATAAGTATGGATTCTTGGCTTTAATTTCCCATTGGTCCAATTGAGTGACAAACAAATTTTATAGAAATATTCTCAAATACAATTGAGAAATAGGACTTACGTAGTCTATAAGTATGGATTCTTGGCTTTAATTTCCCATTTGTCAATTGAGTGACAAACAAATTTTATAGAAAAATTCTCAAATACAATTGAGAAATAGGACTTACGTAGTCTATAAGTATGGATTCTTGGCTTTAATTTCCCATTTGTCAATTGAGTGACAAACAAATTTTATAGAAAAATTCTCAAATACAATTGAGAAATAGGACTTACGTAGTCTATAAGTATGGATTCTTGGCTTTAATTTCCCATTTGTCAATTGAGTGACAAACAAATTTTATAGAAAAATTCTCAAATACAATTGAGAAATAGGACTTACGTAGTCTATAAGTATGGATTCTTGGCTTAAATTTCCCATTGGTCCAAATGAGTGACCAACAAATTTTATAGAAAAATTCTCAAATACAATTGAGAAATAGGACTTACGTAGTCTATAAGTATGGATTCTTGGCTTTAATTTCTCATTGGTCCAATTGAGTGACAAACAAATTTTATAGAAAAATTTTCAAATACAATTGAGAAATAGGACTTACGTAGTCTATAAGTATGGATTCATGGCTTTAATTTCCCATTGGTCAATTGAGTGACAAACAAATTTTATAGAAAAATTCTCAAATACAATTGAGAAATAGGACTTACGTAGTCTATAAGTATGGATTCTTGGCTTAAATTTCTCATTGGTCCAAATGAGTGACCAACAAATTTGATAGAAAAATTCTCAAATACAATTGAGAAATAGGACTTACGTAGTCTATAAGTATGGAGTCTTGGCTTTAATTTCCCATTGGTCCAATTGAGTGACAAACAAATTTGATACAAAAATTCTTAAATACAATTGAGAAATAGGACTTACGTAGTCTATAAGTATGGATTCTTGGCTTAAATTTCCCATTGGTCCAAATGAGTGACCAACAAATTTTATAGAAATATTCTCAAATACAATTGAGAAATAGGACTTACGTAGTCTATAAGTATGGATTCTTGGCTTTAATTTCCCATTTGTCAATTGAGTGACAAACAAATTTTATAGAAAAATTCTCAAATACAATTGAGAAATAGGACTTACGTAGTCTATAAGTATGGATTCTTGGCTTTAATTTCCCATTGGTCCAATTGAGTGACAAACAAATTTTATAGAAAAATTTTCAAATACAATTGAGAAATAGGACTTACGTAGTCTATAAGTATGGATTCTTGGCTTAAATTTCCCATTGGTCAATTGAGTGACAAACAAATTTTATAGAAAAATTCTCAAATACAATTGAGAAATAGGACTTACGTAGTCTATAAGTATGGATTCTTGGCTTTAATTTCCCATTGGTCCAATTGAGTGACAAACAAATTTTATAGAAAAATTTTCAAATACAATTGAGAAATAGGACTTACGTAGTCTATAAGTATGGATTCATGGCTTTAATTTCCCATTGGTCAATTGAGTGACAAACAAATTTTATAGAAAAATTCTCAAATACAATTGAGAAATAGGACTTACGTAGTCTATAAGTATGGATTCTTGGCTTTAATTTCTCATTGGTCCAATTGAGTGACAAACAAATTTTATAGAAAAATTCTCAAATACAATTGAGAAATAGGACTTACGTAGTCTATAAGTATGGATTCTTGGCTTTAATTTCTCATTGGTCCAATTGAGTGACAAACAAATTTTATAGAAAAATTCTAAAATACAATTGAGAAATAGGACTTACGTAGTCTATAAGTATGGATTCTTAGCTTTAATTTCTCATTGGCCCAATTGAGTGACAAACAAATTTTATAGAAAAATTCTCAAATACAATTGAGAAATAGGACTTACGTAGTCTATAAGTATGGATTCTTGGCTTTAATTTCTCATTGGTCCAATTGAGTGACAAACAAATTTTATAGTAAAATTCTCAAATACAATTGAGAAATAGGACTTACGTAGTCTATAAGTATGGATTCTTGGCTTTAATTTCTCATTGGCCCAATTGAGTGACAAACAAATTTTATAGTAAAATTCTCAAATACAATTGAGAAATAGGACTTACGTAGACTATAAGTATGGATTCTTGGCTTTAATTTCTCATTGGCCCAATTGAGTGACAAACAAATTTTATAGAAAAATTCTCAAATACAATTGAGAAATAGGATTTACGTAGTCTATAAGTATGGATTCTTGGCTTTAATTTCTCATTGGTCCAATTGAGTGACAAACAAATTTCATAGAAAAATTCTCAAATACAATTGAGAAATAGGACTTACGTAGACTATAAGTATGGATTCTTGGCTTTAATTTCTCATTGGTCCAATTGAGTGACAAACAAATTTTATAGAAAAATTCTCAAATACAATTGAGAAATAGGACTTACGTAGTCTATAAGTATGGATTCTTGGCTTTAATTTCTCATTGGTCCAATTGAGTGACAAACAAATTTTATAGTAAAATTCTCAAATACAATTGAGAAATAGTACTTACGTAGTCTATAAGTATGGATTCATGGCTTTAATTTCTCATTGGCCCAATTGAGTGACAAACAAATTTTTTAGAAAAATTCTCAAATACAATTGAGAAATAGGATTTACGTAGACTATAAGTATGGATTCTTGGCTTTAATTTCTCATTGGTCCAATTGAGTGACAAACAAATTTTATAGTAAAATTCTCAAATACAATTGAGAAATAGGACTTACGTAGACTATAAGTATGGATTCTTGGCTTTAATTCCTCATTGGCCCAATTGAGTGACAAACAAATTTTATAGAAAAATTCTCAAATACAATTGAGAAATAGGATTTACGTAGTCTATAAGTATGGATTCTTGGCTTTAATTTCTCATTGGTCCAATTGAGTGACAAACAAATTTTATAGAAAAATTCTCAAATACAATTGAGAAATAGGACTTACGTAGACTATAAGTATGGATTCTTGGCTTTAATTTCTCATTGGTCCAATTGAGTGACAAACAAATTTTATAGAAAAATTCTCAAATACAATTGAGAAATAGGACTTACGTAGTCTATAAGTATGGATTCTTGGCTTTAATTTCTCATTGGTCCAATTGAGTGACAAACAAATTTTATAGTAAAATTCTCAAATACAATTGAGAAATAGGACTTACGTAGTCTATAAGTATGGATTCATGGCTTTAATTTCTCATTGGCCCAATTGAGTGACAAACAAATTTTTTAGAAAAATTCTCAAATACAATTGAGAAATAGGACTTACGTAGACTATAAGTATGGATTCTTGGCTTTAATTTCTCATTGGTCCAATTGAGTGACAAACAAATTTTATAGAAAAATTCTCAAATACAATTGAGAAATAGGACTTACGTAGTCTATAAGTATGGATTCTTGGCTTTAATTTCTCATTGGTCCAATTGAGTGACAAACAAATTTTATAGAAAAATTCTCAAATACAATTGAGAAATAGGACTTATGTAGTCTATAAGTATGGATTCTTGGCTTTAATTTCTCATTGGTCCAATTGAGTGTTAAACAAATTTTATAGAAAAATTCTCAAATACAATTGAGAAATAGGACTTACGTAGACTATAAGTATGGATTCTTGGCTTTAATTTCTCATTGGTCCAATTGAGTGTTAAACAAATTTTATAGAAAAATTCTCAAATACAATTGAGAAATAGGATTAACGTAGTCTATAAGTATGGATTCTTGGCTTTAATTTCTCATTGGTCCAATTGAGTGACAAACAAATTTTATAGAAAAATTCTCAAATACAATTGAGAAATAGGACTTACGTAGTCTATAAGTATGGATTCTTGGCTTTAATTTCTCATTGGTCCAATTGAATGACAAGCAAATTTTATAGAAAAATTCTCAAATACAATTGAGAAATAGGACTTACGTAGTCTATAAGTATGGATTCTTGGCTTTAATTTCTCATTGGTCCAATTGAGAGACAAACAAATTTTATAGAAAAATTCTCAAATACAATTGAGAAATAGGACTTACGTAGTCTATAAGTATGAATTCTTGTCTTTAATTTCCATTGGTCCAATTGAGTGACAAACAAATTTTATAGAAAAATTCTCAAATACAATTGAGAAATAGGACTTACGTAGTCTATAAGTATGGATTCTTGGCTTTAATTTCTCATTGGTCCAATTGAGTGACAAGCAAATTTTATAGAAAAATTCTCAAATACAATTGAGAAATAGGACTTACGTAGTCTATAAGTATGGATTCTTGGCTTTAATTTCTCATTGGTCCAATTGAGAGACAAACAAATTTTATAGAAAAATTCTCAAATACAATTGAGAAATAGGACTTACGTAGTCTATAAGTATGAATTCTTGTCTTTAATTTCCATTGGTCCAATTGAGTGACAAACCAATTTTATAGAAAAATTCTCAAATACAATTGAGAAATAGGACTTACGTAGACTATAAGTATGGATTCTTGGCTTTAATTTCTCATTGGTCCAATTGAGTGACAAACAAATTTTATAGAAAAATTCTCAAATACAATTGAGAAATAGGACTTACGTAGTCTATAAGTATGGATTCTTGGCTTTAATTTCTCATTGGTCCAATTGAGAGACAAACAAATTTTATAGAAAAATTCTCAAATACAATTGAGAAATAGGACTTACGTAGTCTATAAGTATGGATTCTTGGCTTTAATTTCTCATTGGTCCAATTGAGTGACAAACAAATTTTATAGAAAAATTCTCAAATACAATTGAGAAATAGGACTTACGTAGTCTTTAAGTATGGATTCTTGACTTTAATTTCTCATTGGTCCAATTGAGTGACAAGCAAATTTTATAGAAAAATTCTCAAATACAATTGAGAAATAGGACTTACGTAGTCTATAAGCATGGATTCTTGGCTTTAATTTCTCATTGGTCCAATTGAGTGACAAACTAATTTTATAGAAAAATTCTCAAATACAATTGAGAAATAGGACTTACGTAGTCTATAAGCATGGATTCTTGGCTTTAATTTCTCATTGGTCCAATTGAGTGACAAACAAATTTTATAGTAAAATTCTCAAATACAATTGAGAAATAGGACTTACGTAGTCTATAAGTATGGATTCTTGGCTTTAATTTCTCATTGGTCCAATTGAGTGACAAACAAATTTTATAGTAAAATTCTCAAATACAATTGAGAAATAGGACTTACGTAGCCTATAAGTATGGATTCTTGGCTTTAATTTCTCATTGGTCCAATTGAGTGACAAACAAATTTTATAGAAAAATTCTCAAATACAATTGAGAAATAGGACTTACGTAGTCTTTAAGTATGGATTCTTGACTTTAATTTCTCATTGGTCCAATTGAGTGACAAGCAAATTTTATAGAAAAATTCTCAAATACAATTGAGAAATAGGACTTACGTAGTCTATAAGCATGGATTCTTGGCTTTAATTTCTCATTGGTCCAATTGAGTGACAAACTAATTTTATAGAAAAATTCTCAAATACAATTGAGAAATAGGACTTACGTAGTCTATAAGTATGGATTCTTGGCTTTAATTTCTCATTGGTCCAATTGAGTGACAAACAAATTTTATAGTAAAATTCTCAAATACAATTGAGAAATAGGACTTACGTAGCCTATAAGTATGGATTCTTGGCTTTAATTTCTCATTGGTCCAATTAAGTGTTAAACAAATTTTATAGAAAAATTCTCAAATACAATTGAGAAATAGGACTTACGTAGACTATAAGTATGGATTCTTGGCTTTAATTTCTCATTGGTCCAATTGAGTGACAAACAAATTTTATAGAAAAATTCTCAAATACAATTGAGAAATAGGACTTACGTAGTCTATAAGTATGGATTCTTGGCTTTAATTTCTCATTGGTCCAATTGAGTGACAAACAAATTTTATAGAAAAATTCTCAAATACAATTGAGAAATAGGACTTACGTAGACTATAAGTATGGATTCTTGGCTTTAATTTCTCATTGGTCCAATTGAGTGACAAACAAATTTTATAGAAAAATTCTAAAATACAATTGAGAAATAGGACTTACGTAGTCTATAAGTATGGATTCTTGGCTTAAATTTCCCATTGGTCAATTGAGTGACAAACAAATTTTATAGAAAAATTCTCAAATACAATTGAGAAATAGGACTTACGTGGTCTATAAGTATGGATTCTTGGCTTAAATTTCCCATTGGTCAATTGAGTGACAAACAAATTTTATAGAAAAATTCTCAAATACAATTGAGAAATAGGACTTACGTAGTCTATAAGTATGGATTCTTGGCTTAAATTTCCCATTGGTCCAAATGAGTGACCAACAAATTTTATAGAAATATTCTCAAATACAATTGAGAAATAGGCTTTACGTAGTCTATAAGTATGGATTCTTGGGTTTAATTTCCCATTGGTCCAATTGAGTGAAAATTAAATTTTATAGAAAAATTCTTAAATACAATTGAGAAATAGGACTTACGTAGTCTATAAGTATGGATTCTTGGCTTTAATTTCCCATTGGTCCAATTGAGTGACAAACAAATTTTATAGAAATATTCTCAAATACAATTGAGAAATAGGACTTACGTAGTCTATAAGTATGGATTCTTGGCTTTAATTTCTCATTGGTCCAATTGAGTGACAAACAAATTTTATAGAAAAATTCTCAAATACAATTGAGAAATAGGACTTACGTAGTCTATAAGTATGGATTCTTGGCTTTAATTTCCCATTGGTCAATTGAGTGACAAACAAATTTTATAGAAAAATTCTCAAATACAATTGAGAAATAGGACTTACGTAGTCTATAAGTATGGATTCTTGGCTTTAATTTCTCATTGGTCCAATTGAGTGACAAACAAATTTTATAGAAAAATTCTCAAATACAATTGAGAAATAGGACTTACGTAGTCTATAAGTATGGATTCTTGGCTTTAATTTCCCATTGGTCAATTGAGTGACAAACAAATTTTATAGAAAAATTCTCAAATACAATTGAGAAATAGGACTTACGTAGTCTATAAGTATGGAATCTTGGCTTTAATTTCTCATTGGTCCAATTGAGTGACAAACAAATTTTATAGAAAAATTCTCAAATACAATTGAGAAATAGGACTTACGTAGTCTATAAGTATGGATTCTTGGCTTAAATTTCCCATTGGTCAATTGAGTGACAAACAAATTTTATAGAAAAATTCTCAAATACAATTGAGAAATAGGACTTACGTAGTCTATAAGTATGGATTCTTGGCTTAAATTTCCCATTGGTCAATTGAGTGACAAACAAATTTTATAGAAAAATTCTCAAATACAATTGAGAAATGGGACTTACGTAGTCTATAAGTATAGATTCTTGGCTTTAATTTCTCATTGGTCCAATTGAGTGACAAACAAATTTTATAGAAAAATTCTCAAATACAATTGAGAAATAGGACTTACGTAGTCTATAAGTATGGATTCTTGGCTTTAATTTCTCATTGGTCCAATTGAGTGACAAACAAATTTTATAGAAAAATTCTCAAATACAATTGAGAAATAGGACTTACGTAGTCTATAAGTATGGAATCTTGGCTTTAATTTCTCATTGGTCCAATTGAGTGACAAACAAATTTTATAGAAAAATTCTCAAATACAATTGAGAAATAGGACTTACGTAGTCTATAAGTATGGATTCTTGGCTTAAATTTCCCATTGGTCAATTGAGTGACAAACAAATTTTATAGAAAAATTCTCAAATACAATTGAGAAATAGGACTTACGTAGTCTATAAGTATGGAATCTTGGCTTTAATTTCTCATTGGTCCAATTGAGTGACAAACAAATTTTATAGAAAAATTCTCAAATACAATTGAGAAATAGGACTTACGTAGTCTATAAGTATGGATTCTTGGCTTTAATTTCTCATTGGTCCAATTGAGTGACAAACAAATTTTATAGAAAAATTCTCAAATACAATTGAGAAATAGGACTTACGTAGTCTATAAGTATGGATTCTTGGCTTAAATTTCCCATTGGTCAATTGAGTGACAAACAAATTTTATAGAAAAATTCTCAAATACAATTGAGAAATGGGACTTACGTAGTCTATAAGTATAGATTCTTGGCTTTAATTTCTCATTGGTCCAATTGAGTGACAAACAAATTTTATAGAAAAATTCTAAAATACAATTGAGAAATAGGACTTACGTAGTCTATAAGTATGGAATCTTGGCTTTAATTTCTCATTGGTCCAATTGAGTGACAAACAAATTTTATAGAAAAATTCTCAAATACAATTGAGAAATAGGACTTACGTAGTCTATAAGTATGGATTCTTGGCTTAAATTTCCCATTGGTCAATTGAGTGACAAACAAATTTTATAGAAAAATTCTCAAATACAATTGAGAAATAGGACTTACGTAGTCTATAAGTATGGAATCTTGGCTTTAATTTCTCATTGGTCCAATTGAGTGACAAACAAATTTTATAGAAAAATTCTCAAATACAATTGAGAAATAGGACTTACGTAGTCTATAAGTATGGATTCTTGGCTTTAATTTCTCATTGGTCCAATTGAGTGACAAACAAATTTTATAGAAAAATTCTCAAATACAATTGAGAAATAGGACTTACGTAGTCTATAAGTATGGAATCTTGGCTTTAATTTCTCATTGGTCCAATTGAGTGACAAACAAATTTTATAGAAAAATTCTCAAATACAATTGAGAAATAGGACTTACGTAGTCTATAAGTATGGATTCTTGGCTTAAATTTCCCATTGGTCAATTGAGTGACAAACAAATTTTATAGAAAAATTCTCAAATACAATTGAGAAATGGGACTTACGTAGTCTATAAGTATAGATTCTTGGCTTTAATTTCTCATTGGTCCAATTGAGTGACAAACAAATTTTATAGAAAAATTCTAAAATACAATTGAGAAATAGGACTTACGTAGTCTATAAGTATGGATTCTTGGCTTAAATTTCTCATTGGTCCAAATGAGTGACCAACAAATTTGATAGAAAAATTCTCAAATACAATTGAGAAATAGGACTTACGTAGTCTATAAGTATGGAGTCTTGGCTTTAATTTCCCATTGGTCCAATTGAGTGACAAACAAATTTGATACAAAAATTCTTAAATACAATTGAGAAATAGGACTTACGTAGTCTATAAGTATGGATTCTTGGCTTAAATTTCCCATTGGTCCAAATGAGTGACCAACAAATTTTATAGAAAAATTCTCAAATACAATTGAGAAATAGGACTTACGTAGTCTATAAGTATGGATTCTTGGCTTTAATTTCTCATTGGTCCAATTGAGTGACAAACAAATTTTATAGAAAAATTCTCAAATACAATTGAGAAATAGGACTTACGTAGTCTATAAGTATGGATTCATTGCTTTAATTTCCCATTGGTCAATTGAGTGACAAACAAATTTTATAGAAAAATTCTCAAATACAATTGAGAAATAGGACTTACGTAGTCTATAAGTATGGATTCTTGGCTTAAATTTCCCATTGGTCAATTGAGTGACAAACAAATTTTATAGAAAAATTCTCAAATACAATTGAGAAATAGGACTTACGTGGTCTATAAGTATGGATTCTTGGCTTAAATTTCCCATTGGTCAATTGAGTGACAAACAAATTTTATAGAAAAATTCTAAAATACAATTGAGAAATAGGACTTACGTAGTCTATAAGTATGGATTCTTGGCTTAAATTTCTCATTGGTCCAAATTCTCAAATACAATTGAGAAATAGGACTTACGTAGTCTATAAGTATGGAGTCTTGGCTGCAATTTCCCATTGGTCCAATTGAGTGACAAACAAATTTGATACAAAAATTCCTAAATACAATTGAGAAATAGGACTTACGTAGTCTATAAGTATGGATTCTTGGCTTAAATTTCCCATTGGTCCAAATGAGTGACCAACAAATTTTATAGAAATATTCTCAAATACAATTGAGAAATAGGACTTACGTAGTCTATAAGTATGGATTCTTGGCTTTAATTTCCCATTTGTCAATTGAGTGACAAACAAATTTTATAGAAAAATTCTCAAATACAATTGAGAAATAGGACTTACGTAGTCTATAAGTATGGATTCTTGGCTTTAATTTCCCATTGGTCCAATTGAGTGACAAACAAATTTTATAGAAAATTTTTTTTTAAATTTCCCATTGGTCAATTGAGTGACAAACAAATTTTATAGAAAAATTCTCAAATACAATTGAGAAATAGGACTTACGTAGTCTATAAGTATGGATTCTTGGCTTTAATTTCCCATTGGTCCAATTGAGTGACAAACAAATTTTATAGAAAAATTTTCAAATACAATTGAGAAATAGGACTTACGTAGTCTATAAGTATGGATTCATGGCTTTAATTTCCCATTGGTCAATTGAGTGACAAACAAATTTTATAGAAAAATTCTCAAATACAATTGAGAAATAGGACTTACGTAGTCTATAAGTATGGATTCTTGGCTTTAATTTCTCATTGGTCCAATTGAGTGACAAACAAATTTTATAGAAAAATTCTCAAATACAATTGAGAAATAGGACTTACGTAGTCTATAAGTATGGATTCTTGGCTTTAATTTCTCATTGGTCCAATTGAGTGACAAACAAATTTTATAGAAAAATTCTAAAATACAATTGAGAAATAAGACTTACGTAGTCTATAAGTATGGATTCTTAGCTTTAATTTCTCATTGGCCCAATTGAGTGACAAACAAATTTTATAGAAGAATTCTCAAATACAATTGAGAAATAGGACTTACGTAGTCTATAAGTATGGATTCTTGGCTTTAATTTCTCATTGGTCCAATTGAGTGACAAACAAATTTTATAGTAAAATTCTCAAATACAATTGAGAAATAGGACTTACGTAGTCTATAAGTATGGATTCTTGACTTTAATTTCTCATTGGCCCAATTGAGTGACAAACAAATTTTTTAGAAAAATTCTCAAATACAATTGAGAAATAGGACTTACGTAGACTATAAGTATGGATTCTTGGCTTTAATTTCTCATTGGTCCAATTGAGTGTTAAACAAATTTTATAGAAAAATTCTCAAATACAATTGAGAAATAGGACTTACGTAGACTATAAGTATGGATTCTTGGCTTTAATTTCTCATTGGTCCAATTGAGTGTTAAACAAATTTTATAGAAAAATTCTCAAATACAATTCAGAAATAGAACTTACGTAGACTATAAGTATGGATTCTTGGCTTTAATTTCTCATTGGTCCAATTGAGTGACAAACAAATTTTATAGAAAAATTCTCAAATACAATTGAGAAATAGGATTTACGTAGTCTATAAGTATGGATTCTTGGCTTTAATTTCTCATTGGTCCAATTGAGTGACAAACAAATTTTATAGAAAAATTCTCAAATACAATTGAGAAATAGAACTTACGTAGACTATAAGTATGGATTCTTGGCTTTAATTTCTCATTGGTCCAATTGAGTGACAAACAAATTTTATAGAAAAATTCTCAAATACAATTGAGAAATAGGACTTACGTAGACTATAAGTATGGATTCTTGGCTTTAATTTCTCATTGGTCCAATTGAGTGTTAAACAAATTTTATAGAAAAATTCTCAAATACAATTGAGAAATAGAACTTACGTAGACTATAAGTATGGATTCTTGGCTTTAATTTCTCATTGGTCCAATTGAGTGACAAACAAATTTTATAGAAAAATTCTCAAATACAATTGAGAAATAGAACTTACGTAGACTATAAGTATGGATTCTTGGCTTTAATTTCTCATTGGTCCAATTGAGTGTTAAACAAATTTTATAGAAAAATTCTCAAATACAATTGAGAAATAGAACTTACGTAGACTATAAGTATGGATTCTTGGCTTTAATTTCTCATTGGTCCAATTGAGTGACAAACAAATTTTATATTAAAATTCTCAAATACAATTGAGAAATAGAAGTTACGTAGTCTATAAGTATGGATTCTTGGCTTTAATTTCTCATTGGTCCAATTGAGTGTTAAACAAATTTTATAGAAAAATTCTCAAATACAATTGAGAAATAGAACTTACGTAGACTATAAGTATGGATTCTTGGCTTTAATTTCTCATTGGTCCAATTGAGTGACAAACAAATTTTATAGAAAAATTCTCAAATACAATTGAGAAATAGGACTTACGTAGACTATAAGTATGGATTCTTGGCTTTAATTTCTCATTGGTCCAATTGAGTGTTAAACAAATTTTATAGAAAAATTCTCAAATACAATTGAGAAATAGAACTTACGTAGACTATAAGTATGGATTCTTGGCTTTAATTTCTCATTGGTCCAATTGAGTGACAAACAAATTTTATAGTAAAATTTTCAAATACAATTGAGAAATAGGACTTACGTAGTCTATAAGTATGGATTCTTGGCTTAAATTTCCCATTGGTCAATTGAGTGACAAACAAATTTTATAGAAAAATTCTCAAATACAATTGAGAAATAGGATTTACGTAGTCTATAAGTATGGATTCTTGGCTTTAATTTCTCATTGGTCCAATTGAGTGACAAACAAATTTTATAGAAAAATTCTCAAATACAATTGAGAAATAGAACTTACGTAGACTATAAGTATGGATTCTTGGCTTTAATTTCTCATTGGTCCAATTGAGTGACAAACAAATTTTATAGAAAAATTCTCAAATACAATTGAGAAATAGGACTTACGTAGACTATAAGTATGGATTCTTGGCTTTAATTTCTCATTGGTCCAATTGAGTGTTAAACAAATTTTATAGAAAAATTCTCAAATACAATTGAGAAATAGAACTTACGTAGACTATAAGTATGGATTCTTGGCTTTAATTTCTCATTGGTCCAATTGAGTGACAAACAAATTTTATAGTAAAATTCTCAAATACAATTGAGAAATAGAACTTACGTAGTCTATAAGTATGGATTCTTGGCTTTAATTTCTCATTGGTCCAATTGAGTGTTAAACAAATTTTATAGAAAAATTCTCAAATACAATTGAGAAATAGGACTTACGTAGACTATAAGTATGGATTCTTGGCTTTAATTTCTCATTGGTCCAATTGAGTGACAAACAAATTTTATAGAAAAATTCTCAAATACAATTGAGAAATAGGATTTACGTAGTCTATAAGTATGGATTCTTGGCTTTAATTTCTCATTGGTCCAATTGAGTGACAAACAAATTTTATAGAAAAATTCTCAAATACAATTGAGAAATAGGACTTACGTAGACTATAAGTATGGATTCTTGGCTTTAATTTCTCATTGGTCCAATTGAGTGACAAACAAATTTTATAGAAAAATTCTCAAATACAATTGAGAAATAGGACTTACGTAGTCTATAAGTATGGATTCTTGGCTTTAATTTCTCATTGGTCCAATTGAGTGACAAACAAATTTTTTAGAAAAATTCTCAAATACAATTGAGAAATAGGACTTACGTAGACTATAAGTATGGATTCTTGGCTTTAATTTCTCATTGGTCCAATTGAGTGTTAAACAAATTTTATAGAAAAATTCTCAAATACAATTGAGAAATAGGACTTACGTAGACTATAAGTATGGATTCTTGGCTTTAATTTCTCATTGGTCCAATTGAGTGTTAAACAAATTTTATAGAAAAATTCTCAAATACAATTCAGAAATAGAACTTACGTAGACTATAAGTATGGATTCTTGGCTTTAATTTCTCATTGGTCCAATTGAGTGTTAAACAAATTTTATAGAAAAATTCTCAAATACAATTGAGAAATAGGATTTACGTAGTCTATAAGTATGGATTCTTGGCTTTAATTTCTCATTGGTCCAATTGAGTGACAAACAAATTTTATAGAAAAATTCTCAAATACAATTGAGAAATAGAACTTACGTAGACTATAAGTATGGATTCTTGGCTTTAATTTCTCATTGGTCCAATTGAGTGACAAACAAATTTTATAGAAAAATTCTCAAATACAATTGAGAAATAGGACTTACGTAGACTATAAGTATGGATTCTTGGCTTTAATTTCTCATTGGTCCAATTGAGTGTTAAACAAATTTTATAGAAAAATTCTCAAATACAATTGAGAAATAGAACTTACGTAGACTATAAGTATGGATTCTTGGCTTTAATTTCTCATTGGTCCAATTGAGTGACAAACAAATTTTATAGTAAAATTCTCAAATACAATTGAGAAATAGAACTTACGTAGACTATAAGTATGGATTCTTGGCTTTAATTTCTCATTGGTCCAATTGAGTGTTAAACAAATTTTATAGAAAAATTCTCAAATACAATTGAGAAATAGGACTTACGTAGTCTATAAGTATGGATTCTTGGCTTTAATTTCTCATTGGTCCAATTGAGTGACAAACAAATTTTATAGAAAAATTCTAAAATACAATTGAGAAATAAGACTTACGTAGTCTATAAGTATGGATTCTTGGCTTTAATTTCTCATTGGTCCAATTGAGTGACAAACAAATTTTATAGAAAAATTCTCAAATACAATTGAGAAATAGGACTTACGTAGTCTATAAGTATGGATTCTTGGCTTTAATTTCTCATTGGTCCAATTGAGTGACAAACAAATTTTATAGAAAAATTCTAAAATACAATTGAGAAATAAGACTTACGTAGTCTATAAGTATGGATTCTTGGCTTAAATTTCTCATTGGTCCAAATGAGTGACCAACAAATTTGATAGAAAAATTCTCAAATACAATTGAGAAATAGGACTTACGTAGTCTATAAGTATGGATTCTTGGCTTTAATTTCTCATTGGTCCAATTGAGTGACAAACAAATTTTATAGAAAAATTCTAAAATACAATTGAGAAATAGGACTTACGTAGTCTATAAGTATGGATTCTTGGCTTAAATTTCTCATTGGTCCAAATGAGTGACCAACAAATTTGATAGAAAAATTCTCAAATACAATTGAGAAATAGGACTTACGTAGTCTATAAGTATGGAGTCTTGGCTGCAATTTCCCATTGGTCCAATTGAGTGACAAACAAATTTGATACAAAAATTCCTAAATACAATTGAGAAATAGGACTTACGTAGTCTATAAGTATGGATTCTTGGCTTAAATTTCCCATTGGTCCAAATGAGTGACCAACAAATTTTATAGAAATATTCTCAAATACAATTGAGAAATAGGACTTACGTAGTCTATAAGTATGGATTCTTGGCTTTAATTTCCCATTTGTCAATTGAGTGACAAACAAATTTTATAGAAAAATTCTCAAATACAATTGAGAAATAGGACTTACGTAGTCTATAAGTATGGATTCTTGGCTTTAATTTCCCATTGGTCCAATTGAGTGACAAACAAATTTTATAGAAAATTTTTTTTTAAATTTCCCATTGGTCAATTGAGTGACAAACAAATTTTATAGAAAAATTCTCAAATACAATTGAGAAATAGGACTTACGTAGTCTATAAGTATGGATTCTTGGCTTTAATTTCCCATTGGTCCAATTGAGTGACAAACAAATTTTATAGAAAAATTTTCAAATACAATTGAGAAATAGGACTTACGTAGTCTATAAGTATGGATTCATGGCTTTAATTTCCCATTGGTCAATTGAGTGACAAACAAATTTTATAGAAAAATTCTCAAATACAATTGAGAAATAGGACTTACGTAGTCTATAAGTATGGATTCTTGGCTTTAATTTCTCATTGGTCCAATTGAGTGACAAACAAATTTTATAGAAAAATTCTCAAATACAATTGAGAAATAGGACTTACGTAGTCTATAAGTATGGATTCTTGGCTTTAATTTCTCATTGGTCCAATTGAGTGACAAACAAATTTTATAGAAAAATTCTAAAATACAATTGAGAAATAAGACTTACGTAGTCTATAAGTATGGATTCTTAGCTTTAATTTCTCATTGGCCCAATTGAGTGACAAACAAATTTTATAGAAGAATTCTCAAATACAATTGAGAAATAGGACTTACGTAGTCTATAAGTATGGATTCTTGGCTTTAATTTCTCATTGGTCCAATTGAGTGACAAACAAATTTTATAGTAAAATTCTCAAATACAATTGAGAAATAGGACTTACGTAGTCTATAAGTATGGATTCTTGACTTTAATTTCTCATTGGCCCAATTGAGTGACAAACAAATTTTTTAGAAAAATTCTCAAATACAATTGAGAAATAGGACTTACGTAGACTATAAGTATGGATTCTTGGCTTTAATTTCTCATTGGTCCAATTGAGTGTTAAACAAATTTTATAGAAAAATTCTCAAATACAATTGAGAAATAGGACTTACGTAGACTATAAGTATGGATTCTTGGCTTTAATTTCTCATTGGTCCAATTGAGTGTTAAACAAATTTTATAGAAAAATTCTCAAATACAATTCAGAAATAGAACTTACGTAGACTATAAGTATGGATTCTTGGCTTTAATTTCTCATTGGTCCAATTGAGTGACAAACAAATTTTATAGAAAAATTCTCAAATACAATTGAGAAATAGGATTTACGTAGTCTATAAGTATGGATTCTTGGCTTTAATTTCTCATTGGTCCAATTGAGTGACAAACAAATTTTATAGAAAAATTCTCAAATACAATTGAGAAATAGAACTTACGTAGACTATAAGTATGGATTCTTGGCTTTAATTTCTCATTGGTCCAATTGAGTGACAAACAAATTTTATAGAAAAATTCTCAAATACAATTGAGAAATAGGACTTACGTAGACTATAAGTATGGATTCTTGGCTTTAATTTCTCATTGGTCCAATTGAGTGTTAAACAAATTTTATAGAAAAATTCTCAAATACAATTGAGAAATAGAACTTACGTAGACTATAAGTATGGATTCTTGGCTTTAATTTCTCATTGGTCCAATTGAGTGACAAACAAATTTTATAGAAAAATTCTCAAATACAATTGAGAAATAGGACTTACGTAGACTATAAGTATGGATTCTTGGCTTTAATTTCTCATTGGTCCAATTGAGTGTTAAGCAAATTTTATAGAAAAATTCTCAAATACAATTGAGAAATAGGACTTACGTAGTCTATAAGTATGGATTCATGGCTTAAATTTCCCATTGGTCAATTGAGTGACAAACAAATTTTATAGAAAAATTCTCAAATACAGTTGAGAAATAGGACTTACGTAGACTATAAGTATGGATTCTTGGCTTTAATTTCTCATTGGTCCAATTGAGTGTTAAACAAATTTTATAGAAAAATTCTCAAATACAATTGAGAAATAGAACTTACGTAGACTATAAGTATGGATTCTTGGCTTTAATTTCTCATTGGTCCAATTGAGTGTTAAACAAATTTTATAGAAAAATTCTCAAATACAATTGAGAAATAGAACTTACGTAGACTATAAGTATGGATTCTTGGCTTTAATTTCTCATTGGTCCAATTGAGTGACAAACAAATTTTATATTAAAATTCTCAAATACAATTGAGAAATAGAACTTACGTAGTCTATAAGTATGGATTCTTGGCTTTAATTTCTCATTGGTCCAATTGAGTGTTAAACAAATTTTATAGAAAAATTCTCAAATACAATTGAGAAATAGAACTTACGTAGACTATAAGTATGGATTCTTGGCTTTAATTTCTCATTGGTCCAATTGAGTGACAAACAAATTTTATAGAAAAATTCTCAAATACAATTGAGAAATAGGACTTACGTAGACTATAAGTATGGATTCTTGGCTTTAATTTCTCATTGGTCCAATTGAGTGTTAAACAAATTTTATAGAAAAATTCTCAAATACAATTGAGAAATAGAACTTACGTAGACTATAAGTATGGATTCTTGGCTTTAATTTCTCATTGGTCCAATTGAGTGACAAACAAATTTTATAGTAAAATTTTCAAATACAATTGAGAAATAGGACTTACGTAGTCTATAAGTATGGATTCTTGGCTTAAATTTCCCATTGGTCAATTGAGTGACAAACAAATTTTATAGAAAAATTCTCAAATACAATTGAGAAATAGGATTTACGTAGTCTATAAGTATGGATTCTTGGCTTTAATTTCTCATTGGTCCAATTGAGTGACAAACAAATTTTATAGAAAAATTCTCAAATACAATTGAGAAATAGAACTTACGTAGACTATAAGTATGGATTCTTGGCTTTAATTTCTCATTGGTCCAATTGAGTGACAAACAAATTTTATAGAAAAATTCTCAAATACAATTGAGAAATAGGACTTACGTAGTCTATAAGTATGGATTCTTGGCTTAAATTTCCCATTGGTCAATTGAGTGACAAACAAATTTTATAGAAAAATTCTCAAATACAATTGAGAAATAGGACTTACGTAGACTATAAGTATGGATTCTTGGCTTTAATTTCTCATTGGTCCAATTGAGTGACAAACAAATTTTATAGAAAAATTCTCAAATACAATTGAGAAATAGGACTTACGTAGTCTATAAGTATGGATTCTTGGCTTTAATTTCTCATTGGTCCAATTGAGTGACAAACAAATTTTATAGTAAAATTCTCAAATACAATTGAGAAATAGGACTTACGTAGTCATAAGTATGGATTCATGGCTTTAATTTCTCATTGGCCCAATTGAGTGACAAACACATTTTTTAGAAAAATTCTCAAATACAATTGAGAAATAGGATTTACGTAGTCTATAAGTATGGATTCTTGGCTTTAATTTCTCATTGGTCCAATTGAGTGACAAACAAATTTTATAGAAAAATTCTCAAATACAATTGAGAAATAGGACTTACGTAGTCTATAAGTATGGATTCTTGGCTTTAATTTCTCATTGGTCCAATTGAGTGAGAAACAAATTTTATAGAAAAATTCTCAAATACAATTGAGAAATAGGACTTACGTAGTCTATAAGTATGGATTCTTGGCTTTAATTTCCAATTGGTCAATTGAGTGACAAACAAATTTTATAGAAAAATTCTCAAATACAATTGAGAAATAGGACTTACGTAGTCTATAAGTATGGATTCTTGGCTTTAATTTCTCATTGGTCCAATTGAGTGACAAACAAATTTTATAGAAAAATTCTCAAATACAATTGAGAAATAGGACTTACGTAGTCTATAAGTATGGATTCATGACTTTAATTTCTCATTGGTCCAATTGAGTGACAAACAAATTTTATAGAAAAATTCTAAAATACAATTGAGAAATAGGACTTACGTAGTCTATAAGTATGGATTCTTGGCTTTAATTTCCCATTGGTCCAATTGAGTGACAAACAAATTTGATAGAAAAACTCTCAAATACAATTGAGAAATAGGACTTACGTAGTCTATAAGTATGGATTCTTGGCTTTAATTTCCCATTGGTCCAATTGAGTGACAAACAAATTTTATAGAAAAATTCTCAAATACAATTGAGAAATAGGACTTACGTAGTCTATAAGTATGGATTCTTGGCTTTAATTTCCCATTGGTCCAATTGAATGACAAACAAATTTGATAGATAAATTCTCAAATACAATTGAGAAATAGGACTTACGTAGTCTATAAGTATGGATTCTTGGCTTTAATTTCCCATTGGTCCAGTTGAGTGACAAAAAAATTTGATAAAAAAAATTCTCAAATACAATTGAGAAATAGGACTTACGTAGTCTATAAGTATGGATTCTTGGCTTTAATTTCCCATTGGTCCAATTGAGTGACAAACAAATTTGATAGATAAATTCTCAAATACAATTGAGAAATAGGACTTACGTAGTCTATAAGTATGGATTCTTGGCTTTAATTTCCCATTGGTCCAATTGAGTGACAAACAAATTTGATAGAAAAACTCTCAAATACAGTTGAGAAATAGGACTTACGTAGTCTATAAGTATGGATTCTTGGCTTTAATTTCCCATTGGTCCAGTTGAGTGACAAAAAAATTTGATAAAAAAATTCTCAAATACAATTGAGAAATAGGACTTACGTAGTCTATAAGTATGGATTCTTGACTTTAATTTCCCATTGGTCCAATTGAGTGACAAACAAATTTGATAGATAAATTCTCAAATACAATTGAGAAATAGGACTTACGTAGTCTATAAGTATGGATTCTTGGCTTTAATTTCCCATTGGTTCAATTGAGTGACAAACAAATTTGATAGAAAAACTCTCAAATACAGTTGAGAAATAGGACTTACGTAGTCTATAAGTATGGATTCTTGGCTTTAATTTCCCATTGGTCCAATTGAGTGACAAACAAATTTGATAGAAAAACTCTCAAATACAATTGAGAAATAGGACTTTCGTAGTCTATAAGTATGGATTCTTGGCTTTCATTTCCCATTGGTCCAATTGAGTGACAAACAAATTTGATAGAAAAACTTTCAAATACAATTGAGAAATAGGACTTTCGTAGTCTATAAGTATGGATTCTTGGCTTTAATTTCCCATTGGTCCAATTGAGTGGCTAACAAATTTGATAGAAAAATTCTCAAATACAATTGAGAAATAGGACTGACGTAGTCTATAAGTATGGATTCTTTGCTTTAATTTCCCATTGGTCCAATTGAGTGACAAACAAATTTGATAGAAAAACTCTCAAATACAATTGAGAAATAGGACTTTCGTAGTCTATAAGTATGGATTCTTGGCTTTAATTTCCCATTGGTCCAATTGAGTGACAAACAAATTTGATAGAAAAACTCTCAAATACAATTGAGAAATGGGACTTACGTAGTCTATAAGTATGGATTCTTGGCTTTAATTTCCCATTGGTCCAATTGAGTGACAAACAAATTTGATAGAAAAACTCTCAAATACAATTGAGAAATAGGACTTTCGTAGTCTATAAGTATGGATTCTTGGCTTTAATTTCCCATTGGTCCAATTGAGTGACAAACAAATTTGATAGAAAAATTCTCAAACACAATTGAGAAATAGGACTGACGTAGTCTATAAGTATGGATTCTTGGCTTTAATTTCCCATTGGTCCAATTGAGTGACAAACAAATTTGATAGAAAAACTCTCAAATACAATTGAGAAATAGGACTTACGTAGTCTATAAGTATGGATTCTTGGCTTTAATTTCCCATTGGTCCAATTGAGTGACAAACAAATTTGATAGAAAAACTCTCAAATACAATTGAGAAATAGGACTTACGTAGTCTATAAGTATGGATTCTTGGCTTTAATTTCCCATTGGTCCAATTGAGTGACAAACAAATTTGATAGAAAAACTCTCAAATACAATTGAGAAATAGGACTTACGTAGTCTATAAGTATGGATTCTTGGCTTTAATTTCCCATTGGTCCAATTGAGTGACAAACAAATTTGATAGAAAAACTCTCAAATACAATTGAGAAATAGGACTTACGTAGTCTATAAGTATGGATTCTTAACTTTAATTTCCCATTGGTCCAATTGAGTGACAAAAAAATTTGATAAAAAAATTCTCAAATACAATTTAGAAATAGGACTTACGTAGTCTATAAGTATGGATTCTTGGCTTTAATTTCCCATTGGTCCAATTGAGTGACAAACAAATTTGATAGAAAAATTCTCAAACACAATTGAGAAATAGGACTGACGTAGTCTATAAGTATGGATTCTTGGCTTTAATTTCCCATTGGTCCAATTGAGTGACAAACAAATTTGATAGAAAAACTGTCAAATACAATTGAGAAATAGGACTTTCGTAGTCTATAAGTATGGATTCTTGGCTTTAATTTCCCATTGGTCCAATTGAGTGACAAACAAATTTGATAGAAAAATTCTCAAATACAATTGAGAAATAGGACTGACGTAGTCTATAAGTATGGATTCTTGGCTTTAATTTCCCATTGGTCCAATTGAGTGACAAACAAATTTGATAGAAAAACTCTCAAATACAATTGAGAAATGGGACTTACGTAGTCTATAAGTATGGATTCTTGGCTTTAATTTCCCATTGGTCCAATTGAGTGACAAACAAATTTGATAGAAAAACTCTCAAATACAATTGAGAAATGGGACTTACGTAGTCTATAAGTATGGATTCTTGGCTTTAATTTCCCATTGGTCCAATTGAGTGACAAACAAATTTGATAGAAAAACTCTCAAATACAATTGAGAAATAGGACTTTCGTAGTCTATAAGTATGGATTCTTGGCTTTAATTTCCCATTGGTCCAATTGAGTGACAAACAAATTTGATAGAAAAATTCTCAAATACAATTGAGAAATAGGACTGACGTAGTCTATAAGTATGGATTCTTGGCTTTAATTTTCCATTGGTCCAATTGAGTGACAAACAAATTTGATAGAAAAACTCTCAAATACAATTGAGAAGTAGGACTTTCGTAGTCTATAAGTATGGATTCTTGGCTTTAATTTCCCATTGGTCCAATTGAGTGACAAACAAATTTGATAGAAAAACTCTCAAATACAATTGAGAAATAGGACTTTCGTAGTCTATAAGTATGGATTCTTGGCTTTAATTTCCCATTGGTCCAATTGAGTGACAAACAAATTTGATAGAAAAACTCTCAAATACAATTGAGAAATAGGACTTACGTAGTCTATAAGTATGGATTCTTGGCTTTAATTTCCCATTGGTCCAATTGAGTGACAAACAAATTTGATAGAAAAACTCTCAAATACAATTGAGAAATAGGACTTACGTAGTCTACAAGTATGGATTCTTGGCTTTAATATCCCATTGGTCCAATTGAGTGACAAACAAATTTGATAGAAAAACTCTCAAATACAATTGAGAAATAGGACTTTCGTAGTCTATAAGTATGGATTATTGGCTTTAATTTCCCATTGGTCCAATTGAGTGACAAACAAATTTGATAGAAAAACTCTCAAATACAATTGAGAAATAGGACTTTCGTAGTCTATAAGTATGGATTCTTGGCTTAAATTTCCCATTGGTCCAATAGAGTGACAAACAAATTTGATAGAAAAACTCTCAAATACAATTGAGAAATAGGACTTTCGTAGTCTATAAGTATGGATTCTTGGCTTTAATTTCCCATTGGTCCAATTGAGTAACAAACAAATTTGATAGAAAAATTCTCAAATACAATTGAGAAATACGACTGACGTAGTCTATAAGTATGGATTCTTGGCTTTAATTTCCCATTGGTCCAATTGAGTGACAAAACAATTTGATAGAAAAATTCTCAAATACAATTGAGAAATAGGACTTACGTAGTCTATAAGTATGGATTCTTGGCTTTAATTTCCCATTGGTCCAATTGAGTGACAAACAAATTTGATAG
Source organism: Lypha dubia (assembly GCA_947311025.1). NCBI lineage: Eukaryota > Metazoa > Arthropoda > Insecta > Diptera > Tachinidae > Lypha > Lypha dubia. Next base: position 35,320,782 of record OX371264.1, on the reverse strand, counting down.
AAAAATTCTCAAATACAATTGAGAAATAGGACTTACGTAGTCTATAAGTATGGATTCTTGGCTTTATTTTCCCATTGGTCCAATTGACTGACAAACAAATTTGATAGATAAATTCTCAAATACAATTGAGAAATAGGACTTACGTAGTCTATAAGTATGGATTCTTGGCTTTAATTTCCCATTGGTCCAATTGAGTGACAAAAAAATTTGATAAAAAAATTCTCAAATACAATTGAGAAATAGGACTTACGTAGTCTATAAGTATGGATTCTTGGCTTTATTTTCCCATTGGTCCAATTGACTGACAAACAAATTTGATAGATAAATTCTCAAATACAATTGAGAAATAGGACTTACGTAGTCTATAAGTATGGATTCTTGGCTTTAATTTCCCATTGGTCCAATTGAGTGACAAACAAATTTGATAGAAAAATTCTCAAATACAATTGAGAAATAGGACTTACGTAGTCTATAAGTATGGATTCTTGGCTTTAATTTCCCATTGGTCCAATTGAGTGACAAACAAATTTGATAGAAAAACTCTCAAATACAATTGAGAAATAGGACTTTCATAGTCTATAAGTATGGATTTTTGGCTTTAATTTCCCATTGGTCCAATTGAGTGACAAACAAATTTGATAGAAAAACTCTCAAATACAATTGAGAAATGGGACTTACGTAGTCTATAAGTACGGATTCTTGGCTTTAATTTCCCATTGGTCCAATTGAGTGACAAACAAATTTGATAGAAAAACTCTCAATTACAATTGAGAAATAGGACTTACGTAGTCTATAAGTATGGATTCTTGGCTTTCATTTCCCATTGGTCCAGTTGAGTGACAAAAAAATTTGATAAAAAAATTCTCAAATACAATTGAGAAATAGGACTTTCATAGTCTATAAGTATGGATTCTAGGGTTTAATTTCCCATTGGTCCAATTGAGTGACAAACAAATTTGATAGATCAATTCTCAAATACAATTGAGAAATAGGACTTACGTAGTCTATAAGTATGGATTCTTGGCTTTAATTTCCCATTGGTTCAATTGAGTGACAAACAAATTTGATAGAAAAATTCTCAAATACAATTGAGAAAAAGGATTTACGTAGTCTATAAGTATGGATTCTTGGCTTTAATTTCCATTGGTCCAAATGAGTGACAAACCAATTTTATAGAAAAATTCTCAAATACAATTGAGAAATAGGACTTACGTAGTCTATAAGTATGGATTCTTGGCTTTAATTTCCCATTGGTCCAATTGAGTGACAAACAAATTTGATAGATAAATTCTCAAATACAATTGAGAAATAGGACTTACGTAGTCTATAAGTATGGATTCTTGGCTTTAATTTCCCATTGGTCCAATTGAGTGACAAACAAATTTTATAGAAATATTCTCAAATACAATTGAGAAATAGGACTTACGTAGTCTATAAGTATGGATTCTTGGCTTTAATTTCCCATTGGTCCAATTGAGTGACAAACAAATTTGATAGATAAATTCTCAAATACAATTGAGAAATAGGACTTTCATAGTCTATAAGTATGGATTCTTGGCTTTAATTTCCCATTGGTCCAATTGAGTGACAAACAAATTTGATAGATAAATTCTCAAATACAATTGAGAAATAGGACTTACGTAGTCTATAAGTATGGATTCTTGGCTTTAATTTCCCATTGGTCCAATTGAGTGACAAACAAATTTGATAGAAAAACTCTCAAATACAATTGAGAAATAGGACTTACGTAGTCTATAAGTATGGATTCTTGGCTTTAATTTCCCATTGGTCCAGTTGAGTGACAAAAAAAATTTGATAAAAAAATTCTCAAATACAATTGAGAAATAGGACTTACGTAGTCTATAAGTATGGATTCTTGGCTTTAATTTCCCATTGGTCCAATTGAGTGACAAACAAATTTGATAGATAAATTCTCATTTACAATTGAGAAATAGGACTTACGTAGTCTATAAGTATGGATTCTTGGCTTTAATTTCCCATTGGTTCAATTGAGTGACAAACAAATTTGATAGAAAAACTCTCGAATACAGTTGAGAAATAGGACTTACGTAGTCTATAAGTATGGATTCTTGGCTTTAATTTCCCATTGGTCCAATTGAGTGACAAACAAATTTGATAGAAAAACTCTCAAATACAATTGAGAAATAGGACTTTCGTAGTCTATAAGTATGGATTCTTGGCTTTCATTTCCCATTGGTCCAATTGAGTGACAAACAAATTTGATAGAAAAACTCTCAAATACAATTGAGAAATAGGACTTTCGTAGTCTATAAGTATGGATTCTTGGCTTTAATTTCCCATTGGTCCAATTGAGTGGCAAACAAATTTGATAGAAAAATTCTCAAATACAATTGAGAAATAGGACTGACGTAGTCTATAAGTATGGATTCTTGGCTTTAATTTCCCATTGGTCCAATTGAGTGACAAACAAATTTGATAGAAAAACTCTCAAATACAATTGAGAAATAGGACTTTCGTAGTCTATAAGTATGGATTCTTGGCTTTAATTTCCCATTGGTCCAATTGAGTGACAAACAAATTTGATAGAAAAACTCTCAAATACAATTGAGAAATGGGACTTACGTAGTCTATAAGTATGGATTCTTGGCTTTAATTTCCCATTGGTCCAATTGAGTGACAAACAAATTTGATAGAAAAACTCTCAAATACAATTGAGAAATAGGACTTACGTAGTCTATAAGTATGGATTCTTGGCTTTAATTTCCCATTGGTCCAATTGAGTGACAAACAAATTTGATAGAAAAACTCTCAAATAGAATTGAGAAATAGGACTTTCGTAGTCTATAAGTATGGATTCTTGGCTTTAATTTCCCATTGGTCCAATTGAGTGACAAACAAATTTGATAGAAAAACTCTCAAATACAATTGAGAAATAGGACTTACGTAGTCTATAAGTATGGATTCTTGGCTTTAATTTCCCATTGGTCCAATTGAGTGACAAACAAATTTGATAGAAAAACTCTCAAATACAATTGAGAAATAGGACTTACGTAGTCTATAAGTATGGATTCTTGGCTTTAATTTCCCATTGGTCCAATTGAGTGACAAAAAAATTTGATAAAAAAATTCTCAAATACAATTGAGAAATAGGACTTACGTAGTCTATAAGTATGGATTCTTGGCTTTAATTTCCCATTGGTCCAATTGAGTGACTAACAAATTTGATAGAAAAATTCTCAAATAAAAATTGAGAAATAGGACTTACGTAGTCTATAAGTATGGATTCTTGGCTTTATTTTCCCATTGATCAATTGAGTGACAAACAAATTTGATAGATAAATTCTCAAATACAATGGAGAAATAGGACTTTCGTAGTCTATAAGTATGGATTCTTGGCTTTAATTTCCCATTGGTCCAATTGAGTGACAAACAAATTTGATAGAAAAACTCTCAAATACAATTGAGAAATAGGACTTTCGTAGTCTATAAGTATGGATTCTTGGCTTTAATTTCCCATTGGTCCAATTGAGTGACAAAAAAATTTGATAGAAAAACTCTCAAATACAATTGAGAAATAGGACTTTCGTAGTCTATAAGTATGGATTCTTGGCTTTAATTTCCCATTGGTCCAATTGAGTGACAAACAAATTTGATAGAAAAACTCTCAAATACAATTGAGAAATAGGACTTTCGTAGTCTATAAGTATGGATTCTTGGCTTTAATTTCCCATTGGTCCAATTGAGTGACAAAAAAATTTGATAGAAAAACTCTCAAATACAATTGAGAAATAGGACTTTCGTAGTCTATAAGTATGGATTCTTGGCTTTAATTTCCCATTGGTCCAATTGAGTGACAAACAAATTTGATAGAAAAACTCTCAAATACAATTGAGAAATAGGACTTTCGTAGTCTATAACTATGGATTCTTGGCTTTAATTTCCCATTGGTCAAATTGAGTGACAAACAAATTTGATAGAAAAACTCTCAAATACAATTGAGAAATAGGACTTTCGTAGTCTATAAGTATGGATTCTTGGCTTTAATTTCCCATTGGTCCAATTGAGTGACAAACAAATTTGATAGAAAAATTCTCAAATACAATTGAGAAATAGGACTGACGTAGTCTATAAGTATGGATTCTTGGCTTTAATTTCCCATTGGTCCAATTGAGTGACAAAACAATTTGATAGAAAAATTCTCAAATACAATTGAGAAATAGGACTTACGTAGTCTATAAGTATGGATTCTTGGCTTTAATTTCCCATTGGTCCAATTGAGTGACAAAAAAATTTGATAAAAAAATTCTCAAATACAATTGAGAAATATGACTTACGTAGTCTATAAGTATGGATTCTTGGCTTTAATTTCCCATTGGTCCAATTGAGTGACAAACAAATTTGATAGAAAAACTCTCAAATACAATTGAGAAATAGGACTTACGTAGTCTATAAGTATGGATTCTTGGCTTTAATTTCCCATTGGTCCAATTGAGTGACAAACAAATTTGATAGAAAAATTCTCAAATACAATTGAGAAATAGGACTTACGTAGTCTATAAGTATGGATTCTTGGGTTTAATTTCCCATTGGTCCAATTGAGTGACAAACAAATTTGATAGAAAAATTCTCAAATACAATTGAGAAATAGGACTTACGTAGTCTATAAGTATGGATTCTTGGCTTTAATTTCCCATTGATCAATTGAGTGACAAACAAATTTGATAGATAAATTCTCAAATACAATGGAGAAATAGGACTTTCGTAGTCTATAAGTATGGATTCTTGGCTTTAATTTCCCATTGGTCCAATTGAGTGACAAAAAAATTTGATAGAAAAACTCTCAAATACAATTGAGAAATAGGACTTTCGTAGTCTATAAGTATGGATTCTTGGCTTTAATTTCCCATTGGTCCAATTGAGTGACAAATAAATTTGATAGAAAAATTCTCAAATACAATTGAGAAATAGGACTGACGTAGTCTATAAGTATGGATTCTTGGCTTTAATTTCCCATTGGTCCAATTGAGTGACAAACAAATTTTATAGAAAAACTCTCAAATACAATTGAGAAATAGGACTTTCGTAGTCTATAAGTATGGATTCTTGGCTTTAATTTCCCATTGGTCCAATTGAGTGACAAACAAATTTGATAGAAAAATTCTCAAATACAATTGAGAAATAGGACTGACGTAGTCCATAAGTAAAGATTCTTGGCTTTAATTTCCCATTGGTCCAATTGAGTGACAAACAAATTTGATAGAAAAACTCCCAAATACAATTGAGAAATAGGACTGACGTAGTCTATAAGTATGGATTCTTGGCTTTAATTTCCCATTGGTCCAATTGAGTGACAAACAAATTTGATAGAAAAACTCTCAAATACAATTGAGAAATAGGACTTTCATAGTCTATAAGTATGGATTCTTGGCTTTAATTTCCCATTGGTCCAATTGAGTGACAAACAAATTTGATAGAAAAACTCTCAAATACAATTGAGAAATGGGACTTACGTAGTCTATAAGTACGGATTCTTGGCTTTAATTTCCCATTGGTCCAATTGAGTGACAAACAAATTTGATAGAAAAACTCTCAAATACAATTGAGAAATAGGACTTTCGTAGTCTATAAGTATGGATTCTTGGCTTTAATTTCCCATTGGTCCAATTGAGTGACAAACAAATTTGATAGAAAAATTCTCAAATACAATTGAGAAATAGGACTTTCATAGTCTATAAGTATGGATTCTTGGCTTTAATTTCCCATTGGTCCAATTGAGTGAAAAACAAATTTGATAGAAAAACTCTCAAATACAATTGAGAAATAGGAATTTTTTATAGTCTATAAGTATGGATTCTTGGCTTTAATTTCCCATTGGTCCAATTGAGTGACAAACAAATTTGATAGAAAAACTCTCAAATACAATTGAGAAATAGGACTTTCATAGTCTATAAGTATGGATTCTTGGCTTTAATTTCCCATTGGTCCAATTGAGTGACAAACAAATTTGATAGAAAAACTCTCAAATACAATTGAGAAATAGGACTTTCGTAGTCTATAAGTATGGATTCTTGGCTTTAATTTCCCATTGGTCCAATTGAGTGACAAACAAATTTGATAGAAAAACTCTCAAATACAATTGAGAAATAGGACTTTCGTAGTCTATAAGATTGATAGAAAAATTCTCAAATACAATTGAGAAATAGGATTGACGTAGTCTATAAGTATGGATTCTTGGCTTTAATTTCCCATTGGTCCAATTGAGTGACAAACAAATTTGATAGAAAAACTCTCAAATACAATTGAGAAATAGGACTTTCGTAGTCTATAAGATTGATAGAAAAATTCTCAAATACAATTGAGAAATAGGACTGACGTAGTCTATAAGTATAGATTCTTGGCTTTAATTTCCCATTGGTCCAATTGAGTGACAAACAAATTTGATAGAAAAACTCTCAAATACAATTGAGAAATAGGACTTTCGTAGTCTATAAGTATGGATTCTTGGCTTTAATTTCCCATTGGTCCAATTGAGTGACAAACAAATTTGATAGAAAAACTCTCAAATACAATTGAGAAATAGGACTTTCGTAGTCTATAAGTATGGATTCTTGGCTTTAATTTCCCATTGGTCCAATTGAGTGACAAACAAATTTGATAGAAAAACTCTCAAATACAATTGAGAAATAGGACTTTCGTAGTCTATAAGTATGGATTCTTGGCTTTAATTTCCCATTGGTCCAATTGAGTGACAAACAAATTTGATAGAAAAACTCTCAAATACAATTGAGAAATAGGACTTTCGTAGTCTATAAGATTGATAGAAAAATTCTCAAATACAATTGAGAAATAGGACTGACGTAGTCTATAAGTATGGATTCTTGGCTTTAATTTCCCATTGGTCCAATTGAGTGACAAACAAATTTGATAGAAAAACTCTCAAATACAATTGAGAAATAGGACTTTCGTAGTCTATAAGATTGATAGAAAAATTCTCAAATACAATTGAGAAATAGGACTGACGTAGTCTATAAGTATGGATTCTTGGCTTTAATTTCCCATTGGTCCAATTGAGTGACAAACAAATTTGATAGAAAAACTCTCAAATACAATTGAGAAATAGGACTTTCGTAGTCTATAAGTATGGATTCTTGGCTTTAATTTCCCATTGGTCCAATTGAGTGACAAACAAATTTGATAGAAAAACTCTCAAATACAATTGAGAAATAGGACTTTCGTAGTCTATAAGTATGGATTCTTGGCTTTAATTTCCCATTGGTCCAATTGAGTGACAAACAAATTTGATAGAAAAACTCTCAATTACAATTGAGAAATAGGACTTACGTAGTCTATAAGTATGGATTCTTGGCTTTAATTTCCCATTGGTCCAATTGAGTGACAAACAAATTTGATAGAAAAACTCTCAAATACAATTGAGAAATAGGACTTTCGTAGTCTATAAGATTGATAGAAAAATTCTCAAATACAATTGAGAAATAGGACTGACGTAGTCTATAAGATTGATAGAAAAACTCTCAAATACAATTGAGAAATAGGACTTTCGTAGTCTATAAGATTGATAGAAAAATTCTCAAATACAATTGAGAAATAGGACTGACGTAGTCTATAAGATTGATAGAAAATTTCTCAAATACAATTGAGAAATAGGACTGACGTAGTCTATAAGTACGGATTCTTGGCTTTAATTTCCCATTGGTCCAATTGAGTGACAAACAATTTTGCTAGAAAAACTCTCAAATACAATTGAGAAATAGGACTTTCGTAGTCTATAAGTTTGGATTCTTGGCTTTAATTTCCCATTGGTCCAATTGAGTGACAAACAAATTTGATAGAAAAACTCTCAAATACAATTGAGAAATAGGACTTACGTAGTCTATAAGTATGGATTCTTGGCTTTAATTTCCCATTGGTCCAATTGAGTGACAAACAAATTTTATAGAAAAACTCTCAAATACAATTGAGAAATAGGACTTTCGTAGTCTATAAGTATGGATTCTTGGCTTTAATTTCCCATTGGTCCAATTGAGTGACAAACAAATTTGATAGAAAAACTCTCAAATACAATTGAGAAATAGGACTTACGTAGTCTATAAGTATGGATTCTTGGCTTAAATTTCCCATTGGTCCAATTGAGTTACAAACAAATTTGATAGAAAAACTCTCAAATACAATTGAGAAATAGGACTTTCGTAGTCTATAAGTATGGATTCTTGGCTTTAATTTCCCATTGGTCCAATTGAGTGACAAACAAATTTGATAGAAAAATTCTCAAATACAATTGAGAAATAGGACTGACGTAGTCTATAAGTATGGATTCGCTGCTTTAATTTCCCATTGGTCCAATTGAGTGACAAAACAATTTGATAGAAAAATTCTCAAATACAATTGAGAAATAGGACTTACGTAGTCTATAAGTATGGATTCTTGGCTTTATTTTCCCATTGGTCCAATTGAGTGACAAACAAATTTGATAGATAAATTCTCAAATACAATTGAGAAATAGGACTTACGTAGTCTATAAGTATGGATTCTTGGCTTTAATTTCCAATTGGTCCAATTGAGTGACAAAAAAATTTGATAAAAAAATTCTCAAATACAATTGAGAAATAGGACTTACGTAGTCTATAAGTATGGATTCTTGGCTTTAATTTCCCATTGGTCCAATTGAGTGACAAACAAATTTGATAGAAAAATTCTCAAATACAATTGAGAAATAGGACTTACGTAGTCTATAAGTATGGATTCTTGGCTTTAATTTCCCATTGGTCCAATTGAGTGACAAACAAATTTGATAGAAAAATTCTCAAATACAATTGAGAAATAGGACTTTCGTAGTCTATAAGTATGGATTCTTGGCTTTAATTTCCCATTGGTCCAATTGAGTGACAAACAAATTTGATAGAAAAATTCTCAAATACAATTGAGAAATAGGACTTACGTAGTCTATAAGTATGGATTCTTGGCTTTAATTTCCCATTGATCAATTGAGTGACAAACAAATTTGATAGATAAATTCTCAAATACAATGGAGAAATAGGACTTTCGTAGTCTATAAGTATGGATTCTTGGCTTTAATTTCCCATTGGTCCAATTGAGTGACAAACAAATTTGATAGAAAAACTCTCAAATACAATTGAGAAATAGGACTTTCGTAGTCTATAAGTATGGATTCTTGGCTTTAATTTCCCATTGGTCCAATTGAGTGACAAACAAATTTGATAGAAAAATTCTCAAATACAATTGAGAAATAGGACTGACGTAGTCTATAAGTATGGATTCTTGGCTTTAATTTCCCATTGGTCCAATTGAGTGACAAACAAATTTGATAGAAAAACTCTCAAATACAATTGAGAAATAGGACTTACGTAGTCTATAAGTATGGATTCTTGGCTTTAATTTCCCATTGGTCCAATTGAGTGACAAACAAATTTGATAGAAAAATTCTCAAATACAATTGAGAAATAGGACTTATGTAGTCCATAAGTAAAGATTCTTGGCTTTAATTTCCCATTGGTCCAATTGAGTGACAAACAAATTTTATAGAAAAATTCTCAAATACAATTGAGAAATAGGACTTACGTAGTCTATAAGTATGGATTCTTGGCTTTAATTTCCCATTGGTCCAATTGAGTGACAAACAAATTTGATAGAAAAACTCTCAAATACAATTGAGAAATAGGACTTACGTAGTCTATAAGTATGGATTCTTGGCTTTAATTTCCCATTGGTCCAATTCAGTGACAAACAAATTTGATAGAAAAACTCTCAAATACAATTGAGAAATATGACTTACGTAGTCTATAAGTATGGATTCTTGGCTTTAATTTCCCATTGGTCCAATTCAGTGACAAACAAATTTGATAGAAAAACTCTCAAATACAATTGAGAAATAGGACTTTCGTAGTCTATAAGTATGGATTCTTGGCTTTAATTTCCCATTGGTCCAATTGAGTGACAAACAAATTTGATAGAAAAATTCTCAAATACAATTGAGAAATAGGACTGACGTAGTCCATAAGTAAAGATTCTTGATTGAGAAATAGGACTTACGTAGTCTGTAAGAATGGATTCTTGGCTTTAATATCCCATTGGTCCAATTGAGTGACAAACAAATTTGATAGAAAAATTCTCAAATACAATTGAGAAATAGGACTTATGTAGTCCATAAGTAAAGATTCTTGGCTTTAATTTCCCATTGGTCCAATTGAGTGACAAACAAATTTTATAGAAAAATTCTCAAATACAATTGAGAAATAGGACTTAAGTAGTTTATAAGTATGGATTCTTGGCTTTAATTTCCCATTGGTCCAATTGAGTGACAAACAAATTTGATAGAAAAATTCTCAAATACAATTGAGAAATAGAACTTATGTAGTCCATAAGTAAAGATTCTTGGCTTTAATTTCCCATTTGTCCAATTGAGTGACAAACAAATTTTATAGAAAAATTCTCAAATACAATTGAGAAATAGAACTTATGTAGTCCATAAGTAAAGATTCTTGGCTTTAATTTCCCATTGGTCCAATTGAGTGACAAACAAATTTTATAGAAAAATTCTCAAATACAATTGAGAAATAGGACTTTCGTAGTCTATAAGTATGGATTCTTGGCTTTAATTTCCCATTGGTCCAATTGAGTGACAAACAAATTTGATAGAAAAATTCTCAAATACAATTGAGAAATAGGACTTATGTAGTCCATAAGTAAAGATTCTTGGCTTTAATTTCCCATTGGTCCAATTGAGTGACAAACAAATTTTATAGAAAAATTCTCAAATACAATTGAGAAATAGGACTTTCGTAGTCTATAAGTATGGATTCTTGGCTTTAATTTCCCATTGGTCCAATTGAGTGACAAACAAATTTGATAGAAAAATTCTCAAATACAATTGAGAAATAGGACTTATGTAGTCCATAAGTAAAGATTCTTGGCTTTAATTTCCCATTGGTCCAATTGAGTGACAAACAAATTTTATAGAAAAATTCTCAAATACAATTGAGAAATAGGACTTTCGTAGTCTATAAGTATGGATTCTTGGCTTTAATTTCCCATTGGTCCAATTGAGTGACAAACAAATTTGATAGAAAAATTCTCAAATACAATTGAGAAATAGAACTTATGTAGTCCATAAGTAAAGATTCTTGGCTTTAATTTCCCATTGGTCCAATTGAGTGACAAACAAATTTTATAGAAAAATTCTCAAATACAATTGAGAAATAGGACTTAAGTAGTTTATAAGTATGGATTCTTGGCTTTAATTTCCCATTGGTCCAATTGAGTGACAAACAAATTTGATAGAAAAATTCTCAAATACAATTGAGAAATAGAACTTATGTAGTCCATAAGTAAAGATTCTTGGCTTTAATTTCCCATTGGTCCAATTGAGTGACAAACAAATTTGATAGAAAAATTCTCAAATACAATTGAGAAATAGAACTTATGTAGTCCATAAGTAAAGATTCTTGGCTTTAATTTCCCATTGGTCCAATTGAGTGACAAACAAATTTTATAGAAAAATTCTCAAATACAATTGAGAAATAGGACTTTCGTAGTCTATAAGTATGGATTCTTGGCTTTAATTTCCCATTGGTCCAATTGAGTGACAAACAAATTTGATAGAAAAATTCTCAAATACAATTGAGAAATAGGACTTATGTAGTCCATAAGTAAAGATTCTTGGCTTTAATTTCCCATTGGTCCAATTGAGTGACAAACAAATTTAATAGAAAAATTCTCAAATACAATTGAGAAATAGGACTTTCGTAGTCTATAAGTATGGATTCTTGGCTTTAATTTCCCATTGGTCCAATTGAGTGACAAACAAATTTGATAGAAAAATTCTCAAATACAATTGAGAAATAGAACTTATGTAGTCCATAAGTAAAGATTCTTGGCTTTAATTTCCCATTGGTCCAATTGAGTGACAAACAAATTTTATAGAAAAATTCTCAAATACAATTGAGAAATAGGACTTAAGTAGTTTATAAGTATGGATTCTTGGCTTTAATTTCCCATTGGTCCAATTGAGTGACAAACAAATTTGATAGAAAAATTCTCAAATACAATTGAGAAATAGAACTTATGTAGTCCATAAGTAAAGATTCTTGGCTTTAATTTCCCATTGGTCCAATTGAGTGACAAACAAATTTGATAGAAAAATTCTCAAATACAATTGAGAAATAGAACTTATGTAGTCCATAAGTAAAGATTCTTGGCTTTAATTTCCCATTGGTCCAATTGAGTGACAAACAAATTTTATAGAAAAATTCTCAAATACAATTGAGAAATAGGACTTTCGTAGTCTATAAGTATGGATTCTTGGCTTTAATTTCCCATTGGTCCAATTGAGTGACAAACAAATTTGATAGAAAAATTCTCAAATACAATTGAGAAATAGAACTTATGTAGTCCATAAGTAAAGATTCTTGGCTTTAATTTCCCATTGGTCCAATTGAGTGACAAACAAATTTTATAGAAAAATTCTCAAATACAATTGAGAAATAGGACTTAAGTAGTTTATAAGTATGGATTCTTGGCTTTAATTTCCCATTGGTCCAATTGAGTGACAAACAAATTTGATAGAAAAATTCTCAAATACAATTGAGAAATAGAACTTATGTAGTCCATAAGTAAAGATTCTTGGCTTTAATTTCCCATTGGTCCAATTGAGTGACAAACAAATTTGATAGAAAAATTCTCAAATACAATTGAGAAATAGAACTTATGTAGTCCATAAGTAAAGATTCTTGGCTTTAATTTCCCATTGGTCCAATTGAGTGACAAACAAATTTTATAGAAAAATTCTCAAATACAATTGAGAAATAGGACTTATGTAGTCCATAAGTAAAGATTCTTGGCTTTAATTTCCCATTGGTCCAATTGAGTGACAAACAAATTTAATAGAAAAATTCTCAAATACAATTGAGAAATAGGACTTTCGTAGTCTATAAGTATGGATTCTTGGCTTTAATTTCCCATTGGTCCAATTGAGTGACAAACAAATTTGATAGAAAAATTCTCAAATACAATTGAGAAATAGAACTTATGTAGTCCATAAGTAAAGATTCTTGGCTTTAATTTCCCATTGGTCCAATTGAGTGACAAACAAATTTTATAGAAAAATTCTCAAATACAATTGAGAAATAGGACTTAAGTAGTTTATAAGTATGGATTCTTGGCTTTAATTTCCCATTGGTCCAATTGAGTGACAAACAAATTTGATAGAAAAATTCTCAAATACAATTGAGAAATAGAACTTATGTAGTCCATAAGTAAAGATTCTTGGCTTTAATTTCCCATTGGTCCAATTGAGTGACAAACAAATTTGATAGAAAAATTCTCAAATACAATTGAGAAATAGAACTTATGTAGTCCATAAGTAAAGATTCTTGGCTTTAATTTCCCATTGGTCCAATTGAGTGACAAACAAATTTTATAGAAAAATTCTCAAATACAATTGAGAAATAGGACTTTCGTAGTCTATAAGTATGGATTCTTGGCTTTAATTTCCCATTGGTCCAATTGAGTGACAAACAAATTTGATAGAAAAATTCTCAAATACAATTGAGAAATAGAACTTATGTAGTCCATAAGTAAAGATTCTTGGCTTTAATTTCCCATTGGTCCAATTGAGTGACAAACAAATTTTATAGAAAAATTCTCAAATACAATTGAGAAATAGGACTTAAGTAGTTTATAAGTATGGATTCTTGGCTTTAATTTCCCATTGGTCCAATTGAGTGACAAACAAATTTGATAGAAAAATTCTCAAATACAATTGAGAAATAGAACTTATGTAGTCCATAAGTAAAGATTCTTGGCTTTAATTTCCCATTGGTCCAATTGAGTGACAAACAAATTTGATAGAAAAATTCTCAAATACAATTGAGAAATAGAACTTATGTAGTCCATAAGTAAAGATTCTTGGCTTTAATTTCCCATTGGTCCAATTGAGTGACAAACAAATTTTATAGAAAAATTCTCAAATACAATTGAGAAATAGGACTTTCGTAGTCTATAAGTATGGATTCTTGGCTTTAATTTCCCATTGGTCCAATTGAGTGACAAACAAATTTGATAGAAAAATTCTCAAATACAATTGAGAAATAGAACTTATGTAGTCCATAAGTAAAGATTCTTGGCTTTAATTTCCCATTGGTCCAATTGAGTGACAAACAAATTTTATAGAAAAATTCTCAAATACAATTGAGAAATAGGACTTACGTAGTCTATAAGTATGAATTCTTGGCTTTAATTTCCCATTGGTCCAATTGAGTGACAAAAAAATTTGATAGAAAAATTCTCAAATACAATTGAGAAATAGGACTTACGTAGTCTATATGTATTGATTCTTGGCTTTAATTTCCCATTGGTTCAAATGAATGACAAACAAAAATGTGCCCACAAATGGCCAAATTCCCGTAAAGTTGATCAAAATTTACACAATTTTAGTTTTCAAAATTTTACATTAAAATTGAAGATGCCTTTTATTAGTCTATTACATTGCTTTCATTTGGTATTTTGTAAAAGTCATAAGGAAATTGAGAAAATTCAACTAGTTTTTGTAAAGCTTTTGCAACATTCTAAAATAAATAAAAATTTAGCTATTTGCAGACAAATTTTTTTCATACTTTTGAAATATAGCTATTAACTGTCTATTTTCGATTCTACATTAGTGATATATTTTGAAAAAAATAGCAACAGTGCGTGTTGCACATAACCAACCAAATCGGCCTTGTACATAACCAAGGCATAATTTACTACGTAATGCTTGACCACCAATAGCACCAAAATATGTATCTGGTGTTCTTGTGTTGTTGCTCTATCGTAGCCATCGCGTATTGTAAATACGATTTTCATATAACATTATATTTGCTAACTCAAATAAAAAACTGTTTGTTATTCTGCGCCTGAAAATATTTTTGATGCCAAAATATTATAAATTTTCTATTCCTGCGTAAATAGATGATGAATACTAATCGAGGTACATTTATACCAGAGAAACGTAGTAACATATGTATGTATGTATGTACATATTATGTATCTCTATATCTACATACATATGTATGTACATATGCATATTTATAAATGTTATTAAGTTTTACTTTTAACATACTTATTTTAACAGTTAAAGCTATAGCATCAAGTTGTGATAACCTGAAAAATCAATATTGCTAAAACATATTCGTCTATATATTAAGGGCGCATTAGTCTTTACTTTCTGTTGCTCTTCTCTTCAGTGCCGTTCTGCTGATAGATCTAAATATTTTCCGGCAAATAAAAAAAAACTTAACCCAACCAACAACGCAAACTTTTGGGTAATTTTTCCTATTTTTTATTTTTAAATATGTAGTAATTTAAAATTTTCGAGTTTGAACCATTTTTAATTTACCATAAAATGAAAAATGTCCCGAAAGTAAAAACACAAATTAAAAAATTTCGCTTTCCGTAAAAAGCTTTTATTGTTGTTCGTAAATAAAATTGAAGGCCATAGTGCATGGTGAATTCCCGTAATCCCAGCGACCGATCACAAGTGATTTTCTTGCCTTTTTGATCTCTATATAATATTATTTTTTAAAGCTTGAAGTCGTTTTTACATACATATTTTTATTTATATTTTAATATTTCACCACACCGTTGCACAATGGCTCGTTTTAACTTTTTCCGTTACAAAATTCCTATAACTTTTATAATCAAGATATTTTAAAAATTCAAACAAATTATGAAAGAAGACTTCTTCTGCTTTGAAACTGTGTAGCATATAGCTCATTTACTACTGCAACGTCATAACTCAAAATTTAAAATTTTGGAGTTAATCATACCGAATTGTTTGCTATATATGTATATTGTGCATACGATTCATCTTTATGTCTTTTGTACTTTCCGCGCTTTTAAGAGAGTAAACCTTTTTTATCTAGATGGTGAGATCAAATCAAAAACTTCAACTTCAATTTTTTTTTTAAATCGTTAATTCTTTACAAAATATTCATCTGCATTGGGAGCAATATCTAATAAACTTAGAGTTTCTGAACTAAAGTTATTTTCCAAATACAGTGGCAGCTAGCTCATTCGAAGGTGTGTAATCCGAATTGAATTTATAAAGCATTACATACTTTATAGTCCGCATTGGTGGCAAGCTCGCTAAACCGAATTTTTATTTATTTGTATTATATTTTTCTGCTTTTTTATTATTGCGTCTGTTTTTTTACAAATCCATACATGGAATTTTACACCTAAGGGGATATCATTTATATACAGAGCCTTCTATGATTGATATTGTACATACATATGTATGTATACGTATGTAAGTGCTTATAAGCATATATATATGATTTATATCACTATTTAAAAAAAACTGAATATATATTTAAAAAAAAGTTTAATTTTTTTCATTCTTGATTAACAAAAATAAAATAAATTTGTTTTGCCAGGATGTATTTTATTTTCGAATATAGTAAATTATAATACATAATATCAGCACATCCAGTAATCCGAATATCTCGTTAATCCGAATCATTAATTCGGTCTAGCGAGCTGGCACTGTACTTCCGTGATTCATATTCGTGAATCTTCGTGATTAAATAAGTGGATCTGATGAAGAAAGCAATATGTGAATAATGCGTGAAATCTTGCAGTGTTTGTGTAATCTAAATTTTTTGTACTGTTTATTTCTGCACTCCTGTGGTGGGATTCAGTATTTTTTATTACTCTAATCGTATTGTTAAAATTAATATAACGAAAATTTATCGAATTTGGAATTCAGTAAGACTTTTAACGATATTCGTTATCGTTAAGTTAACGACAATAATTTGTCGGTTGTTATGAAATAGATAAAAATCAGCTGTTCATCGTTGCACGCTTGTTATGCTAAGAACAAAATTTTTCTTTTAAGACAATGTACGAACCCACAGTATCTTTTATGCATAAATAGTAATATTAGCATTATTTTAAGGTGGCACGAATATTTTCAAATATTTGGTTTGGGCTTTATTTCATTTTTTTGGGGCTTATTTCATTTATTAAAAATTTGGGGCTTATTTCATAAAATTTTTTGGGGCTTATTTCATTTTATTTGGGGCTTATTTCAATTTATTTGGGGCTTATTTCATATCCGGAAAATAGATCTAAACACATTTTGAGGAAAATATCATGTTATTTTCAAGTTTCAACTGTGTTATATTAAAGTCCTTGCGTCGGGTTATGCAGAAAATGCTCTGAACGCGAAGCCTGTTTTCGATATACCATAGAGGATAAAATCCTTGTGTCCGGCCGTAGGGCGGTTATGCAGAAAATACTTTGAACGCGAAGCCTGTTTTCAATATAATTTAGAGGATAAAATTCTTGCATTTTATTATTTCTTCTTAAGCTTACTTCATCAAGTTAACAAATTTGGGGCTTATTTCATTTTTTTATTTGGGGTTTATTTCATAAAATTTTTTGGGGCTTATTTCATTGGGGCTTATTTCTAAATAAAAAAAAATATTGTTTGAGAAAAATTTTTATTAAATAAATTTTTTTTTTTTGTGGTAGTTTTATTATTTATTGAATCTTCAATTATAAATTGAAACATCAATAAGTTTTTCAAATCTTAAATCTAAAAATAAATAAATATATGTTTAGCCAGTGCTAAACAAAATTTTTAATTCCAACTGTTGATTTTTGATGTTTTACCTCTCTCGTGTAGGGCTGAGAGAAAGAGTATCCCTCCTTCTCAACCGGGTGTGGCCTCTATAATTTAGAATGTTGCGCGCAAGTGGATTTGGGTGCAATACTAGTTTTTCAATATATTTTTTTGCGTGTTTTGATAATATTGTCTTCACCAACGGAACATCAAGATCTTTGTGAATTCGCTGATTTCGGATATACCAGGGGGCTGCAGTAATTGTACGTAGAATTTTGTTTTGTCGCCTTTCAATTTTTTCTACACTTGATGCTGAGGCAGTGCCCCATAACTGGATTCCATAGGCCCATATTGGTTTCAGGATCGCGTTGTATAACAAAAGTTTACAGTCAAGACTTAATATAGAATTTCTTCCAATAAGCCAATTCATTTGGGCTGCTTTTAATTTCATTTGTGTCAACACATTTCTGCTCATTCACTTTTATCCGCCATTGTTTTAGCCATGTTTCCAATTTTGAGATGTACCCTTGTAGATTCCGAGAAGCTTCTACAGGATTTTCATGAACGCTTAGAAAAGCCGTATCATCAGCAAATGTTGACGTGTGAATGATACTGCTTAACCGTAAGTCAGAGGCATATATTAAATAAAGTAAAGGACCGAAGATACTGCCTTGAGGGACTCCGGCTTCAAGCGACTGCGGGGGGCTTGAAAAATTGCCTTCCTTAACTACAAATTTATGTTCCTCTAGATAGCTTTTTAAGAGCCTGACGATGTTTGCGGGTAGATTTTGTGTTAATTTGTGGACAAGACCTTCGTGCCATACTTTATCAAAGGCCTGTGCGACATCAATAAAAAGCGCTGAACAATATTTCTTTTTTTTCAAAAGTGTCTCTAACGACATTCACAAGTCTGTGATTTTGTTCAATAGTGTTATGCTGACTGCGAAAACCGAATTGATGATCTGGAATACATGCACTGCTAGTTACTATCAGTCAGCTTGCTCATGTACAGTTTTTCAAAAAGTTTCGACATATTGGACAATAGACTGATAGGCCGATAGGATTCAACCTTTGTATGATCCTTACCGGGCTTTGGTATCATAGTAATAAGCGAAGCCTTCCATTCTTTGGGATAGTGTTCTAGGCGTAGAATACTGTTAAAAATGAATAGTATTATTCGTTTTGCAATGAAAGGCAATTCTTGCAGCATTTTGTTGCTTATTCTATCAATACCTGGGGCTTTTTTTGAGTTTAGACTTGTAATAGCCTTATGAATCTCCACAATATTAAATCTTAGCGGAATTTCTGGCAAAGCGACGACTGGCGGCAGTTCAGTAATATCAGCAGAAATATTTGGAGTAAATATCTTTTCTAAGTGTTTATCAAAAAGAGCACCTTTTCCAGCATCAGTTCTTGCCCATTTGAAGCTCGTAATGGAGGTTTACATATCACCGGCCTTTTAAGTCATCTGGCTGCACGCCACAGCAAATAATCTGTTGATGGTGTTGCATCGAGTTCTTGCAGAAATTTTTGCAGCGAAGCTGTTTTTTGTGTTTGCAAAACTTTTCTAAGCTGCTTGGTACACTCCTTAAGCCTTAATTTTAGCTGAGGCGATCTGTATCGTTGCCATTCTCGTCGAGCTCTCCGTTTTTCAGTCAATAGCCTTTCTGTATCTGCACAAAAAATATTGTTAAATCTCGCTTGTTGATTTGGTTGAATTGAAGAAGCATTAAGAGCAGCTTGTTTGGCATGTGCTTCAAACAACCTAATAGAATTTTCTATGTCAGTAGGTGTTCTCAATGGCATATTTTCCGTGCAATAAGCACTCAAATATTTTTTGTATTTCAGCCAGTTAATACGTGCAGATGTCAGCGGTAAATCACATGTTGGTCTTGCGGTTGTGTGTGAGTAAATAGTGATAATAGTAGGCGAATTATCTGAAGACAAATCCATCATTTCGCTGCGCACACCTTTCGAGATTCCAAAGTCGATAACATCAGGAATTTTTTGTCGATCCGTTGGCCAATATGTTGGCTGACCACTTGAAACTACATTCAAACCCATTTTTGAAATTGTGTCAAACAAAACACGACCCTTAGGACTGATTAAACGTGCACCCCAAAAAGTGTGTTAAGCATTGTAGTCGCCAGCTGCTAGAAAACGGGACCCCAGTGTTGTATAAAATGCGGTATATTGACTCTCTGAAATTGAAAACCTGGGAGGAGAATAAACAGATGATATCACAAGCTTTTGATAAAAATTTTCAATACAGATATTTGTTGCTTGAAGATATTCTTCACGAAGGTCATTTAGCAGGTAGTGTTTTATTCGAGTTTTTATTAGGATTCCAGAGCCACCACAAGCTCTACCTCGAGGATCCTTAGTATCGTAAAAATTATATCCACTAATTTTAAAATAGCTTCGAGACGTCAAATAAAAAATTTCATTTGTTTTTTTTTATTTCTCTTTGTGCTTTTCTTATATTATTATAGATATGCCACGTAAAAGGAAATTATAACGATGTTGTTAAGAAGCAATTACCGAATAACAAAATCGTTTCTGCAAATCGCTATATTTATGAGCCAAATATTTTGTGTAGCATGGGGGACACATTTGATTTAAAAGTTGAACAGTTTTTGATGCGTATTTTTCAAACCTTGATCCATAGACCTTTTCTTTACAATTTGGTACATTAAGTATAATGGCAAACCTTTTTATAATATTCAGATCCACACCAGTAATTTGAGTAGTCACTTCAATCTTGGCGTATTGCCATCAATTGTATTTCCATATCCATACTTTGAATAGTCTGCTTACATCTTACATCTTTTACGACTTTTTCCTTATATTCAGTTTTTCCTTTAGTGGTGTATTCTCGCCAAAAGTTTTTTCCACTCGTGAAATTGTGAATGCCAGCTTCAAAATTAGCTCCATGCAACTAATTATAGTATGCAATGACAAAATTACATATGCGTAGTTGTTCTCATCACTGGTTAAATCGTTAAAATTTTGAAATTCTTTCTGTGCCTTTTTACAAGTAACACATTTCATGTTAACGACGTGGTCGTAATTACATTCAAAACTTTACCATCAATCATTGTAAGAAAAAATTCATGACAGTAATAATTTTCCCTTTCTTATTTCAAAAACAGAAGGATTTAGTTTATAAAATTAATTTTTAATATTGGTCACTGTAGACTATTACTTCTGAAGACTCAATTGAATATTGAAATTAACTGATGATGGACAATTTTGTTTGTAAGCACCTCTAAGTATGCAAAGCATATAGGAAATAGGAAAATAAGTTTTGGGAAGGAGCATAAAGGGAACAGTGTTTGTGGACATTCGATTTAAACCTTAACACACTGAAAGTGGCTGGAAAGCCTCTTCGGGGAGTTTATTCCACATACGAACAGTTCGGATAAAGTACGAATTCTCTCTGTAATGCGTATTGCGGATCACTGGTATATCGACCATAAAGGTATGTGCTTTTAATGAAGAGCATGTTGTACATGAAAAGTGACGGGTTTCGGGAACAAGTTCCCTGATTTAATTAGAACACATTCCGTTGTAGTAGCTATAGAACAGTGAAACATACCCTTCATTGCGTCGATGCATCAGTGAGTCAATAGAGATGGTTACCCTACTGTCACCGATAAGCTTCAAAATAGATTTTGAATCACCGGCCAATACATGAGAGTTGTTTTCCATTTTAGGTCGGAAAAGGTTGTATAAATAATAAAGAGATTAGATAGAGTGAAGTACACACTGTTCTACGCCGTCTTAAAAAATCGAGGCGTCGTGCAATATGATCCATTATATATTGAAGTTTCACCTCTGCTGACATTTCAGTTATCTCTAAGCCAATCGGAATTGCTTTTTGTTTTGCAGTAGTAATTTTAATGTATGAAGAAAGTGAAGTAACATTATAAAAAGAGCTTCGTAAAATAAAGACAAACAATAATGCTAAGGCGTCTTCTAAAGTATTTTTCTTCAAGAATTTATATAAGGCATGAAGTCAGGTTTTCCGATCCTCGTTTTCATCCGCCACCGTAAAAATTTTCAACTTTTGTTTAATAGCAAATTTTAAAGTACCTTCAGCATCGGAGCTTCTAAATAATTTAAACAATTCTGAATTTTTCAAGGACATCTCAGATGTTTTTATTTCTGTGTAAATAATGATAACAAATAATTCTTTTTTATTCTTTATTATTATTACGAATAAACGCAATTATTATTTCAACTTATGTATATTAATGTATAAATGAGAAATTTTTATTATTAGGCTTAAGTTCAGTTTTTATTGAATTAATGCAAATTCAAATTACGAAGAGTTATTATTTTGAAAAACATTAGTATGTAAAATCATACTAGTAGAACTCAGTAAGCCGATTTCAACGCCGCTACACCTCTCATCCGCGTTCGTTTGTCCATTTTTGCAATTTATGTTAAGTGGATACTAATTGGGAAAGAATATCAACTATTTAACCAAGTTTTCAGCAGAAATATAATACGAGAATTGTTATAATTCCCCTTTATTCAATTTTTACATATTGAAAAAATTTTTGGTTAGTACGAAAATCCCCATATCTGATTGCTTACTACTAATATTCAACAAACAGTCATAGTCCGTTACACTCAAAGTATTATACTTTGCAATGATAACGTGACCCTATTATTAGGAAAGTAGCTCGTGCTAAGTGAGTAGTGAGTAGTGAGCAGTCAGATATGGGGAATTTCGTACTAACCAAAAATTGTTTCCCCAAACTTGGTGTAGGGGTTTTGAAGAACTACAGAACAATATCATATTAAAATCGTCAAAAACAAGCATGATTTGACATCCGGTAGTGATTCTGCTTCATAAATATTTCATGTTAATTAAGAATGATTTCATAGTAGTCTGCATTTAATATGTTTTCCTTTTAAAATGACTATAATACATGTTGATACAATGTTATTCCATACTTCATGTAGAATTAACTCGATTTTAATGTTCACTTAACATGATGCTAGCTATTAATTAATATTACTATGATTTTAATTTAAGATGATCCAATTTTGAAACGTATGAATATCAAGTTGATTCAACATGATATAACGAATGATTTAACATGAAACTAATTTTAAATTAAAGCTCTAATCATGTTATATTGTTTGTAGTGTTATATTAATTTAAAATAACACCCATTCTAAATAAACTCAAAATAAAATGCTAGTTTTAGGGCCAATTTTACTTGATATTTAAGTTTTAATTATTTTTAAGTTGTAATTAAATACCAAATTGTGTTTTTGCCTGCATATTTAAAAACGTTCTTAATTAATAATTAAATGAACAACCTTGTGTATTTAAATAATAATTAAGATTTACGAATTTCCATGTTTTTGACTGCTTCTTCTTCTCATATAAAATAAAGCCAATAAATTATTTGTGGCTGCTGGCAAATTGCATACAATCGTTGCAAAAATAAAGGAAACACAAATATTTTCTTGATTTAAAAAAAAATGAAATTCTTATATTAATTTTTAATATAAGGTTTGTCAGAGACATATTTGTATTTTATGCATAACGTAATGCGTGAATTTCATTCAGAAGTATTAGCCATAGAAAGTGATTCCTGTACTATTATAGAACTGCACAGTATAATGAGTTATCTTTTGAATAGCCTTAAAAATCGGATAAAAGATGAGTTTAATGGATCCAAAGTTGTAACTATTTTAAAAAAGATTTGATCTCACGAAACAAAAACTTTCAAATTAGCAGCAAATCAATTTCTAAGAAATGCTGTTACATACTTGGAGCAACGATATGATTTTGAAGACGAATCACTTTACAAAAAATAATGTTTTAAATTTAAAACAATCTCTTTAATCGTATGACAACTTATCAGAGCTTTCAAAAGTTTTACAAATATCAAATTTAATTGACAACGACATGTTGTAAACTGACTTCTGCTGCCTACGACAAGCTTTTGATAATTTGCCGAAAGATATTCCAATCGATATGGTATAGTCCATTTTTTTCAAAATTGCGATAAAAATAACGTACAAAATCTACATATGTGACAGCGAATAGAAAAAGGGACCTAAGGGTAAAAAATCAATTTTCACTTTTTTTTTTTTTTTTTGATGTAGGCAACATTCAGCATCGATTGAGACCGATCCCATGCCCCAAAAGTGTTCCCTCCCAGAGATATGCGCGTTTTATTAAAGTGAAGTACACCAAAGATACACGTATTTAAATCTTTAAAATGGCTCTCCTGAACAAAACCGGTTTTTACCCTTAGGTCCCTTTCTATTTTGCGCGTCACATATGTAGTTTGATCTCACTTGTTTTTTCCATTTTTTCCATACCAATTAGCAATGCCTTTTGTGAAAGGACTTTTAGTATTTTAATATGACGTAAGACTGAATTTTAATTGTTACTTTTCTTTGTTTTTTATGGTATTACTATTTATTTTATTTAAAAAAAAATTAAATAACATTTAATTTTTTTGTACCATAAGTGCATTTTTAAATTGTCCAGTTATTTTTTTAAAATCCAGGTGAGTTTTTTCCATTGTACAGTTATTTTACTTTTGGTATCTGGCAACACTAATCACATGTGATACATTGTACAGGGAACCTGTTAATTAATTTTTTAATAATTGTGTGCGTTGTCAACTACATATATTAAGATTGAAAAAAAAGAACATTGTTATTTTTTGTTGAGGATAACACTGAAAATAGTGTCGTTGATTTAACAATTTTAATTCCTTATTTTTCACCCAAGGAACAGGTTCTGTGAATTCAACGTATGGAATCATTGGCTTGTTGAATTGAACGTACCACTTCGTTGAAGTTAAGAAACCATACGTTGAAACCGTACGTTGAATTTTAAGAATTTATTCCCTGATCCAACGTATTCATACAACAAAATCAACGTATATTACTTAAAATCAAGAAACAGGTTCTTTGAATCAAAGGATTCTTTTCATTGTGTTTAAATAAATGAACGAGTTTCTTAAATTCAACGTATTATACGTTAAATCAAAAAACTAGTCCATTGTTTAATTCAACAAATAAAATCAAATAATGGTTTTAACGTTGAGTTCACAACTACATAAAATTTTACTTTTAATTTCAAGGAATATTTTACTGAAACAACGTATAATACGTTGAATTTCAAAGAATTTAATTCAAGGAACGGGAGTTCGCACAAATGGCAAATTAGGAATTAATTTAAATTTTTTTATATATTACAGTTTAACTAAAAATGAGTTCCAATATATCTCAAAACGAAGTAAAATTTAAATGCACATGCAGCAAATGGAGTTCTGATTCCACAAAATCATGTTCGAAAATATTCGTTGAAAATTTTGAAATAAAATCGATCCACGACCTAGATTGCCTTTCCACTAAGGCATATTCGGAAAATCATAAAACCAAACCAAGTGAGGACACAAAAGGTGATAAGCCTGAATATGATTCAATAATAAATGACATCGACTTGAAGCCAAATCATCATACAATTTCTGAAGTAAATATAAAATCAGATAATTTCAACCACAAAAAACAATTGGATACACTCTGTGATGCTAAAAGTTTCGATTTGGAGGATGAACAAGAGAATGTTGTAGATTGCTTATCAGACTTAGACGATTATCTTAATCAAATTGACGAGAATTGTTTTACATATACAAAATCAAATTTAAACTGTAATATATTAGCTTTTACTGCGGGTAAGAGCATTCCCTTATCCTCAAATGATAAAAACTCTTCAAAAAGTAACACTCATTTTGAACGCAGCTTGAAATTCCGGAGCACAAATGGTTTTAATTTTCATAAAGAAAACTTAGGTAAGTAAAATTATTTTATAGCTAGCTGTATTTCAGCAACTGAATATAAAAATTTTTAAAAATTACAAAAACAAAACAATAATTCAGCAGTTACTTTACATTTAAATTCGGTATTAGCAATTATTAATTCATCATAGATGGTACGATTGTCATCTACATG
Source organism: Lypha dubia (assembly GCA_947311025.1). NCBI lineage: Eukaryota > Metazoa > Arthropoda > Insecta > Diptera > Tachinidae > Lypha > Lypha dubia. The sequence goes on along the minus strand of OX371264.1, from coordinate 35,295,167 downwards.
GACGATGTAGTTATATTGACGCGTGATGAAAGTGAAGGTCTTCGTACTATACATCGAGTAATAGAAGTTGTAGAAATAAATAGAATTAATTTCAAGTCGGGTAAATGCCACTTCATATATCGGAAAATTCAGTTGCTTGGGTACATCGAGGAAAATTCGTCTATATCTCCATCAGGCTTCTAAGAATTTTTCAATACCAACAATAGTCATAGCTTTTTTTTTTTTTTGTGGTAGTTTTATTATTTACTGAATCTTCAATTATATATTGAAACATGAATAAGTTTTTCAAATCTTAAATCTAAAATTACATTAATATATGTTTAGCCAATGCTAAACAAAATTTTTAATTCCAACTGTTGATTTTTGATGTTTTACCTCTCTCGTGTAGGGCTGAGAGAAAGAGTATCCCTCCTTCTCAACCGGGTGTGGCCTCTATAATTTAGAATGTTGCGCGCAAGTGGATTTGGGTGCAATACTAGTTTTTCAATATATTTTTTTGCGTGTTTTGATAATATTGTCTTCACCAACGGAACATCAAGATCTTTGTGAATTCGCTGATTTCGGATATACCAGGGGGCTGCAGTAATTGTACGTAGAATTTTGCTTTGTCGCCTTTGAATTTTTTCTACACTTGATGCTGAGGCACTGCCCCATAACTGGATTCCATAGGCCCATATTGGTTTCAGGATCGCGTTGTATAACAAAAGTTTACAGTCAAGACTTAATATAGAATTTCTTCCAATAAGCCAATTCATTTGGGCTGCTTTTAATTTCATTTGTGTCAACTTTGCGTCTATATGCGATTTCCATGTTAAACGAAGATCAAGATGAACGCCTAGATATTTTACTACAGTGTGTTGCGGTATAGTCTCGGTGTTGATTTGTATAGCCGGCCATGTTTCCCTGCGTAAAGTAAAGTAACGTGTACACATTTCTGCTCATTCACTTTTATCCGCCATTGTTTTGGCAAGGTTTCAATTTTGAGATGTACCCTTGTAGATTCCGGGAAGCTTCTACAGGATTTTCATGAACGCTTAGAAAAGCCGTATCATCAGCAAATGTTGACGTGTGAATGATACTGCTTAACGGTAAGTCAGAGGCATATATTAAATAAAGTAAAGGACCGAAGATACTGTCTTGAGGGACTCCGGCTTCAATCGACTGCGGGGGGCTTGTAAAATTGCCTTCCTTAACTACAAATTTTCGTTCCCCTAAATAGCTTTTTAAGAGCCTGACGATGTTTGCGGGTAGATTTTGTGTTAATTTGTGGACAAGACCTTCGTGCCATACTTTATCAAAGGCCTGTGCGACATCAATAAAAAGCGCTGAACAATATTTCTTTTTTTCAAAAGTTTCTCTTATAACATTCACAAGTCTGTGAGTTTGTTCAAAAGTGTTATGCTGACTGCGAAAACCGAATTGATGATCTGGAATACATGCACTGCTAGTTACTATAGGAGTCAGCTTGCTCATATACAGGTTTTCAAAAAGTTTCGACATATTGGACAATAAACTAATAGGCCGATAGGATTCAACCTTTGCATGATCCTTACCGGGCTTTGGTATCATAGTAATCATCGAAACATTCCATTCCTCCGGATAGTATTGCAGTCGTAAAATACTATTAAAGATGAATAGTATTACTCGTTTTGCAATGAAAGGCAATTCTTGCAGCATTTTGTTACTTATTTTATCAATACCTGGGGCTTTTTTTGAGTTTAGACTTGTAATAGCCTTTTCAATCTCCACAATATTAAATCTTAGCGGAATTTCTGGTAAAGCGACGACTGGTGGCAGTTCAATAATATCAGCAGAAATATTTGGAGTAAATACTTTTTCTAAGTTTTTAACAAAAAGAGCACCTTTTTCAGCATCAGTTTTTGCCCAGTCACCATTTTAAGCTTTACATATCACCGGCCATTTAAGTCATATGGCTGCACGGCACAGCAAAAAATCTGTTGATGGTGTTGCATCGAGTTCTTGCAGAAATTTTTGCAGGGAAGCTGTTTTTTGTGTTTGCAAAAATTTTCTAAGCTGCTTGGTACACTCCTTAAGCCTTAATTTTAGCTGAGGCGATCTGTATCGTTGCCATTCTCATCGAGCTCTCCGTTTTTCGGTCAATAGCATTTCTATATCTGCACAAAAAATATTGTTAAATCTCGCTTGTTGATTTGGTTGAATTGAAGAAGCATTAAGAGCAGCTTGTTTAGCATGTGCTTCAAACAACCTAATAGAATTTTCTATGTCAGTAGGTGTTCTCAATGGCATATTTTCCGTGCAATGAGCACTCAAATATTTTTTGTATTTCAGCCAGTTAATACGTGCAGATGTCAGCGGTAAATCACATGTTGGTCTTGCGGTTGTGTGTGAGTAAATAGTGATAATAGTAGGCGAATTATCTGAAGACAAATCCATCATTTCGCTGCGCACGCCTTTCATAATCCCAAAGTCGATAACATCAGGAATTTTTTGTCGATCCGTTGGCCAATATGTTGGCTGACCACTTGAAACTACATTCAAACCCATTTTTGAAATTGTGTCAAACAAAACACGACCCTTAGGACTGATTAAACGTGCACCCCAAAAAGTGTGTTAAGCATTGTAGTCGCCAGCTGCTAGAAAACGGGACCCCAGTGTTGTATAAAATGCGGTATATTGACTCTCTGAAATTGAAAACCTGGGAGGAGAATAAACAGATGATATCACAAGCTTTTGATAAAAATTTTTAATACAGATATTTGTTGCTTGAAGATATTCTTCACGAAGGTCATTTAGCAGGTAGTGTTTTATTCGAGTTTTTATTAGGATTCCAGAGCCACCACAAGCTCTACCTCGAGGATCCTTAGTATCGTAGAAATTATATCCACTAATTCTAAAATAGCTTCGGGAGGTCAAATGAGTTTCTGAGATATGCATAACATCGATTTGTTTATCCAGAAGAAAATATTCTATTTCATTTTTATGTGGGCAGATGCCGTTTGCGTTCCAAAAACAGATTCTTAAGTTCATGGTTTGTTCAATACAGCCTGCAACAAGGTAGACTGCATTTTCAACATTTCCTGCATCATACAGGATATGTTGAGAGCAAAAGTATTTACTGTTTGTATTAGGCTCTCTATCGAGGCTTCAATTCGACTAAAATTAGGCCCTGATTCTTCATTAGCTGGTACAGTTTTTTGCGCCGTAGTCTGGTTACTTTTTAAAATATTAGCGTATGAAAATTGACTATTAAGTTTTTGTTGAATAAGAGTCGTGTTAGACTTTAAGATACATATTTGGGTATTGATTTTGGCTAGACGACGGTTGAGGTAACTGTGGGTAGTTGAAAGGGGTGTTGGGCTGATCGGGAGTAGCATTTGTTTTTCTGTTCGACGAATTTTTAAAAAAAGAGTAAAGAGGTCAGCCTCTATAGTTAGCAGTGTGGTTTCCCCTGCAATTGCCGCATTTATTTGCCTTGGTATCACCTTTTATTTTGTCACAGTTAGCGGTGCTGTGCAACTCACCACATACAACGCAAACGGTAGGCAACTTGCAATAAGTTTTGGTATGGCCAAATTCTTGACAGTTCATGCATTGGATAGGTCCATTTTTTTTATGCGGCATCTCAACTGTATCTCTTCTGTGTAACAAGTACTTTAGATTATAGATTAGGTGCGATTCGTTTTTTTTAATTTTCAAGTCACCTGGCTGTAGCTCGACTCTAAAAATAGGTTGGGGGATTTTATCCCTATTTTTGATGTTAGAAACATTTTTAACTTTGAAGCCATTATTTTTAAGGCCAGACTTAACCTCTTCTGGATCCACACTAGAGTCTATACCTTTTATTACGACGGTTACACCTTTAGCACTCTTTAATTGGTACGTATAAAAATTTTTGTTTTTTGACTCAAGGTCAGAAACTATTTTTCGGTAATTACTTTCTTGCACTGCCTGGATTTTTGTTTCGTTAATATTTCCGCGCTTAATTGGAGTTACATAGAACTCATTTTCTCCAATTAAGGAGATAAGGGTTTTTACCAAAAAACTAGTGTTCTGCTCTCTTAAATATATCGGTGGAGGTTTACTCGACCTTGTTGTAGTTGTGTCTTCATTGTCTTGTTCTGATAAAATCGCGAAACGATTTTCGGAATTTTTTATTTTGTTTTTTCCATCTCTGGGAACTTTCGCTGTTGAAGCTATTTGAGCTCATTTTGGACGTCTTCCCCTTTTTAACACGGTTATGTATCTGTCCATTCTTGTTTGAATTTTATTATCATTTATTGTACTCACCGCATCTACCATTTTGTGCACGTTGGTCACCTTGTTACTTATTGTTTGTTTGTTTGTTTGTACAGCTAAGCTGACAAGTTTGCTGATGGGTGCAATTGTTGTTGCTTCTTGATCACTATTTAACATGTTCAAAGATAATGATCGCGCACGAGTATTTGTGTTTTCTGTTAAATTCAGGTTTTTGTTTAATTCATGTTTTTTATTGTCGTCATCAGCAACTAAAGTTATATATTGTACATTCCTACTGCTTGTAGGATTATTGTTGTTTTTATCAGAAGATGAACTCATCAGAGTTCTCTTTTTTTTATTTTCACTTATATTAGTTTGTGTATGCAAATATTTATGTATATTGCACACAAGCAAAAAATAAAATAAAACCAGTAAAATAACTGTTAAATAAATGTTTTGTTTTTTTTATATTTTTTGTGACTTGAAAATATTTTTTTTATTTTATTTTTTTTATATTCAATTGCGACGATTATAAAAACGCGTCTGTTCACTACGAGAGTTGAAACTGAATGTCATAGCTGTGCAAAGTTTTCTCGATGTCACGTAATTTTTCCGCCCGCCGTTTAATTAAAGATTATTTAAGGGTCGTTAAGCTGGAGTAGCAGTGACGGCAAATAGCTTTTGTTTGTGTTCTCGTTTTTTCATATTGGAAAATGACATTTGATGTCTGACATCGTTGTTCTGATACTTCTTTTAACAACGATGTTATAACAGTAACAAAACAGTAATATCTGCGTTCCATACGAGCAAAATTTTTCTCCTAATAAATATTATTAGAAATAATTTGCTCGTCAACCGGTTTTTCTTCAGAAAAATTTTCCTTTTAATCCGGTCGAGTATACTAGTAGGAAAAAAAATTCTGCAGAGGAAAAGTACCACTCCTATTAACTACAGGTGTTAGCCATTATAATTTCGATAATTATCAAAGCTTTGTAGTAGTGGAGAATATATGTTTCAGCCTTAAGGAAAAAAAAATATCACAGGGCCAAATGTAGGACGAACCACTTTTAGATTGAAGATAAAAAAGAAGAAGATAACTTAATTTAATTTACTATTATAAACAAATAAATTATTTTGAATCGTAAAATTCACAATTGACATGTTCCGATTTGACAAGATAAAAAAAATGTTATTGTTACTACACATATAAACATCCCCTGGTTCTCCTTCTATGCTTCCTATGCTTTGTGTAACGGCAATATTGGTTTTCTACCCTGAATTGTGAAAAAGGGACTATTTAGCATTACCTTTAACACACTTGAGTTGACAGCCATTTCTGGTAAATGGTCGGTCCAAATCGTATGGTTAACACCCGCATACTTTCCCTCCAAGTTGTTTACTGTTAGATTAACCGTCCCGTAGGCTTCTTCTGTGGTTTATAAGAAGCCGTTAGTTGGTGTAATATAATCCGTAATGTAAAATTTTAATAAAAGTTCGACGAGTAAGTTGCAACATTTTCTCCCTGAGATCCGTTTGAGATATCACACTTGTAGCTTTCCTGACTGGTGTCAACTCTTCTTCTTTTAGTATCTGCGTTAATGTCATCGCTGCTGTTTTTTTTTTTTTTTTTTGTTTTGCCTTATATTATTGGTATGATTCGCACTTTATATATATTTGACTACTTCACGGAATAACCCATGATAATAGTATCTCTTACAAATACATGCAATAGCTTTTCGAATGCAACTGTGACCTGGGTTATATTCATCATGATTCTCGCGTAGTACTAGATTTCGTAAATGTTTTGGGACACAATTGGTTGTGTTCTCATCAGTCTCGTCGCCTCTATGTATAAGTTGATGTAACTAACCATTTTCTATTATATAGCAAAAGAATTTCTCTGGTTTCTCCCGAACCTCTTATATTTTGCTGTCTAAGCACGCGCTTCTTGTAACTTTCTCTTAGTGGCACAAAAAACATTCAGAAGATGACGTGATTTGAATTTTGTTGTTGATACACAGAGAAAACAGTGCCTAATAAATACCTAATAAAATATAACAAAAGTATTAAGATATCTCTACGGTTTTTTTTTTCAAGAAGGAAGTCTTATTGTTTTAATAAGGAAAACCTTTTTTATCGATCTGAATGATTTAATCGAAGAAAATTAGTCAGGCTTAAGTTCGTTTTGAATTTTATTTTGAAATTTAATTATTATTTCGTTAGAGAAGAAAATCTAGAAGCTCAATTTCATTATTTCTGAGGTCGACGCATTTAGATGAACTGCTGTACACAGGACCAACTCTTCAAAATGGACAGTTTTCAATTCTTTTAAGATTTCGGCTTCCCAAATTTGTTTCTCTTTAGATGTAGAAATATGTACCGGAAAATTCTGGTTTCTCCTAACAACCGCAAAAGGTAATCTAGCGGACAGATGTTTTAAAACCATTGTCCTACTATCAACTTACTAATAATGGAACAAAATCAGCTCCATATCTAGCAACCAAAGGCCTGCAGCAGGTGGCAGAAAAAATGCTATATAGTATGCCAGTATGGTGAGCCAATCACTTCCAGCTGCTAAAACACGGCCCACAAGGTAAATGAACTAAATTTGGATTTTGGGAGCAGCAAATCAAATTCACTAGGACTCACGTTGCTGCCAAAAGAAGATTAACTCAGCATAAAGTCGAATATTACTGATAATATTCACATCAGATCGTGCAAGAATTTTCTATTCATTGGGCCTTCTGTCTCCATTACACATATTTACAAATGTATCAGAAAAAGCTTACAGAGCAGTGGCGTACCTTCTACCAACTATGAGTAGCACCACTCGAACGATTCCACGATAAGACCTATGCGCAGCGGTACTGCGATCACTGCTAGCTATATGAATAGTAACAGATCTTAAGTTTAAGAACCAAGTTAGGTTGCGGACTGATTCGGAAATTGTGCTGTCTTGGATAAACTCATTAGCGTCACTCAACACCTTGGTTCCCAATAGGATTTCAATCATCTTGGAAAACACTCGAAGAGAAAAATGGCGGCACGTCAGCACCAAATGTAACCCCGCAGACATATTATCTCGAGGTATTTCATCCAGATACCTCGAGAATTGCTCACCAAGAAACAGCTTGGCCACCGATATCCAATCGAAACACATCTAATCCAACTAAGTTAGAGTGGAACGAAAGGCAACTATTGGTGATGGCTTCAACAGAATCACATTTCATCTACAAAATAAATCATAATAATTAATTGTAGCGTCTTAAGCACATCGTTGGTTACATTCTACGACTTGTCAATAATACCAAACGGAATGGCTGTATATAAAATCTAAAATCCCAAAAGGCAACAGAACTACAAAATGCAGTAATTCTAATAGTAAAACAAATACATGCATCAGACTTCAAAACACAAATTCTACAGCTCGCTAAATACAAGGTCCATTTCACCATTTCTGGACGCGAAGGACTAGATACGCCTGGGACGCCGACTTAAAGCTTCAGCATTGGAATACGCCTCTGCTTATTCATTATAATGATCTAATCGGAAAACTTATATTGAAATGGAACATAAAGAAAGAACTGTGGTGCTCAAACGCAGAGTTTTTAGCCAATAAAAGGTAAGATCTTTGCAACAGCGATGATCACCCGCTGCACAACGTGCACCAAAGCTAAGCTAGCAGTATATCCCCAAATTATCGGTAACCTATCCCAGCACGGATAATACCAGCCAGACCATTCTTTAGTTCTGGGATAGACTACTGCGGTCCAATAACACTACAAGGTGTAAGGAAAACGGCCACACAACTAGTACGTTGCCAACTCCAGCTCTTGATTTTGGAAGCTACTGCGAGGAAGCAGAAAAATCTAAAAAGCTTCTTGAAATCAGGAGCTCAGCTGGTGATTCCTTATCCTACGAAGCACTTGAAACAGTGATCATCGAAAAAGAAGCGATTCTTAACTCCAGACCTATTTCACCAATGTCAAACGACTTCAATCACTTAGGTGCGTTGACTGCAGGACACTTCCAAATTTGCCATGCACAAACCACACCAAAAAATCCAAATATGGCAACTCGCTGAAAACTAGTGTCCATTCTCCAACACACTTCTAGGAAATAACAATCAAAATCTGTAGAACTTGCACCTATCGTCATCCTGAAGCAAAATAACTGTCCGGTGATGAAATGGCATTTGGGTCTTGTAATAAAAACGTCAGTGTTGCAGACGTCAAAACCGCTAGATTAATCCTCAAAAGATCGATCTATTAACTGATACCACTCCTTAGATCCTATCTAGAAGAAGATATCTACAACAAATCAAATGATGAAATTACTGATCCCAACAACAAATATGAAATCACTGAGCCCATAAGCATAACACTATTGCTTATCTCGATGATTCTCGCAGCACCAATTTTATTACGATATATTTAATTAACAATATTAATATATTTGCTTTAACAAATATGAGAACAAATTATTACTAAAATTAAAACATTATTGCCGTTGCTTCAACAAAAATGGAAAAAAATATTAGCAAAGTGCAAAAATATTATGGACATTGAAAAGTACTTCCGAGAGTATTTTTTAACTAATAGACATTCATAATAGCTCATTTACACCTGTGCGAATTATAATAGATTTCAGTTCAAATCTTGAAGAAAATCTTTGCCTAAAGTCATCCTCAGAATACGAATATATATGCGGGGAGATCGATCGTGAATGTCATGAGAGATAGACGTGTGCGGAGATTATTTTTCTTAATAATTAAAAGAATTACATCTTCTTACAATACATGCTTTAATGTGTGTTGTTGTTACACTTCTGTTTTCTTTCTTATTTACCGAATTTTTGATATTTCAAGAGAAATAGACTCTTTAAAAGTAAATATTAAAAGACTTTAAATGAGTCTTACCGACTCTTTTTTAAAGTCAAACGTAAAAAATTACAATATAAGTAATAATGGAAGTTCTATGAGACAAGCCGATAGTAAAAGAAAAAGTGAAAAGCTTAACTCTTTTACAACTCCGCTTTGCGCGTTATGTTAATTTTTATAGCAGTGTTGAGGCGTCTCCGGTGTTAGGTAGATGCATTAACTTTGTTAAGCTGTATTGGTTGGCATTTTATTAATTGTTTTACTTCGCCGATGTTTCTGCTAACCGACGAAGGAGGGCGATGTTGTGTACATTAGCTTAGAACATCATCAATCGCTGTCGGAACAGTTTTTTAGTGACCAGTGCTATGCCTTCATCACTTAAATAGTCCGACAACAATTAATACAATGCCTCACTAATGTACATTACATAAATTAATGATGTTGATTGACTTGCTCTGGCCAGGGTTTGAACCCAGGCCCCACGTCATTGTTTGCTTAGTAGTCAACGCGCTAACAGCTTCAGCAAACACCACCCTCCCAAAGACATAAAAACAAAATCCTACTTAATAAAGGGCCTAAGTGCCTATATTGAACCGATGGAAATATTAGAAGAACTAATTAAATACGAAAATATTAATTAAAATTCCTAAAAGGTAGTCCGTTTATTACAAAGTATTCGGCGGAAAATGAAAAAAGATTAAAGGTCTCCTCTTCAGATGTGCACTTAAAAAACCTGAAATACCACAATGTAAATATCAAAATCATGAAATAGGGAAATGTTCTATCAATGATGTACAGGAAATTGAAAAAGAAAAATTTTGTATGTTGTATGCAACAAGTACAACTTGCATCCTATAAAGGATGTGAAAAATATAGAGAATTGCAACAAAAACTCCGTGCAAAAAGACAAGGTCCAATCAAAAAAAGATTCGACAATAATACACTACAATTCAAAAAATTTACAAGTTTTGTCACTATTGTGAAAAGCAATAATACGACAGTGAATAATAGTAACAACTCAATAAACAAGGTGCTGGAACAACTGAACAACTCTATGCAGAACTTGGCAAATCAACTAATCAACCTAAACAAACAACTGCAAATTCAAACATCTAGGATGCTGGAAGATTAATTTATCACAATGGAGGAAACAATTAAAAAGAACCTTAACATTATTCAAATAAACGTCAATTCACTAATAAATTTATGTAGAATATATGACCATACTAACTTAATAAATAAGAACAATCCTGATACAGTATTGCTAAATGCAACTAAGCTGAACTCTAAACATAGCATAAGTTTCTAAAATTATAGTTCAATAAGAAGAGATAGGAAGAACCCAAGACGAGGAGATGGAACCGGAAACTTAATTAAAAACAGCATAAAATGTAGTACCTACACTAACAGTATCATAAATAATTTTGAATATTTAGAAACTTGTATTATAAAAATACCTTTACGGCACAATAATATATTATTCGTAATAGCAGCCTTCCGGAAAAAACTGCAATAATTTGAATTCTGAATTATCGCAACTTTTTCATTCATTAAAGTTAGAAATTACTAACCACTATTATATCTTAGCTGGTGATTTAAATTCAAAGCATGAAAATTGGGGCAAGCAAATACCCACAGGGTAGTAAATTAAAAGAATGGTTTTCAGATAATGAAATAAAATACAGAAGCAAGCTGTTCGCTTCCACTCTACCCCTCATATCCGCATTGCGGACGCAAGATTAGTGATATATAAATTAAATAATACCTTGAATTGTCTTGAAACAATCGATTACAATGCTATAAAAATCCAAATTTTGAAAATCGAAAGAGATCATCCACTTACTTTGTTCAAAGAAACACCTGATTTAAAACATAATTACGCTAAAGCTAACTGGATGAAATTTCAAAATAACATTATAATTGATTTAAACAATAGTGGGCTTATTATACCTAACGATAAAAATCTCTCAAACTCGGAAATAGATTTTTATCTGATTAGATTGAATCAGTTAATCCAAAACCCAATAGAAAAGTCGGTTCCAAAATTCAAAAACTATACAATATTGAAAAATTCATAAACACGATAACAAAGAAGCTGTACTCTACTCTAAAAGCAAAATTGTAACTATAATTAAAATGCATAATAGGTTAGAGATTGCCATACCACAATTCACTATAAATTTACTAAAAACGAAACTTAAAGCTAATCAGAAAACTCATAAATGACGTAAATAAAACACATATAAAATATTTTTTTCATGATATTTTTTTTTTTATTATAAAGTTTGAACCACCACGCGAAGTGTTGCAAGCATTGATTCTTTTGAGGTAATTTTCGACCACTTTTTGACACATATTGGGCGGTATCTTTGGATTTACAAATTTTCTTATTGTGTCACTATTTTTAAATTTTGGGACTATTTTGTTGGTAGAATCTATAATGACATCGTTTAATTTATTTAAATAATAATCAATTTTAGAGTTTGAGAGATTTCTTGTAACAGGGATGGGATCAGTGTTTTTGTGGCAACCAGCGGTTGTCTAATTGTATAGGTGTAGAAAAGTAACCACATTCATAATGAAAAATTATTGTTGTGTGTGTTTGAAAAATTTTTTAAAGGCTATTTTTATGCTTTGTAATTCACAAAAATATGTTTGTGAGTTTTTGTATAAATAGATGAGCTTTGGAATTTTTTAAACATAAAGGGTAAAACATCTACTGATGAATTGGTATAGCTACCAACGAAATATATATCTAGATATTGCTAACCCGCAACAAATAAATAAAATTTTAAATATATTTAAAATATTTTTTTTTTGAATTTATTCCAGTTGGTTTTTTTATAATTGAATTGAGAATTGGGAGAATTAACGACACAAGAAAAAGGGTGATCATTTGTATCATTTAAGAGTTCTATTAGTAAGGCGTAATGGTCACTATCATAATCGCCTGTTATGACAGCTCCGGCCGCTTTTACCGCATCTGGAATGTCGGCAATGCATATGGGCGGCGCTGGCGTCGGTGGTAATGCAGGTTTTGCTGCTCAATTTCCTATGCAAACAGGTTTTCCACACTCTCAAGCGATAGGTGGCATTATGGCTACTGGCCAACCTGCCGCTGCAAATCTCATGCATACGCATAATCAAAGTCTTATGACTAGTTTAGCTGCTAATAATGCTCCGCTAATGTTTCCCGGTATGGCGCCCGCAATGCAAACCCAAACAAGCTTTAATCATCATCAGGGTATGATAGGTGGGTTTCCTACGGCCACAATAGGTACAAACAATACTTCGGCCAACAGTGCAGTAACATCAAGTTTACAGCAACAATTTGGTAATCTTAATATCGGCAATGTATGGCAATAAATAAATAGATTTTTTAATATAAATTCGTATTATAATAACTTCTCTAAATACTTGACAACTTGCCGCTAAAATTGAAAACTATGGCTATCTTCAAAGAAATACTATACCCCTCCCTTACAATTTCTGACCCACCATAAAAATGGTTGATTTGAAATATAGGAAAGTTTATTTTCTCCCATAATTTCACTCTGAAGTATTATATTCTAAATAATTTAATTCCACAAATTATTATTGTTAATTATACAAAATGGTTTTAATAGTCTTTAGGTATCCCACATTAACCTCCAATTACCTAAAATATTTCGTTATAAATCTTCTACTTGAAAGATGTGTTTATTGTGTGTTTTTTTAGATTTGCTTTCTAAAACAATTATTCTGCACTCTTTTTAAACAAAACTTAAGAAACTTAATACATAATATTGTAAAGGTTTTATTAATTAAATTAAAGGTAAAATTAATAAAAAATTAATACATATGTATGTAGCTTATACAAAACGGTAAAACAAAGGAGTGTTATTCTATCACTCTTTAAAAATTACGAAAAATACATATAAAATAATTTCTTAATTAAATGGTAAAAAATATACATATTTGTTTTGATTTTTTAACATGATTATTAATAAAATTACATAAGAAAAATTAATATATTACATAATTGTAAAACAAAAATATATAAAATATACAACAGAAATGCTTATTAATTTATTATTTGCATTAATCGGAATCTCTCTTTCTCTCTCTCTCTCTCTCTCCGGTTCTAATAATTTTCTCCCATTCTGTTGTAAATATTCGCCAAGAAAATAATTTAAAATAAGTGAATTTTTCTCGCAAGGAAAATCATTTCCTCCCCGCTCGATTTTTCAAAAATATATGGGACCGAATTGCAAACAAAAGCGATGAAACAAATAAATATTATGGGAAAGGAAAAAACTTGCCCTTCGATTTTAAGAAAAAAAAAAACGTGACCTAAATGCAAGCAAATCCTTTCTTTTCAAGGCCAATTGGAGTAAAAAAAGTACATGTTTTGTTTTTACATACATACATTGATGTTAAAATATAAGCATTTTGGACGGTTGAAAATCCTGTATAGTACCTACTTATATTAAAGACATCTGGCAGCTTCGAAAACATCTGGTTTTTCCCCTCCTTTCTGATGATATACAACTCAATTAATGATTTGGGTTGCCTTTCCTTTGGTGCAATAGAACCACAACTCAAAAACATAATTTTTTAGTTAATAATGCAGAATTAATCACCATATCGACTTTCATATTGCGTTCAAATTTAATTCAAATATTTTTTATACTCGATTCTCGAGAAGGAAATAAAATTTTCTTTTATGAATTGTTAGTGAATTCAAAACTTTATTAAACTAATTTTCTATAAAACAAGTTTTTTTGAGATATGACTTTATTGCAGCAAACGCTCAAAATGTGCACACAACTTGCAACTATATACATATATATATATATATATATATATATATATATATAGCCATTGTTATTTTCTGCGTTACCGTTGTGCTGTTTGCCTCTTAAATCCCAGTTTGGATCAATTTGAACTATTTTGTACCCTTTTTCGAAGAAATAACTATTTTTATAATTTTTTTAAAATTGTAAAAAAGCAGTTTGATTCAAAGTATTATTAGTCTCGGTATTTAGTTTGTTAAGGCTCAGTGAAACCAGAAGGACATATGTATATTGAATCGCTTTAATTTTTGTATCCCGCGAAATTTTAAAGAAAAATGTGTTGTACTTGGAAAAAATTAAAGCAAATCAGCTTACAACAAAATTTACTCAAAATGTTGTATTTTAAAACCTCTGAAGTAATTTATCAAAAGAGTCATTTAAAAGAAATTTTTTAATTAAAAGTTTAGGCTTAAATCTAGTTTAGTGACGCAGCTTCAAATGAAAAAAAAAATTACATAGGGCGATAGAAAATGGAAAAATAAGACGAAAATTATATGTGGTAACTTTCTCGGAAACGCATAGTTTTCGAGTTATTGGCCTCTGAAATTTGTATATATATGTGCGATTTCCCTTTGCATTTCTCAACGTATAATGCCAATTTTGGTATCATTTGAAAGCTTTTGACTAGATCTACATGAATTTGTTAAAATACAGAAGATTTTAGTGATATTTAAAAATAAGTTATTGTTTTTGGACCCAAGTGGGCTGGAATCTAATTTCCAGCAACCTGCTAACCTATATTAATACATAATAGATTAGTGTGGATATCTGTCAAACTCTTCCTCCAGCGTACAAGTATAATATGATGTCATAAATATTATATTTTCTATATCATTGTTTTGGTGTACAAGGTGGAGAAAATCATTAGGCCCGGCCAAAGGCCGGCTATGCACAAAATCTATTACATATACCGCCGTGTCGGGATATACCATGGCGGAGAAAATCACTAAGCCCGGCCAAAGGCCGGTTATGCAAAAAAACTATTCTATATACCGCCGTCTCGGGATATACCATGGCGGAGAAAATCACTAACCCCGGCCGAAGGCCGGCTATGCAGAAAAACTATTCTATATACCGCCGTGTCGGGATATACCATGGTGGAGAAAATCACTAAGCCCGGCCAAAGGTCGGCTATGCAGAAAATCTATTACATATACCGCCGTGTCGGGATATACCATGGCGGAGAAAATCACTAAGCCCGGCCGAAGGCCGGTTATGCAGAAAAACTATTCTATATACCGCCGTGTCGGGATATACCATGGTGGAGAAAATCACTAAGCCCGGCCGAAGGCCGGCTATGCAGAAAAACTATTCTATATACCACCGTGTCGGGATATACTATGGTGGAGAAAATCACTAAGCCCGGCCGAAGGCCGGCTATGCAGAAAAACTATTCTATATACCACCGTGTCGGGATATACCATGGTGGAGAAAATCACTATGAAAATAACTTAATATTGGCCCCTTATTATATTAACGATGAATACCAATAAAGCTGTAACAAACAAACAATTAACAAATATGAATAGTAGATTCGATACTAGTATTTATCTAGCGTATAAGAACATACAATTAAATAAAAACAATCAAAAATATGGGTGGTTCCTCGCATTATAAATTACCAATTGTTTTGTACTAATCATACAAAAAAAAATTATAACATTGAGTGGTAATAAATATTACTAAAAATGTATCTAAAATATACATAGAATACTGGAGATCCCGTAGGAGGGACTGTGTATTAGAAATTATACTTACACGGAGAGAATTGTGTGCAGAAATTATGCGCTATGGGCACAACATATGCACAAATTTTTCACGAAAAATGACCAAGAACAGTTGTTCATAATCTATAAGATAAAATACAAGATTGTGTTGACACAACCGGGTGTGGCCTGTATAATTTAAAATATTGCGTGCAGGTACATTTGGGTGCACCTCAAGTTTTTTTTTATATTTTTTAGCGTTTTTTGAAAATACTGTCTTCACCAACGGAACATTTAGATCTTTATGAATTCGATGATTTCTGACATACCAGGGGCTGCTGTAATTTTACGTAGAATTTTATTCTGTCGCCTTTGAATTTTTTTGACATTTGATGCTGAGGCAGTGCCCCATAACTGGATTCCATAGAACCATATTGGTTTCAGGATCGCGTTGTATAAAAGTTGTTTACAGTCTAGGCTTAGTATAGAATTTCTTGCAATATTCCAATTCATTTTGGCTGCTTTTAATTTCATTTGTGTTAACTTTGCGTCTATATGCGATTTCCATGTTAAACGACGGTCAAGATGAATGCCTAGATATTTGACAACAGTGTGTTGCGGTATGGTCTCGGTGATAATTTGTAAAGGCCGGCATGTTTCCTTGCGATACGTAAAAGTTAGGTGTACCCATTTCTGCTCGTTAACTTTAATAAGCCATTGTTTGAGCCATTTTTCCAGTTTCCTTGTAAGTTGCGGGAAGCTTCTACAGGGCTTTCATGAACGCTTAGAAAAGCTGTATCATCAGCAAATGTTGACGTGTGAATGTTACTGCTTAACGGTAAGTCAGAGGCATATATTAAGTAAAGTAATGGACCGAAGATACTGCCTTAGGGAACTCCGGCTTCGATCGACTGCGGCTTAAAAAATTGCCTTCCTTAACTACAAATTTTCGTTCCATTAGGTAGCTTATTAAAAGCCTAACAAGGTTTGCGGGTAGATTTTGCGTTAATTTGTGTATAAGACCTTCGTGCCATATTTTATCGCAAGCTTGAGAAACATCTATAAAGAGCGCAGTGCAATATTTCTTCTTTTCGAAAGTGTCTCTAATAACATTCACAAGTCTGTGAGTTTGTTCAATAGTGCTATGTTGTCTGCGAAAACCGAATTGATGATCTGGAATGCATCCACTTCTAGTCACTATAGGCATCAGCTTGCTCATATGCAGATTTTCAAATAGTTTTGAAATGTTGGGCAATAAACTAATAGGCCGATAGGATTCAACCTTCGTATGATCCTTGCCGGGCTTTGGTATCATAATAATCATCGAAACCTTCCATTTTGCAGGATAGTATTGCAGCCGTAGAATACTATTAAAAATTAATAGTATAATTCTTTTTGCAATATAAGGCAGTTGTTGAAGCATTTTGTTGCTTATTTTGTCGACGCCTGGCCTTTTTGTAGTGTTAAGACTTTTAATGGCCTTTTCAATCTCCACAATGTTAAATCTTAACGGTATTTCTGGTAAAGATATGACTTGTGGCAGCTCAACAATATTAGTACAAATATTCGGGGTAAATACTTTTTCTAAGTGCTTAACAAATAGAGCACCTTTTTCAGCATCAGTTCTTGCCCAGTCACCATTCGAAGCTCGTAGCGGAGGTTTGCATATCACCGGCCTTTTCAGTCCTCTGGCTGCGCGCCACAGCGAATAATCTGTTTGTGGTGTTGCATCTAGCTCTTGAAGGAATTTTTGAAGGGAAGCTGTTTTTTGTGTTTGTAAAACTTTTCTAAGTTGCTTGGTACACTCCTTAAGCCTCAATTTTAGCTAGGGCGATCTGTAACTTTTCCATTCTCGTCGAGCTCTACGTTTTTCTGTCATAAGCCTTTCTATATCCACACAAAAAATATTGTGTTGACACAACCGGGTGTGGCCTGTATAATTTAAAATATTGCGTGCAGGTACATTTGGGTGCACCTCAAGTTTTTTTTTATATTTTTTAGCGTTTTTTGAAAATACTGTCTTCACCAACGGAACATTTAGATCTTTATGAATTCGATGATTTCACTATCGATGATAACACAGTTGAGTTATCCTGTTTTGTCAAATACAGGAAATAATAATTCTATAATAACATCACAAATAAATTATGCATCTATGACTTATGTTCCTGAATTATCTGAAAAATTATCTAAAGCTTGTCGATATTTTACACCGAATGTTAAATTAGCTATGAGACCAACGCTAAAGTCCAGTAATAAATTTTTTGAAAATTTAAAACAACACTTAAGAAGAGAACAAAAATCTGATGTTGTTTATAAAGTTGATTGTAAAGATTGTAGTGCAGTTTATATTGGCGAAACAACACAAAAACTTGCTAAAAGACTTAAACAACATGAATATGATTGCAAAACTTCTAATACAAAGGTTAATTTATCAGCATTGGCCAAACATGCAAAATCAAATACACATCAATTTGATTTTGAAAATGCTAAAATACTAAAAACTGAACAGAACAAATTTAAATTGCAAGTACATGAAGTTAACCAGATTGTCAAGTATGAAAAATGTACATGCAATGAGAAAAGTGATAAGAAAAATTATATTAATACTTATTGTAATTTAATATCTAATATTAATTAATTATAGTATTCATTTTAATTTTATTCATAAATTATTTTGATAGTTTGGAAAAAATTTTTATTGTTTAACATAAACAGTCAAGCTACATACATAGGTAATTTTAAATTTAATTTAATTTTAATTAATTTTTATGTAATAAAAAACATATTGTGTAATTTTTATAGATCCTGAAGATGAACCAAATGGTTCGAAATATATAGATTGGAAAAAACTACACATGTTTTTTATTTAAGTGAATCTCAAGAAGCAAAAACAAAACTTATTATAATAACATAACAAAAAATATTGTTTAATATCACTTGTTGATTTGGTTGATTGGAAGAAGCACTAAGAGCAGCTTGTTTAACATGTGCTTCAAGCAACCTAATAGAATTTTCTATGTCAGAAGGTGTTGTCAACGGCATATTTTCCGAGCAATGGGCACTCAAATATTTTTTGTATTGCAACCAGTTAAAACGTGGAGATATCATCGGTAAATGAATTGTACGTGTTGAAGTTTTGTGTGAGAATATAGTGACAATAGTAGGTGAGTGATCTGAAGATAAATCCAGAGATGCTTCAGCTTTAATCATTTCGCTGGCCACACCTTTGACTATTCCAAAGTCGATTACGTCTGGAATTTTTTGCCGATCTGTTAGCCAATAAGTTGGCTGGCCACTTGTGTTAAACAACACACGACCCTTAGGAGTGATTAAACGTGAACCCCAGAATGTGTGCTTAGCATTGTAGTCACCAGCTGCTAGAAAACGGGGGCCCAGTTAGTTATAAAAATTCATATATTGGCTCTCGGTAATTGAAAATCTGGGAGGGGGGGGGGGGGGGATAGACAGATGATATTACAAGTTTTTGATAATAATTTTCAATACAAATATTTGTTGCTTGAAGATATTCTTCACAAAAATCATGTAATAAGTAGTGTTTTATTCGCGATTTTATTAGAATTCCCGAGCCACCACAAGCTCTACCTCGAGGGTCCTTGGTGTCGTTGAAATTATGTCCACTAATTTTAAAATAGGTTCGAGACGTCAAGTGAGTCTCAGAAATGAGCATTACATCGATTTGTTGATTCAGTAGGAAATATTCTATTTCATTTTTATGTTGGCAGATGCCGTTTGCGTTCCAAAAACAGATTTTTAAGTTCATGGTTTGCTTAATACTGCCTGTAACAAGGTAGATTGCATATTCAGCATTTCCTGCATCATACAGGTTATGTTCAGAGTAAAAGTATTTACTGTTTGAATTAAGGTCTCTATTGAGGCTTCAATTCGACTAAAATTAGAACCTGTATCTTCATTTGCTGGAGCAGATTTTTGCGCCGTAGTCTGGTTACTTTTTAAGATATTAGCGTATGAAAATTGTCCGTAAGGTTGTTGTTGGGCAATAGTTGTGTTAGACTTCAAAACATTTGAATATTGGTTCTGGCTAGTAGACGCTTGAGGTAGTTGTGGGTAATTAAAAAGGGTTTTAGGCTGAGCAGGAGTAACATTAGTTTTTTGTTTGACGAGCTCTTAAAAATCGAATATAGAGGGCAGCCCCTATAGTTATCAGTGTGGTTTCCGCTGCAATTGCCACATTTTTTTGCCTTGGGATCACCTTTCAATTTGTTGCAGTTAGCGGTACTGTGTAACTCACCGCATACGACGCAAACGGTAGGCAACTTACAATATGCTTTAGTGTAGCCAAATTCTTGGCAGTTCAGGCATTGAATAGGTCCAGCTCTTTTATGTGGAAGCGATTCATTTCTTTTTTTATTTTCAAGTCACCCTGCTGTAGCTCGACTCTAAAAATAGGTTGGGGGATCTTTTCGCTATTTTTAATGATTGAAACATATTTTATTTTAAAGCCACTATTTTCAAGGCCTGACTTAACCTTTTCAGGATCAACACTAGAGTCTATACCTTTTATAACGACTGTTAGGCCTTTAGCACTCTTTAGTTAGTATGTGTAAAATTGTTTATTTTTTGACTCGAAATCGGAAACTATTTTTCGATAATGATT
The DNA here is from genome assembly GCA_947311025.1 of Lypha dubia. NCBI lineage: Eukaryota > Metazoa > Arthropoda > Insecta > Diptera > Tachinidae > Lypha > Lypha dubia. The sequence goes on along the minus strand of OX371264.1, from coordinate 35,274,890 downwards.
TTCCTTGGATACCTGAATTTTTGTTTCGTTGATTTTGCCGCGCTTAATTGGAATTAAGTAGAACTAATTTTCTCCAATTAATGAGTTAAGGCTTTTAACCAACAAATTGGAATTCTGTTCTCTTAAATATATGGGTGGTGGTTTACTCGACCTTGTTGTTGTTGTGTCGTCATCGCCTTGTTCAGGTAATGTATCTATCCATACCTGTTTGAATTTTATTATCAGTATTTTCACTTTTATAATTGTATTAATTTTGTGCACGTTGGTCAACTGGGTATTGTTTGTTTGTTTGATTGTACAGCTTAGCTGACAAGTTTGCTAAGAGTTGCAATTGTTGTTGCTTCTCGATCAATATTTACGTTTGGAGAGCAAGATCGCGCACGAGTATTTGTGTGTTGTGTAGAATTCAGGTTTTCATTTTCGTCGTCATTAACCAAAATTAAATAAACATTCTTACTGCTTGTAGGTTTATTATTGTTGTTGTTGGTAGAAGATGAACTCATTTAGAGTTCTCTTTTTTTGTGTTCACTATATGAGTTTGTATTTGCAAATATATAAATGTGTATATTACACGCAAGCAAAAAATAAAATAAAACCAATATAATAACTGTTTAATCAATGTTTTGTTTTTGTTTTATTTTTTTGTGATTTTAACTTTAAATAATTTTTCAGTTGCGACGATTATAAAAACGCGTCTGTACACTGCGAGAGTTAAAACTGAATGATTATTATTATTATTTGTAAATGGCAAAATTATAATGGACGTTGAAAAGTGCTTCCAAGAATATTTTTTAACTCATGTAACTGTACAAACTAAATATGTAGCCTACTATGGTTAATGTATTTAAAACTTAACACCCAGAATCAATTGGAATCTGCTTTCAATAATGAGCTGAAAGAGCCTAGTAAAATAAGCATTTCATCAAATGGTATGAATCGGTCAATTTAACTTGCTCTTTCGTGATCTACACAACTCCAATTTTATTGATGTGCCGGCTAAAATTTTATTATACAAAATTGTAAAGGCGAATTTGTTTAAATAAATATATGAATTTTAAGTATTTCGAACCAGTGTTTAAAAAACTGCAATAACTTTCATTTCTTTTGATTTGACTTCTGCTTGTGCTTCTGAAATTAGCGACAGTTACATTCGAAGCAAAATCATAAAAGGAATAAGCAACAGTTGAGAGATGCTTTTGCCAGCAGTTCTTTTAAAAATTTTGATTTTGATTTTTTTTTCTTTTGATCGGTATCACAACTAAAAGTCCAATCAGTCTATTTGCTTTTGCAAGTCGCAAACAGTCGCAGAAGCAAAAACTATTTTTTGGATCTTACTTCTCGTGTTTTAGAGCAGTGGTGATCGTTTCATAGAGCAATTGCTTTTTGGCTACACCCATCAATTTGTTATGCTCTTTTAATTCAGTTGTCTTTCAGACGGCAAAAAGTGCACATGCTTGGCGGATGCTTTAGTTGTTTTTAAAAATAGTGCGTAAAAAAAATGTTCGTACCATTACGAAAATTTTTCATGGTAAATAATGCATTTGGTAATCCTCAATGCCTTTTGTGTTATAAAACATTTAAAGGGCACTGGGATTCGGTTATGAGAAGGCATTACGATATTTTTCATAGCGATATACAAAAATATAATGAAGATGATAAAAAAGAGCTTTTTGTCAAAATGAAAAATATGTATTTGAAAAAATTGAAGGGATGGATTGAAGAGGAAGAAAATAATGAAGAAAAATTTGATAAAGATTTGATAAAAAAGATTTCAAGCATTGTAAGCTTAGATATTGTGAAGCACGGCAGACCATTTTCTGATGGTATTTTTATTAAAGAACTTTTAAGTAAAGTTCTACTTAAACTTAATTGTAGTATTAAATTAGTTCAAACTATACCCTTGTCTCGTTTCACTATTGCGCGACGTACGGCACAATTAGGAATATCTGTAGATTCTGCGATAAAGGAAAAAATTAAAAATTGCGAATTTTATTCTTTTTGCATTGACGAAATCACTGACATAAACGATTTACATATGTCAACTTCTTATTTGCGTTCGTTGCGTGGATAAGGAATACAACGTTTTCGAAACCATGTTTTCATTGGAAACTTTACGGAAACGTTACAGGAAAATTGTTGTTTGATTTGGTATGCGACAAACTTCTGTCTATTGTAGACCCTAAAACATTTGTTGGGGTCTGTACGGATGGAGCAAATGTTATGTCGGGTAAGAATGATGGATTTGTTGGACAGTTAAAAAAGCATGGTTTTGATGTCAATACATTTCATTGCATTATTCATCAAGCTGCTTTAGCATCAAAATTTATAAACGATTTTCCAGTAATGAAGACTGCAGAGCAGATAATAAATAAAATACGAGGAGGACATCATTTTCTTTCACATAGGAAATTCGTTAGCTTTTTAAAAACCAAAAATGCTTTACATAATGATCTCAAAATGTTCACCGAAGTTCGCTGGTTGAGTAGAGGCAATTGTATTAATAGATTATTTGAACTGAGGGAAGAAGTTATTCAGTTGCTAGAAGTTGAACAAATAGATAAAGGCTTTTCAGATTCTCTGAAAGACTGTCAATTTATTTCAGATTTAGCCTTCTTATCGGACATCACTACTCTTCTTAACAATTTTAATCTAAAACTGCAAGGTAAAGAAAACAGTATTTATGATTTGTCGAAAATTCTTTTTAATTTCAGAACAATATTGTATTTATTGTTAACTGAAATCAAAATGGGCGATTACACGAACTTTTCGAAAACATATTTTATTTTAAGCCAACAGAAAAATATTTGTACGGAAGAATATATCAATATTTTTGAAACCCTCTTTTTCAACTTTCAAGATAGGTTTAAAGATTTTGATGCCTTAAAACCATTTCTTGAGCTTTTTGAAGCCCCCTTTAAGGTCGACGTTACAAATTATGAGTTCAAAATACAAACGGAACTCATTATTTTGCGAAGTGAAATAACAGAGCAACCATTCGATGATATGCTATCGTTTTGAAAAAGTTTGGATGAATTAACATATCCAGATTTAAAAATAATGCTTTGAAGATAATGTCTCTGTTTCCTTCAACCTATATGTGCGAACAAATTTTTTCAGATTTGAAATTCATTTGTTCAAAACAAAGGAATAAGCTCAGGTCCGAACAATTAAAGCATATTTTGCTCTTCCGAAATTGTCACAAAAGCATTATCAGATATATTTAATTGTTTGCTCTTGCTTCCTTAAAAGTAAAAAATATAATAAAAATATAATATATGTATATATATACGAGTATATATTCGTATCACTATGAAAACAAGTATTGAAACGGTATTTGTTAAAACCTTAATTCCTCTTATTAAAAAAAATATACATAAATTACATATACATACATATGTAACATACATATATATTAATATTTATTTTTTTTATTTTTCTCACAAGAACTAAACTCAAACTGACCTTTAATAAAATTTTGGATGTTTGATATGTGCAGTTAATTTGAATTCTTCATATTTTTCTATGTAAATTTATGTATTTTAATTATATAAATTGAAAATTGTTTAATTTTTTAACTTTAAAACATAAGGAAAAATATTTTGTTTTACCAAATAGCAAAATAATTGTGTACTGAAGTATTAAACAGATTTTTGAAACCAAAACAATTTTCTACGATTACATTTTTATAATAATATTTTCGTTTACTTTTATGTTTTACTGTACCGCTAAATTTATCTCTTTCTCTCACCAATACAAAAGATTTTTGATTTTGATCACCAATGTTTTAGAGTCTAAAATTTAGACGAATGATTTTTTTTTAAAGAATTCATTCTGCTTTTTTAAACATAACGATTAACAATGAACTTTTAGTTTCATTTGGGATATCAATATATGTATATACATATGTATGTGTGTAAGTATGTACATAGTTATACTTTGGCGGCAAAAAAAGAAATTTTTTTAAAATATGCGAAAATAAATTTAAAAGTAATAGAGTTTCCAATTTAAAGACGCATTTATTTAAATTGCATAAAATTAATTTAAATGACGAGCGGTCTCAATCAGAGTCCTCGATTTTCTCAAATAATGCAGCGAAAACAATTAGAAAGAAAAAGAATTAAAATTGAAATAAATAAAAAACAATTTTAAGGTCATACATCGGATTGGTAATATTTAACCTGACATATGTACATTGTACATACATACATACATACATATGTATGTACTTACATACATACATATGTATTTCATGAAAATAAAAACTTTGTTCTTTTAACTATTTTTGCGTTTTCGAAAAGTAAATTTAATCAAATAAACATACATATGTACATACTTATGTACTTATTTATATGAGTAAGTATAACTGTAAAAAATTAAAGAAGAGAAGATTTTTCTGCTAAAAATGTACAAAACAAAAAGAACGCTTGCTTATAAGACTGCGACTGCTGACAACTTTTAAAAACAAATATACTGCTTGTGATTTTGCTTTTGTTACTGAACAAATGCAGAAGAAAAATGAAGTTGAAAATGTAATGCCTATTATTGTTGCAAGCACTGAGCAAGTTTTTAGAATAAGTTCTCTGCTTCTCATTTAGAATACAACTGCCGCTATTTTCATAAGTTTCAACAGAACCAATGTTTTATTTTAAAAAGCAGAGAAAAGTAAAAGCAGTGAAAAGTTAAAATTTTGCGACTTTTTAACTTTTGACTTGAGTTTTTTAAACACTGTTTCGAACTGCACTTTCTTATGCTTATTAGCCCACGGCTGACTTCCTAAATGTATATTTACAATGTTTCAATACAGTATTAATACCAAGTTGATAAATTGTGTAGTTACTTTTTTAATACGTTGCACAATAATACTTTGCAACCCTGAAATTGTTTAAGAACATACTATATTTGCAATGTATCATTCATAATAAATCGAACAATGGCGGAAGAGTATATTTTATTGAAAAATTTGTTTGATTTGTGCGAACAACAAACTCCAGTTCCCATACTGCTTTAAACATTATTAAAAGAAAACATAAGCGACTTGCTGTCTTGTGTGTGCTGCGTGTTGTATTTATTTTGCATTTAAATCTATTTGGATTGCTTTTTCTTGCGTATTAACTACAACAGTGTTGCAAATGGGAACAGAATACATTGTTAAAATTTGCATGGTTGCATTTACGAATACCATATAATGTACTACTACAAAGCAACATGCATTAAGGAAGTCAGCCCATGGCTGATAAGTATAAAATCAAACAACATTTTTAATTAAGTAGAACACAAAATCAGTAGAAATTGGCGTTTTAAAATATATCTTAACGGCAAAATTGGAAGCTTTAAAACAGTATAACTGTGGTCTAACATCAGTTTAGTAGTGATTCCTGTATTCCATTTTCACTCGAAAACAGTATACATATATGGGAAAACATTATACGAGTGAATTATATCGAAAATAACGTTTGTTCTATTCAGCCATGTAGTTGAAATCTAAAGTGATGTTTAAATATTAACTTTTTCCTTTGTTCCTTGATATTAAATAAGTACACTACGAAGTTTAAGCTATAAAGCACTGGTCTTTACACAATTCTCCCGGGTGCCGACTGATTTTCATCATTTTCACATACACAACACGGCGAACGAAACGAACTACAAAAGCATAGGAAACTTTTCAAAAATTTTAATTCACACTTGAATTCATATTTCTTTTACGCTACATATATAGTATTTTGCAAGAAATTTCTTCCAGTGCGGTTCAAATAAACTTACAACTTCATTCAAATTTTTAAGCTACTCTCTTTTTGAAGCCCACGGCTATAAAGTATTAACAAAGAACTTTGCTTGTTTTAAATACGAAAAACATGATGTGTGTAGGTCTACTGATGAGTTGGTATTTATGTACACGCAAAGAAAAAACATGATTCATAAATGATCATTACGACCACTCTGTTTTCGTTTCTGCCTCATAAGAAAGAATTAAATTGTTGTCGTCGAAATTCAATTTGAACATCAAATGTTTATGCTGTATATTTTAATGTATGGTATTTAATATTTGGGGTGTTCACACTGTAGTCATATCTGTCATATTGTCATAATACCTTATTATTTTACAATAGTTTAAAAAAAAGTTGTTGCGCTTCAAGCAAAAGAGTCTTATAATAATAAGACTTTTTGCGGAATATTTATGGCTTCTTATAAAATCATGAATCAAAGAAACAAGGCATAGGCGTAGGCATAGCACTTATTTTGTAAACAAAGTATATTTGTGTATTGAAAGTGCAAAGGAAAGAAAGTGAAAAACGAAAGGAAATTAAAAAAAGCAACCAGAGTACGGCGCAAAAACCGTAAATGTAAATGAAGACTCGGTGTCTAATTTTAGTCGTATTGAAGCCTCAATTGACAGTTTAATACAAACAGTAGTTACATTTACACTCAACATGTCCTGTATGATGCAGGAAATGTTGAAAATGCAGTCTACCTTATTGCAGGCTGTATTGAACAAACCATAAACTTAAGAACCTGTTTTTGGAACGCAAACGGCATCTGCCAACATAAAAATGAAACGGAATATTTTCTTCTGGATAAACAAATCGATGCTTATCTCAGAAACTCATTTGATGTCTCGAAGCTATTTGAGAATTAGTGGGTATAATTTCTACGACACCAAGGATCCTCGAGGTAGAGTTTGAGGTGGCTCGGGAATTCTAATAAAAACGCGAATAAAACACTACCCGTTGAATGATTTTTGTGAAGATTATCTTCAAGCAACGAACATCTGCATTAAAAATTACTACCAAAAACTTGTAATATCATCTATTTGCCCCCCAGATTTTCAATTACCGTGTGTCAATATCCGGCTTTTTATAAATCACTGGGCCCCCGTTTTCTAGCAACTGGCGGCTACAATGCTAAACACACATTCCGGGGTTCACGTTTAATCACTCCTAAGGGACGAGTTTTGTTTGACGTCGTTTCTAAAATGGGTAATGAACGTACTGTCGAGTGGTCAGCCAACATATTGGCCAAAAGATCGACAAAAAATTCCTAATATTATTGACTTTGGAGTTATGAAAGGTGTGCCCAGCGAAATGATTGAAGTTGAAGCATCATTGGATTTATCTTCAGATCACTCGCCTACTATTGTTACTATATTCTCACACTAAACTTCAACACCAACATATGATTTAACGATGACATATACACGTGGCTGAAATACAGAAAATATATGAGTGCTCATTGCTCGGAAAGAATACCGCTGAGAACACCTTCTGACATAGACGATTCCCTCTAGTGTTTTGGAGCTCACGTTTAACAAGCTGATTTTAATGCTACTTCAAATAAAACAAATCAACAAGTGAGATTCAACACTATTTTTTCTGCAGATATAGAAAAGCTATTGACTGAAAAGCGGAGAGCTCGACGAGAATGGCAACGCTACATATCGCCTCAGCTAAAATTAAGGCTTGGTACACTCCGTACCAAGCAACTTAGAAAAGTTTTGCAAACACAAAAAACAGCTTCCCTTCAAAAATTTCTTCAACAACTAGATGCAACACCACAAACAGATTATTCGCTGTGTAGCCAGAGGACTTAAAAGGCCAGAGATATGCAAACCTCCGTTACGAATGGTGACTGGGGAAGAACTGATGCTGGAAAAGATGCTCTTTTTGTTAAGAACTTAGAAAAAGTATTTACCCCGAATATTTCTGCTGACAGTGTTGAACTGCCACTAGTCGTCTTTTTACCAGAAATTCGACTAATATTTAATATTGTGGAGATTGAAAAGGCTATTACTAGTCTAAACACCAAAAAAGCCCCAGGTATTGATAAAATAAGCAACAAAATGCTTCATGAATTACCTTATGTTGCAAAACGAATAATACTATTCATCTTTAATAGTATTTTACGACTGCAATACTATCCAACAGAATGGAAGGTTTCGATGGCTACTATCCCTACAAGAAATTGCTGATGGAAACTAACACACACAAAACTTATTTACTAACACTCTTGTAGCTATGACTATGTTTACAACAGTACTGATTAGTAAAATACTGTGGAGTGAGCAGAGTTCAGATATATGTTTTACAATATTTCACGAAATCCACAAGTATGAAAGAGAAACAAAATCACACGTACACGAATGTTTACATCAGTTTTTTCATATTGCCCTTAATAAAATGATAGAGAATACTGATGGGTATACCCATCAGCAATGCCCATCAGATGATGCATCAAATGACCGTCATTGTTCTTGTAGCGTATGATACCAAAGCCCGGTAAGGATCATACAAAGGTTTAATCCTATCGGCTTATCAATTTATTTCCCAATATGTCGAAGGTTTTTTAAAAGCTGTATATGAGCAAGCTGACTCTAATGGTGACTAGCAGTGAATGTATTCCAGATCATCAATTCGGTTTTCGCAGACAACAGAGCACAATTGAACAAACTCACAGACTTGTGAATGCAGTTATAGAAACTTTTGAAAAAAAATAAATATTGTTCAGCACAGGCTTTTAATAAAGTATGGCACGAAGGTCTCATCCACAAATTAACACAAAATCTACCCGCAAACAATGTCAGGCTCTTAAAAAGCTATCTAAAGGAACGAAAATTTGTCTTTACTGAAGGCAATTTTTTAAGCCCCCCGCAGTCGATTGAAGCCGGAGTCCCTCAAGGTGGTATTTTCGGTCCATTATTTTACTTAATATATGCCTCTGACTTACCGTTATAGCCTTTTTCCACTACGCAACATCTAACATCTACCATCAATTTGATAAGATGTTAACATCTTCCCATAAGAAATACACAGTACTAAAAGTCAACATATTTCTACATCTTTAAAAGATGTTCCTATATCATTTTGTTCCAATCAACATCTTCCGATAATTTTAATGTCATCTCTAGCAAAATGACAGGTACATACATATTGATAGTTTCATTTTTTGCGAATGACATACATACATAAATTATCTTCATATTCATCTTTCATAATGGATCGCAAATTTTCTGCATTAACAATTGTGTTTGTTCTTGTAAAGCATGACCGAGTCCAATTAATAATGTTTCTTCAAAATTCCTTTTAATTTAACATTTATTTTTTTTCCACAAAAAATTATGCTGTAAGTATTTTTATATTTTTGACAGCTGAGAAGATGGTAGATGTTAGATGTTGCCAATGGAAACGCAAGTTTCACATTTTCAGCAAATTCAATTCATTCCTCTAAAATGTATGCTAGTGGAAAAAGGCTATTAAGCAGTAACATTCACACGTCAACATTTGCTGATGATACGGCTTTTCTAAGCTTTCATGAAAATCCTGTAGAAGCTTCCCAGAATCTACAAGGGTACATCTCAAAATTGGAAACTTGGCTAAAACAATGGCGGATAAAAGTGAATGAGCAGGAATGTGTACACGTCACTTTTACGTTACGCAGGTAAACATACCCGCCTATACAAATTAACACCGAGACCATACCGCAACTCACTGAAGTTAAATATCTAGGCGTTCATCTTGATCGCCGTTTAAGATGGAAATCGCATATATACGCAAAGTTGACATACATGAAATTAAAAGCAGCCAAAACGAATTGGCTTATTGGAAGAAATTCTATATTAATAGCATGTTTCCAGATAACAAGTACATTCTCATGCAAACAAGCGGTATACAGGCAAGTACGTAAGCAAATGAGTTTTTCTAAAGTACTTGTCTGACTTAAGGCTCCGTTAGCCGAGCGCTGCTCTACCGTACCCGTACTGCACCGTACTGTTAGCACGTTGGTGTACTTATAGCATATTTAAAAACGTGTTTGACTATACATAAACAAAACAGAATTACCCAACAAACCAAAACGATTTAGAAATCCCTTGTAACAAGGGCTGCCTCCTAAACGTCTTTATGCAACGTCAAAGCAGTGTTAAAATAAAGCAATTATATTTTACAGCTCTGTAAATCAAATACATTATCATTAGAAACACTTCTTTGCTTTGCATACTTAAAATTACAATGACACCGAGACAAATTATTTTTAAAACTTTTGGAGCAATAACGAGCAATATAATTAATAGCTTTTTTGTTTTAAAACGAAATCATATCATCTTGCACCTATCCTTTTCCACCATTGTTGTTTATAAAAAACATACACGATTTTCATAGTGCGCTAGTTGCGTTTATTTGCATATCAGATGCGAAACAGATGAGTTTAGGAATGCCATACTTTGTCAGAGTTTACGCAGTTGCGATTGGGAATACCTGACATTGTTGCAATGCAAAGCAATATGCGTTTAGGAATGCAGCTATGCTTACCAACATGAGTTCTAAGCTTAAAAAAGTGTTGTGAATACTATTTTAAAAATTTTATTAACAATTTTTTAGTAATGAACAGCGCCCCTTTAGATAATATTGCTTATCTAATAAGCTTAGAGAAAAATAGATAAGTACTAATGGGTCACTAAAATAAACTTAGATTCCTAATAATTTTGTAAGCTTAGATAAAAAAAAAAAAATTTCATCAGGATTTGTCATTTGGTTTATTTAAAAATAACATATTTACTATAGACATATACATACATATAATTTACTTTTCTTTATTTTATTAAATAAATTTATTCTTGTTTTACAAACTTGTTTCCTGCGGTATTCTTTTCAACTTTTTGGCGAATTTAAGTTGGTTTTCCCCTACTCCAATTGAATTTAACACATCTGAAAAATTTTAAAAGGAAATAGTTATGCAATTTATATATATTGCATATTATATGAAAAACATATTTTATTTCTATAGCTCCATTTGCACTCAGGCTACGCACACTCTTTTTCTTTTTTAAATAACTTTTGAACTATTTACTCTTTCCGGTAACAAAAAAAAAAACACAAAACTATGACATGACTCATTTGCGAATATATGTGTTAAATTGTTATATAAACAATTAAGTGTATAAAAATTGTAAAGTATTTGAAAACTGCATTTTGTATATAAAAAGTTTATATATATCATGCTTACTAAAAGTTGTAGTAAATCTGTTATAATTTTATTATACGAGTTACATTTTGCTTATGAAATGGTTTTCTGGGTAGTATATATCTGTGGCAATAAATAATAATGGCTTAAGTCGAAATTTCATGTTTTGATATATTAAGGGTTTTGTCTAAAATAAATTGTGTTTGGTTTTTATATAAAATTTTTAGCCAAAGAAAAAGATGCACATTCATTTACAACAAAACTGTTAATTTTACAAAAAAAAAAAAAATTAGTTTTATAAATTATTATTCGTTGTTTTTTAATTAAGATGTTATGAAAAAATCCATTGGCAGAAAAAAAAACACTAAAGTGATCTTAAGATATTATATTGAAAGGCGAAATAATTTTTATTGGCAGTAAGTCGAGATAAGTGCTTTAGTTTAAATTGAAAAATGTGAAAAACTGAAAATCTCTCGTTTTATAAAAGCTTAGTTAAATGTAAGGTCTTTTTTTATTTGAAGAATAATTTTAATGGACTGTTAGTTATTCAACTTAAATGTATACAAGTTTTAAAGCTCAAACATTTTAATATTTATGTAGCTACCTTAAAAAAAATTAAGTTGGGATAAGATATTATGGCTTATGTATTATTTTCCAAAAAGAATTAACTTAAAATATAATCGCGTATAGTTTTATTAAAAATTACATTTTATACTTGAAATTTAGCTGAGTGATAGATCTTGAAGAGAAGATTTAGAATATGTAATAAAATGAAAAAGCACTTATGTCAACTTAAGCCATTATTATTTAATGCCACAGATATCAAATAAATAAATAATTTATGAAAAATTAACAGCTGTTTACAACACAGTGATGGGCATTGAAAATTTCCAAATTGTTACTGTTGTGAAGAAAAAGTACCTAAGATATATAAATGGTATAAAAATGTACATACATGTATGTATGTATATATGAAATATTTTGCATACTAAACTTTTGAGACAAATATTACATTTTCGTTTACCATTAAGTTGCTAGCGAATGCGCAACTTTAAACTCGCCTTCTGCATAGCTACTTTTTTTGAGTTATGACTCTATTGCAGCAAAGGCTCGATATGAGCATACATAAAAAATGTTTTTGCAGCCGTTGAATTATTTATTGGTTTATTTTATACATCTTAGCATGTACATATATATACATATATGTACATACATATGTTTATGCAGTTACATGTATATGTACACTTATTATTTTCAGTTTTTCGATCATAGTTTACAGATATCATTATAAAAAGTACCAAAGAGAAGAGCGAAAATACCCCCTTAGTATAAAAGAAAATAACAGCCCATCACTGGCTTACAAATGTCACATAACGACCGTATGAAATTCAATTTTATTTTAATTCATACATTACGGGTACGTTAATTATAAATTCGGTAAGCTTTTGTATGGCTTTTCCCATGCTATAGACGAACAGCTGACACATTGCGGTACTGATGCGCTCGGCTAACGGAGCCTTTACGTTTGGCTACGTTGCTTATATTGAGTTGTTAAACTGTATTATTGCCAAAGTATTTAATTTAATTTTTTGTTTACTTTTTCTCATGTTAATATGCAATATTTTAATTTGTAAGGGGCAACCCTAAAAACCAAAGTTAAACAGCTGTGTTTTATTTACAATCAAAAATAATTTGTGTTGAATAAAATTTATATATACAATTTAGTGATAAATCTAAAAAAAGAATGTTTCCTTCTGTCGCAATAAACTTTGATACCGACTCCAGTGAAAGTGAAAGTGAGGACAATCGTTTATGTCGCAGAAATATACGAGCTGGTTTCAATGTACTTGATCTAGCGGAGGAACAGTATGTAAAAAGTGCAACAAGTGGAAAATATTAAATCTTTATAATATTTTTTTTTTGTTTTCTTGCAACATTTCGTATAAACAAGGAAGTTTTTGCAATGTTGCTTGCGGAAATAGCGCCAAAGTTGAAAGTTGCTTATCGCAACAGGCACATACCAGCACCTACAAAGCTTCCAACGTTTTTGAGTTTTCTTGCTACTGGTGGCTATCAGACATCAGTAGGAAATGAATATGTTTCTGCAATGTCTAAGTCGCAAGTATCAAAAATACTTACAGAACTGCTCACCATATTTGAGGAAAACCTAGGCCCGAAATGGATTAATTTGGATAGAAGTGTAGGTGAAGAAAATGCAACAAAATAGAGCTTTTATCAAATCGGTGGCATTCCCGGTGTTGTTGGCTGTGTGGATGGGACACACGTTCGAATAAAAGCTCCCGGTAACGGAAAAAATCACCTATACTATAACAGGAAAGGATACTATAGCATAAACGTTATGTTGGTAAGTATTGTATTGTATGTACAAAGTAAAAGAAACCACCTAATAATGAATATACTTATATATGTATGTACATACATATATGTATTTTCTTCAGATTTGTATCCAAAATTTAACAATGACATATGTGGACGCACGACACTCTGGAGCTAACCACGATGCTTTCGTTTGGGACCAGAGTGCAGCTAATTATTTCTTTAAAACGAGGTATTTGAATGGAAAGCGAAATTCATGGCTTTTAGGTAAACCATATTTGAAATATACATATGTACATGCATTTGTAACTAATATATGTATGTATATATAATTTTTCAAAACAAATGATTCCTGCTATAAGCTCCAGCCATACTTAATGACACCAATAAGAAATTCAACGGATTCCCGTCAAAAGAACTACAATGATAAACATTGTAAAATAAGAAATGTGATTAAAAGAATGGCGTTTTAAAAAATCGTTTTAGGTGTATGATAGGGTCAAGAGGATTGCACTATAGCCCCGATAAAGCAACAAAAATTATTAATGCATGTTGCATTTTGCATAACATCTGCATTTTTTACAAAAACAACTGGGAGCCTTCCATCAGTGACCTTAATGAGAATGCAAATAATGACGAGGCCGACGATGCTGGAGAACTTTGTGAGGAAGCAGTTGCTAAAGCAACCCGAGCAGAGATAGTAAGAAATTTGGTTTGAATGATAGTGAAGTTTTACAATATTTATTAATTAAAAACTCATATTTATTATCTTTAAACTAAAAACAAAAACTTAATAAGAAATGAATAAAATAAATTGAATAATGCACATATGTATGTATGTATGTATTTATGTTAATACTATATGTATTTTGTTTCAGGAGTAATGTCCATCAATTTTGATTATGGTGCTCTAAAATTAAAAGAAATTTATAAAACGTAATATTATGAAATGAAAAATTTTACCTAATGTTTTAAATAAATTAATCTTCATCTTTAAGGTGTTTGATTATGTCCATTAGTGCTTGTTCTATAACTTTTGTTGATTCATCAATTTCTTTTAGTGTTTTAGCTTGGTCTTTGGCTGCTTCAGATTGAGTTCTGGCTGCTTCAGCTTGGTCTTTGGCTGCTTCAGCTTGAGTTTTGGCTGCTTCAGCTTGAATTCTGCCAGCTTCAGCTTGCATTTTCGCTGCTTCCATTTGTTTTTGCATAATGTCAAGCGTTTTGTTCTGTATGTCAACTTGCTGACGTACAAGCTTGAGCCTGTCATTATTTGCTTCAACATTTTTTCTTTTTCTATTATAATTTAGTGATTGTTTTATTGGTTCTGGGGTTGATGTCTTTACTTTTCTTTGTTGTGATATTGGATGCGAGTGGTGTAAAAATGTTATTGTTGGTGTAGGTGATATGTATGAGTGTTCCTTATCTGATATATTTGGAGTAAATATATCTAATGAATCTATCACTTGTGGCTCTATATTAACATCCACTTGTTTTGAAGAAGTGGGTGTTACAACAGCTACTTTTTTGTAGAACATCGAGGTGGTGTGATGTCAACTGTGTTATGGGCAGAAGGAAAGCCCAAAACGGTACCTCCTGGCGCTGCTGCTGACGAAAGATGGCATATTCTGTCAATTCCGTCAAGTTATTTACGGTACAGGGGCCGCCACCAGTTCCATGAAGACTTTTGTTATTATATATACATATATATACATATACGTTGAATAGTTGACCTTTTTTTGATTATTTATACTCTATGTATGGATTGTTCGGTTGCAGGTCATATTTTTAATAAAAATTAAACGATTTCTTCATTTTTAATTTTTGTTAAATTTTATTTTTATCCCAATATTTCGAATAGCTTCGCTATTCATCTTCAGGGGGAAAGCACTGTTAAAAATATATAATAGACAATTATTAAAAACATATTTTTAAAACAAACATTTTTATAATTGTAGATATAATACATTACATGTAAATTTAACACAAATAATAATTGTTATATAAACATTCTTAAAAGTTTAACCGTCATTAACAGCAAAAATTTATTTACTGATATTAGTTTCTCTGTTTATTAATTATACTCCTATAAATTTGAGCGCATTTCTCAGTATCTTGTTTATAATTTAGTCTCTTCTCTGATTATGTGTAACATTTCTAAAGTGAATCTCCTCGCATGATTTTTCTCTTCTTGTAATATTTTTACATCAACAAAGTTAGGTAAGTGATTTGTCTTTGCACAATGGGCTGCGAGTGCAGTTTTTTGCTCCAAAGGTTTGTTAGTTCTTAAATCCGATTTGTGAGATGCTAGTCTAGTTTTAAGTTTTGTTTTGGTTGTTCCGACGCATGTTTTGTTGCATATGCCCGAACCATCACCATTACATTTGATGCTGTATATGACATTGCATTTTTCTTCTTTCTTTAGTTTTGATTTTGTGTTTGTATATAAGCTTTGTAAGTGTTATTTGTTTTGAATGCTAATTGGAACTTTTCAACGTCGTAAAGGTCGGAGTTTTTTAACCTTTCAGAAAATCCGGGTATGTACGTTAAGCCTTTATAATATTGTGGTATTTTTTCTCCTCTATCGCTCGTGCTCAATAAATGTTTTATTGTAGTTTTTGGAAAATCATTCATTGTTAAAATTTTTTCTATTTTGCGTTTATTTTGTTCCAAAAAAATGTTATCGCTAATGTTGATTACCCGTCTAATGAAATTGTTGGCCGTGTTTATTATAATTCTTCAGGGGTGCTTGGAAAAAAAGTTTATCAAACGACCAGATACCGTAGGTTTTTGATACCAGTTAACTTTTAATTGGTTATAATGTCTAATAACCATTGCGTCCAAATATGGTAACATATTCTCATTTTCTGTTTCTACTGTGAACTGTATTTGTGTATTAAATGAGTTTAAAACTTTTAGAACCTCCTGTAGTGCATCTTTGTGTATAATCGCAAAGATGTCGTCAACATATTTTGTTAAAACCTTCGGTTTTGAAATAAGTTTACCTAATGAATGGTCTAATAACTCCTCCATTACAATGTCGGAAACAACTGGCGACACTGGTGAACCCATTGGCATTCCCTTGCATTGCTCATAGAACTTCTCTTCATATTTAAAATAACAGCTTTCTTTGATACAAAACCTTAACTTCTGATCTTGCCACACCTAATACGTTTGTAATTGTATGGTAATTAATTTTTATTCAATAAAAATACATGACAATAATACCCTTTTCCATTCTAATCCACTTCTTATTGGAGGGCCGAAAGAATTTATTTTTTTTGCAACGCTATCCCAAGTCTCTTCTACCAACACTTTGCTGCTTCCAAATGCAGGACTGCCTTTTGCCAGTTGTGGGTATTCCTCCATTAATTCAACTAATTTCTGGAACTGGCTTATATTTGTTTTCTTGATGCTGAAATTTAAATAAAGTTATTAATTTACTCATAGTTTCTACATACTATGTACATATATATTCATATATATGTAATACACATATGTATATGTATTCTTATCTACATATGTACTTACAATTTTTTATTGTTTAGATCCATAATTGTTGAGGAAATAATTACATATACTTATGCGAAAACGATTTCTTTTTTAGGAAAATATAATATTATTATTTTATGCTCACAAGTAATAATTTCTGCTTGTCTAATTCTGACAGTAGTGACAACTGAAATTGCAATGTAGAAACCACAAAAACTTCTAGTCTTACGTTTTCACTCAACAGAAATTGACACGTGTATTGTAAAACCCCAAAACTGAATTTTATACACACACAGACAAAAATTTTGAGTCACTTGTTATGTAGAAACATGTCATAAGTCTTAACTGTAAAATTTTATAATACAACGCGATGCTGAAACCAATAAGGTCCTATGGAATCCAGTTTTGGGGCTCTGCCTCAGCATCGAGTGTAGAAAAAATTCAAAGGCGACAAAATAAAATTCTACGTGCAATTACAGCAGCCCCCTGGTATATCCGAAATCAGCGAATTCACAAAGATCTTGATGTACCGTTGGTGAAGACACTATTTTCAAAACACGCGAAAAAATATATTGAAAAACCCAAATGTACTTGCACGCAATATTCTACATTATAGAGTCCATACCCGGCTGAAAAGGAGGGATACTCTTTTTCTCAACCGTACATGAGAGATGTAAAACCACAAAAATAAACCGTTGAAACTAAAAATTTTTGTTTAGCATTGGCTAAACATATATTTATCATTGTTAGATTTAAGATTTGAAAAACTTATTGATGTTTCAATCCATATTTGAAGATTCAATAAATAATAAAAGTATAAAAAAACTAAAATAATTGGCCCTTTATAAT
Source organism: Lypha dubia (assembly GCA_947311025.1). NCBI lineage: Eukaryota > Metazoa > Arthropoda > Insecta > Diptera > Tachinidae > Lypha > Lypha dubia. The sequence goes on along the minus strand of OX371264.1, from coordinate 35,257,265 downwards.
GTATCTCATCTATGAGATTTGAATCTGTATATTAGGTTTTGAAGAACATATGTAATAGCTCCAATACCAAAACTAACATCCTAAAAACCATTTTTGTTAAACATCAGATAAAGTTACTAGATTTCTTAATAAACTATGATAATGTTATAGCGGAAAAAATAAGCCAGGAGTTTCTAAAGTGGTTTTTAATAACATTTTAAAAAAATATGGAATCTTTGCTGATTTTCCCTTAAACATCATATCATATCTGCAATACGAACATATAGTTTTAAAACCGGGGGATTTATTATGTATTTCGATTCTAATGGGAAAATTAACGAATTCCTAGTAATGGGATTACATAGAACGATTTACGAAAATTTATTTCTGAACGTTCGTTAATTATGGGATTTCGTTAATTATGAGATTTTTTTCAAAACTGCAACTATGTAGTACGAAAGAAAATGTAAAAAGTGTTATTAACGTACATATTTTTCGAATGCCATTTTGGTTGTTGAAAATTATTATTAATATATCCAATCACTTTAGCAGAACGTATCAGTATACCGATTTCAATGCCGCTACATCTCTCATCAGCGTTCAATTGTCCATCCTTACGATTTTCGTAAAGTGGTTAGTAATAAACCGATTGGATAATAATATTTTTTAACATAATATAACTCTTAGTAATTTGAATTTTCATTAATTCAATAAAACTGAACTTGAGCCTGATAATATTACTTTTCATATGTAGGTACATCAATATAAGTTCGTATAATAATTACGTTTATTCGTAATAATATAAAAAAAATATTTTTTCATTATTATAATTTCATTTGAAGCTAAAACAAAAGAATTGTTTCTAAACGTCAACAGAGTTGGAAACACTGCCTTCCTAAACGTATGTTGCTTTGCAGTGCAACAATGTAACATATTCCCAAACGCAACTGTGTAAACTCTGACAAAGTATGGCATTCCTAAACTCATCTGTTTCGCATCTGATATGCAAATAAACGCAACTAGCGCACTATAAAAATTGTGTATGCTTGGCTGCCTTCCTAAAAGTTTATTTCAAAAGTTTGGTATATATACAAGATGATTGGATGCAATTTTTAAAAATTAAGAAAAACGATATCAAATGCTGCAATCTCTTTAGAAGAAGTTGCTAGAGAATAGTATTTACTTTATTGTTGAGATAATTTTGTTGGAATCGATTACTTTTCAATGCAATTAATATGTAATTTATCGCATGATTCACGAAACCTTTAAATTATAAAAAGAAATTAAAATTGATTTTATTGATAAATATCGGTGTGCTCCATTTTTTTAAATCGTTTAAAAATACATACTTACATATGTAATCGTATGTATATTCACAACAGAACCAATGAAATATTTGTATGTTTAAAATCCGAAATTTGTTAACAATGCTTCATAATTTTTTTTAATATAGTCATTCACAGATTTTCATTCAAGATATTTATTCATGATTTTATATATGCCAAGGTTGCTTTGTATAAATAATATTTTAAATTGTTCAAAACTAAACAATTTGGCGTGAAAAAATTTAAATGAAATAAAAATATTTCTAATAAATATCTACATATATATATACATAGGTATCTATGTATGTAATACCTATGCAATCGTTTAGTATCTTTAAGTGAAAATGTTGTCTATACACGTGCATTAAATAATAGAAGAATGATTCACAACAAATTACCCCCCCAGGACGTTTTTTACTAATTTTTCAGTGCAAAATTCCTAATCCGTAAAATTCCAAATCTTTCACACCCCCATACCTGGAGCGTTACATAATATGTGCACAGCCCCTAAGCTTCGATATTTAGGTGCGGCTTATACAAGTCGAACGAGTGATTTGAGTCTAAATTTTGTATGAAAAGCACTCAGTTTTTTTGAGTGGTTTCCATACAAAATTTAAACTCAAATCACTCGTTCGGCTTGTATAAACCGCACCTTATAGTTTTTGAAATATCCCATATTGTATAAGAAGAAATGTGCAGTAAATTTTTACCATTCCTATAACGAAACAAATTCATCTTTTACGTCTACCGAAGTTTCAGTGACTACTTCTTCTTATCTTTTTCTGTTACTCTGTTGCTATCTGCTCCATATTACACCTAAAAAAACATTTTTAACATAAATCCTTGCGAGAACTAAACCACCCAATAAGCAAAAAGGATTTGTCAGCAAGTGTAGAAACAAATTTTCTTAAAATACATTTAAATATATTTAAATGTTAAAATGTATACTTACATACATATGTATGTATGTACGTATGTTTGTACATTTGTATGCATGTGTGTATGTGGGTACATTTTTGTTTGCAGAAAAAGAATTCAACCTACAACATCTTTTTCAAAAACAATAATTCATTTTGCCATGTTGAATGTTGTAAAAACAAAATGAAAATTCACCAGTCATACCAGGATTTTTCACAAAAGGAAACTGTAGAAATTTTAAAATTTTTTGTATTAAATGTATGTATTTGTACGAATGAAAAAAAAATCAAAATTCTTTCGACATCGTGAAATCGGAAGTGTCATTATTAGCACGTAAATTAATGTGAGGCAATTTTTTTATGAATCTAAACGAAATATTTACTCACCTTTATTAAATATTTGTCCAAAAAAAAAACGTAGCCACCCCGTATTCGTATTCGACTATTCGCCTCTTTTAAGATATTCGTATTCGCCAAATTCAAGCAAATATATTTCGAATAATTTTCCCATACATTTTCCAAAAAAAAAATCATACAAAAGTTTAAAAAAAGTACATAAAATGTAAAAAATATATTAATTTTTATAAAAAAAAACCCATTGTATTTCACGCAGAGTAAGAAAAACGAAATCTGAAAGTATGTAAGTAAAATAATTAAAAAATGTTCGGTAGAGGTTTTCAAATTCGGCATCTTAATGCAATAATAATGTTAAATCACTAAATTTTTTTTTCATTTATAGTTACTAACGCAAAGGCAGGGATTTTTTCCAATTAAATTTGAAATATAAAGCTCAAAAGAAATATTCGTATTCGTATTCGGCGAATACTGTTTTAAATATTCGTATTCGCGAATACTAAAAATTGATATTCGTAACATCACTAGTTTTTAGTATAATTTGTTCGTCAGATTTTTTTATCACAGCAAAAATGTCATCCACATATTTCGTCAAAAATTTTATTTCAATATTTTTCGATTTTAGTTCCTCAATAGCATCGTCCAATAGGGTGTCAAGTACAATGTCTGCTATAGTTGGGGATAAAGGATTTCCCATAGGCATACCATGTGTCTGATGGTAAAATTTATTTTCAAAATTTAAATAATTATTGTCATTTAGGCAGAATTGTAATATTTTGAGGAATAATTTTTTCTCCATCGTTGTGTGTTCCTTTATTATTTGCCATTTGTCCAGTATGTTCTTTATTGCTAAGTATATCGGTATATTGGTGAACAATGATACCACGTCGAATGAGACCATAATTTCGTTGTCATCTATTGTTAAATGATCTAATTTTTGTTTTAGTTCAAAAGAGTTCTTGATGTTGTATGTTCGTGATATGATATTTTTTAATATATTTCCTATGAATTTTGATAGCTTGTAACACGGTAAGTTCACTGATGATGAAATGGGTCTAAGGGGAATGTTCTCTTTGTGGATTTTTGGTAAACCATATAATTGGGGAGCTGCTGTTGCATGTGTTGTCATTTTAAATTTTTCATATTTCGTAATTATGTTCTTTTTATATAATTCTTTAACTATGGTATTATTTCGATTTTGGAGTTTTTCAGTTGGATCCGTTTCTATTGGCTTATAGATTTTCCTGTCCTTTACCATCGAACTCATTTTGTTTTTGTAATCATTTTTGTACATTATTACTGTTTTATTTCCTTTGTCTGCTGTCGTTATTGTTATTTCATTTTCATATTGTTTTATATATTTCTTTGTCCTCTCATATATGCTGAGGATAAATTTCTCCTTTTCACTATTTTTTAGTTTCCTTTTGTAGTTTGCTATTCTGTTGGCGATTCTAGACCTTGTAATTTCCTTTTCCGTCTCATCTTTAATATTCTGTACCCACTGTTCAATATCTGCTATAAGTGGGATTGGCGCGAAATTTCTGCTATTTACGGGCAATGCAAATTTATTACCTAATGATAATATCCACTTGCTTTCAAATTGTATGTCAGTAAGATTTACAAACCACTCTTCGTTAAATACAATATTGTATTGTTTAAATTTTTGTTTTTTTAAATTCTCTATTTTTAATATGTGCGCTCGTTTTATTTTTGATCTGATGTTATGAAATTTGTTCCACTGTTCTTTTTTATACATCTCCCATTCTATTTCTCTCAGTGTATTTTTGATTTTTGTTTCTATATTCTTTATTTGCTTTTGAATATGTACCGTGTTAGTATGCGTTTCTTTAATTTCAATATTCAATAATTTTGCGTGTAAGTTTGATTTTATTTTTGTTAATTCAATTTTTGATGTTTCTGTTTTAAATAAATAGTTTAACCTACAAGTACTGTCTCTTACATGTGTTGGTGTAACCTTTGTTCGTCTGCATGTTTGAAGATATGTGGCTCTTTCTATTGATTTTGCCAATCTCTCAACCTCCCTACTGTATTCTTTTAATAAGCTGCATGTTGTTGTGTTGTAATTTTCCCTTATGTTTTGGAAAAAGCTTTTGTGATTGTGTGTGTTTTCATAGTTAGATATTGAGTTCTCCTTCATTTTTTTCGGCAGGCCCTCCGAGTGTTTACATATATATATAGTTGTTTTTTGACCAATTTGCAATTAATTAATTAATGTTTATTGATAGGTGTTACCTTCGGGCTAGTAATGGTCATTCCAAAATTTAAATAAAACAAAAACTAATTCATTTTATTTTCAGCACCCAACGTTTCGTTTGTTTGTTTCAAACTTCTTCAGGGGTATTTTTTATTAGCTTAATCTAGCAACAAAACACAATAATTTAATAAATTTCATATCAAATAATAAATAAATAAATAGCAGAAATTTCGCGCCAATCCCACTTATAGCAGATATTGAACAGTGGGTACAGAATATTAGAGATGAGACGGAAAAGGAAATTACAAGGTCTAGAATCGCCAACAGAATAGCAAACTACAAAAGGAAACTAAAAAATAGTGAAAAGGAGAAATTTATCCTCAGCATATATGAGAGGACAAAGAAATATATAAAACAATATGAAAATGAAATAACAATAACGACAGCAGACAAAGGAAATAAAACAGTAATAATGTACAAAAATGATTACAAAAACAAAATGAGTTCGATGGTAAAGGACAGGAAAATCTATAAGCCAATAGAAACGGATCCAACTGAAAAACTCCAAAATCGAAATAATACCATAGTTAAAGAATTATATAAAAAGAACATAATTACGAAATATGAAAAATTTAAAATGACAACACATGCAACAGCAGCTCCCCAATTATATGGTTTACCAAAAATCCACAAAGAGAACATTCCCCTTAGACCCATTTCATCATCAGTGAACTTACCGTGTTACAAGCTATCAAAATTCATAGGAAATATATTAAAAAATATCATATCACGAACATACAACATCAAGAACTCTTTTGAACTAAAACAAAAATTAGATCATTTAACAATAGATGACAACGAAATTATGGTCTCATTCGACGTGGTATCATTGTTCACCAATATACCGATATACTTAGCAATAAAGAACATACTGGACAAATGGCAAATAATAAAGGAACACACAACGATGGAGAAAAAATTATTCCTCAAAATATTACAATTCTGCCTAAATGACAATAATTATTTAAATTTTGAAAATAAATTTTACCATCAGACACATGGTATGCCTATGGGAAATCCTTTATCCCCAACTATAGCAGACATTGTACTTGACACCCTATTGGACGATGCTATTGAGGAACTAAAATCGAAAAATATTGAAATAAAATTTTTGACGAAATATGTGGATGACATTTTTGCTGTGATAAAAAAATCTGACGAACAAATTATACTAAAAACACTTAACGCATACCATAACAAAATACAATTTACAACAGAAACGGAGAAAAATAGTGCAATACCATATCTAGACATTTATATAATTAACAACAATGGCAAAATTTTAACAAATTGGTACAAGAAGCCTACTTCTTCAGGAAGAATGATGAATTATTTTTCGACACAACCGTTACAAATGAAGATAAACACAGCTACCAATTTTATTAAAAAAGTACTCCAATTAAGTGACAAAATGTACAGAAGACAAAATATAGACACAATATGGGATATATTAAGTAAAAATAACTATCCATCTTTCATAATAAATAATTTAATAAATAAAATCCTTAAAAACGATAAGAAAACTTCAACAAATCAACAAGAAAAACATGAAGTTAAATTTTACAGTGTACCCTACATACCTAAGCTTACTGAGACAAGAGCATTAAATAATATAATTAAAGATCCTACAACAACAATAGCACATAGATCAAACAGAACCTTAAGAAACCTGTTTACAAATAATAAAACAAAACTGGACAGACTAAAAGTAAACAACGTTGTTTACGAAATAAAATGCAATGGAAATGAAAGAGAAAACTGTGACTTAGTTTATATTGGCACAACAAAAAGAAAGCTTGGGACGAGAGTAAAGGAACATAAATCTGACATCGAAAAGGGAAAGGAGACGACTGCGTTATCCCTTCACGCAAAAGAAAGTAAACATAGCATTGATTTAGAAAACATTAAAATATTGGACAGGGAAAAGAAAGAAAACAAACGTTACACTCTGGAAAGTCTCAGGATACAACAAAAAATACAAAGGACAATGAACACAAAAGAAGATAAAGACAATACCAAGCTACAATATTCTGCTGCAATAATTTAATTAGTTAAAAAAGTACTGTGATATTAGCGTTAAGTTTGACAAATAAATTTGTGTTGTATTGTTTCTATTTTATTTATTTATTTATTTTATTTATACAAATTATGTGCCGTGAAGTCCAGTTTTGATATATTAAAGTATGAATAAATAAAACAACAGCGAAATTTAAAACAACAAAAGTTTGTAAGTCAAAATATTATACCTACTAATTATTTGATATGAAATTTATTAAATTATTGTGTTTTGTTGCTAGATTAAGCTAATAAAAAATACCCCTGAAGAAGTTTGAAACAAACAAACGAAACGTTGGATGTTGAAAATAAAATGAATTAGTTTTTGTTTTATTTAAATTTTGGAATGACCATTACTAGCCCGAAGGTAACACCTATCAATAAACATTAATTAATTAATTGCAAATTGGTCAAAAAACAACTATATATACACTAAATTTTTTTTTTTCATTTATAGTTACTAACGCAAAGGCAGGGATTTTTTCCAATTAAATTTGATATATAAACCTCAAAAGAAATATTCGTATTCGGCGAATACTGTTTTAAATATTCGTATTCGTATTCGCGAATACTAAAAATTGATATTCGTAACATCACTAGTACATACATACATACTTATTACTTTTAAGAAATGTAATATTCACGAATTTTCACCGAGATTCATAATGATCTACATATGTATCTTTTATAAATTTCCTTTGGAATCTCTCTGAATCAAAATCCTCATCACTTTTCCACAAAAAAACTCTATCCATTTAAGTTACTTGTGAATTTTAAATTTGCACTTAAAATCTTTTAACATAATTCTGAGGTCGAATATCGGTCGAAATTTCAATACAATTTACATACAAATTTCGATCGATATCGAATGCCGTAATTTGGCCCCTGACTTTTGTATAAAACAATGCAAAGTGCTACCAAGTTTTAACATATAAAATATGTCATAACTAGGCTTTTGCACTAAGTACATTTAAATTCAAAAACATTTGCTTTTTTAAAAATTCTCAGAGTAATTCCAAGTACAAAAGGGGATCAAAGCATAGCTTGAAAATTTCCCTTAATATTATTAAAACATCTCAGCAGGCCTTTGGAATGTTCTACATAATACGATTTTCCTTTCGATGCGGAAATTCGTTTCGAAAGACTTTTCGATTCGAATCGAAATACATAATAACCCCCCAGAAATTGTAGTTCACAAAGGTGAGTATGAAGATGAAATTCTGCTATTTGGAATAATTAATTACATAAGCTGTGTTAATGATTCCTACTTCTTATGTTTACAAAGAATTATTAATCATGGTTTTGACTCACATTACCATTCATTTCGTGTCGATTATGAGGACTTTTATTATCTGTAAATATCGTATTTTGGAATCAGATTTTATAGGATACATTTGTGTAAACAAAGAAAATGTAAAATTCTTAAATTGAGTTATTAACATATATTTATACATACTTACATACGTATGTACAACTAACTAAGTTATTTTTATTAGTTTGTACAATATGAATTGTAATAAAAAAGTATACAAATATAAAAATATTGTTTGATTTTTTCATTTTGAAATGTACTTTGTAAGTATGTAGTTCTCAGGAACAAAACAATATGTTCGAAGTGACATTTCTTTTTATACTGGGAAACATAAATATGTACATATGTATATGGTTAAAGAGAAATTTGTCATATTGAACATAACAAAATGTTTAACACGAACATACATATGAATATATACTGTGTTTAATACAACTGACCATATAATGTTTGGAATGGCTTTACTATATTATATGTATGTTTGACATAATAATAAACGCAACCATTAATGATAGTTTGCGATTATGATTGTGCCAACTATGTTTTGTATGCGTGTACCAATGAAATGCATATACATAAGTTAGGTAACCCATAATAATAAAAAATTTATATACAAATAAATTCTTGAGTACTTGCTCGAAGAAAATGTTATATTTACGATAGATATGTTTTATTTTCACATATATGTACATACATATGTATATACATTTTTGTGTGGTTTTCCATATAGTAAAATATTTTTTGTTCTTTTATTTGCAGTATCGGAACATAAAGATTTATCGAAAAAAAAAACCGTTAAAAGTTTTCCTTATCAACAACAGGACAGAAAAAATCCTAATACTTTATTAAAGTATTTTGCCACTGAGGTTCCGAATTGTTCAATTAATGTCAATAAAACAGAACCTTTGCAAAAAAATATAAATATATCCGCATTCGAACTAGGAAATGAACATGGGAATATCGAAGGCTTAGAAGTTTTAAAATATAATAATATATGTCAAAATTTTATTGAACAGCAACAGAATGTGGAATGTGACAGGCCACGACAATTTGGACAACGTGCAGAAAGTTTTTCAATACTCTCCTCTTCTTTAAAAAATACACCTCTAGATTTTGAACATAATAATTGCAAAAACCTTAGATCAATCAGTAACGCCACTTCTACTGTCATACAAGAAGATCCTTATAATAATGAAATATTGTGTACTGTATCTGATGGAAGTACAGCACAAACATCTCAAAATACAGAACTAGTTTCAATTACCGCCAGCACAGATTCAATCGAATCCTTATCTATCACTCTAGAGGAACACCATATTAATATTAACCAAGATAATGGTCAAGAGGTCATTCACCCAATTAGTAGTGAAATTATAATACCAAATCCAAAACCTGGATTCAATACACATTGGCCCCATAACAGTAGCCGCGCTATCGCTTTAACTTCATGTACTCTGGGATTGTTCAACATTAGCCGATTTGCTATTCTAACTGTAAATTATGGCGGAAATTTTTTTATTCAGTTCTGCATTCTTTCAATTATTTTTGGAATTCCTTTTTTATGGCTACAAATGAGCTTAGGGGCAAAAATTAAAGAAGGACCCATCTCAATGTGGAAAATAAGCCCGATTTGTATTGGTATAGGAATATCAATCACTTTTGTGCAATATTTGATTGCAATATATTCATCGGTTGTGGTCATCTGGATTTTAAAATTTATCCAAGATATTTTCATGAACAAATTATCCTATCCTTATGAAGAGCCCATTCATCTTAAAGTTGACCAGCAATCGCATATCTATACTAATTTAACAGAAATTAATCCGGACTACTTTAATAAAAATATTTTACGTACAATACATATATTAAAAATTAGTGATGAGCACGGAGCGCACCTTCCCGTAAAAGATCGGGTAAGTATAATGAATATTATAAAAGCTTACATTTTAAGTGCCTTTTTTACAATATGCTATTGAGACTAATTTGGAACATTCAACGATATGAGTAGATTCAATAACTTAATTAACGGGACACAATTTCCCAGAATTTGATGACAATTACATGGAAACAAACGGCACGCAGACCTGTTGAAATAAATACGATATTAAGAATATCGGTTTATAATTATAGGAGTTATTCGACAATGTTAGGGGGAACTACTTGTCCCAGATTTTCACATATTATAATATCACCCAACTGCTAGAAACAAAAAAATAAAAAAACCTGTTAAGAAATGACCCAGTTATGGAGGTTCAAACTAGTGATGTTACGAATACTCGCATTCGTATTCGACTATTCGCCTGTTTTAAGATATTCGTACTCGTATTCGCCAAATTCCAGCGACTATTTTTCGAATAATTTTCCCATACATTTTCCAAAAAAAAATCATACAAAAGTTTGAAAAAAGTACATAAAATGTAAAAAAATATATTAATTTTTATTAAAAAAAACCCATTGTATTTCACGCAAAGTAATAACCTTCTTAAAAAACCAACAAAAATATATATGTATTTTGCAACTAGTATTCAAAAATTAAAGTTTTATATCATGTTAAATTAGTAATTAAACCTCAGTAGAGGAATGTTGGACTTTAAAAATGGAAGAACAAAAATTTAATATGTGAAAGTCCACCGATTCATGTGGCTGCGCCATCTGCGACAATAGGTCTGTTTCTTTACTCTACATTGGGATCCCGCGGGATCTCAATTTGCACGAAAAGCGTTCCCGTACTCTAAAATTGGGCAAATGAGAGTGATTTTGAGAGAGCAGTGTGCTTCTTCTTCTTGCACGAAACTGCCCGTACTTTTTCTTCGGGCTAGTTTATGCAAGTAGTTAATCAATCAGCTGTTTATGAAATAAACAATAACAAATGAGAAATTTGAATTTTACCTAACAAGAATAATGATGAAATAACTGTTACTTTTGCAAAAAGCAAAGCAAAATATGTATGTTTGGATATACAAACATAGATATGTATGTGTGTACTAACTAAAATCTCTTAAGTGAAATACTAATCAAAAACAGTATTTATTTTTTTTTTTTTGTTTACTTTCACAGCAATTTTATACAAACTTTTGGGCTAAAAATTTGGTTTTGTGCGTTCCCGTACTTTTGTGCATTTGTTATGTATTTTGCAGCTATTAAATTCATGTTCCATCTTGTTACAAAAACTACAGGGAACTTCTGAATCAATTACGTTGATGCTGTGCGTTGGTTCGCCAAACAATTCCTCTGCGTTCTCGACTATTTCTATCAACTTAGTGAGCTCTTCCTCCTCCTGCCCCACGAATCGAGCTTTAAGAGCATGGTCTTTCAGACCCTTGATGAAGCTTCTTACCGCTATCCTCTTGAAGTCCTTCAGCATGGTTTGGCGGCCAGGTCCCACCGGCCATTCGTTCTCTATTGTTGTTTTTGCCTCATTTAATAGGCTATCCAGGCGTTCTCCAAATTTGCATGCTGACTCTCTGATGCTCTGTTTGCAACCCAAGATCAGCTCCCTTATCTTGTCCAGGCTTTTATTTTTTAGATAAAACTTCTTGATGGTGTTACAGTATGCGTCCACTGAACCAAAAGTCATCTGGGATATTTTTGAGTATGCACCCCCCAGCAGTCGCAATTTCAGGCACTGTATCACATCTTGTGTTAGGACGTTATTTGCACCTGTGAGTACTTCTCTTTCCACCATCTTGCATCCTTGTATGTACCTGCATACTTCTGATGACAAGTCTGGCCCATCGGTCCCGAAAAATGATGGGACCGTGTTGTTTACGATCTTAATAATCGCATACAGCGAAGGCATTTTGATCCTTTCAATTTCCGCTCTCTCAGTAGTATGGTTTTGCTGGGGTGACGGTGATCGTCTTTCTATGTTCCGCTGGTAATCATCTTGGTAGTGGGTTGTGTCCACGCAAGAACTTGTAGACTGTCCATTTAATAACTATACTTGTCGTTCTATTAATTTGTCTGTCTGCGTCTGTGGGTTGGCCATTAAAGCTGTCTTCTACTTACCCATTTTCCGCTGTTTGTCATCTCCATAGTAGTTTGTGGTTTTTGTGTTTATATTCACTTTATATTATTATTATTATTTTATATTATGTGTTGTTCGAAACCGCGCAGAATTTTTACAATCAAGGTAATTCTCCTTTATTCTGATCTCCTTTAGCTCTTAGTCCTGCACTAAGCCATGACAATATGACGGTTGCTAGAATTTAGACGTCAATCAATTTGTCGGCTCTTGTACAGTTCTACACTGTCTAATGTAGGATGCAACAATACAAGGTTGCTAGAATTTAGACTTTATGGTATTGTTGGTTTTGCTACACCGGACAGTTTTTTCTGTTGCAAGATCAATTAAAAGGATTATTTTATTTGATGCAATTATTAACGCGGCTACCGGCTGCGCCAAAATGTTATGTTTAAATTAAAAGATTTATTTTTATTATTTATTTTGATTATTTAATTTTATTAACCACATGTTATGTCTAAAATGTTACTTAGCCTTCACAGGGACCCGCTTTTTAAGGCTGGTGTTTGATCAGGTTTTTGTTATGTGTGTTATGTGTTAAGAACTGACTCGACTTCACTAGGCTAGAGCTGACTCCACTGACTACGGTGACTACAGTTGACTAGATTAGATAGATAGACCTCCATACCAAATCACCCTCCGCTTTTATACCCACTTTTGTGCTGCTCGATGAACGGTGCTGCTGACGTTCGCTGCCGCTGGCGTGGTCGTTGCTAAGTATGCCAGTATAAATTCAGCATATTCTGTAGGAAAGTTACTGACATATGCATGTATGCAGCGGTATTGCATCGTCAGCATATATCTGTAGGAAAATTACTGGTAATTACTTCAGTAATGCATACAGCGGTATTTTGCTGTCGTTGGTATTTTTGTTGGTTGAGGGAAAATAACTCAACGTCAGTATGTGTGTGCAGCGTATGTTCCGCTGTCGCTGATACTTCTGTTGGTTAGGGGAAAATGACTCATAACACATTTTTGTCTCTAATTGAGAGGAATTATAGTTTACGCTCATTTTACCGAACTTTACCAGAAAATTAAAGAAACAGAGCTATTATGTTCGCTAAACAGCACTGAATTATTAATTAAAAACCCAAACAGAGTAAGAAAAACGAAATCTGAAAGTATGTAAGTAAAATAATTAAAAAATGTTCTGTAGAGGTTTTCAAATTCGGCATCTTAATGCAATAATAATGTTAAATCACTAAATTTTTTTTTCATTTATAGTTACTAACGCAAAGGCAGGGATTTTTTCCAATTAAATTTGAAATATAAACCTCAAAAGAAATATTCGTATCCGTATTCGGCGAATACTGTTTTAAATATTCGTATTCGTATTCGTATTCGCGAATACTAAAAATTGATATTCGTAACATCACTAGTTCAAACACTACAAATAAAACATATCGCTTGAATTGATAACCTCCGTCATTGTATGCTTAGTAGTGGTTCTCGTGCTCGAAATAGCGTTTAGGGCGTGAAATTTTTTGGCCATCCTGCTAGTGATTTTCAAGCACAAAAATGAGGATAAAAGAACATTAAAAAAATAGGGAAAGAGCTATTTGGAAAAGGCCACGGACAAGGAGGGGAGGTTTGCGACGCAAGGTGCAATCTGTGAAGTATATATAAATAACTTTGATTAATCAACTTTTTTTCAAAAGTTAAATAAAGATTAGAATATATTATTAACATAATAAATAAAGGAAACACTGTTCAATTTTATTGCACAGACTAGGGTTATATAGTACGAGCTAAAAGTCGACTTTTCGACTTTTCGACTTTTCGACTTTTGAAAATTTTCAAAAAGTCGACTCTAGACTTTTCGACGTTTTGCTCAAAAAAAGTCGATTAAAGTCGACTTTTCGACTTTTTATATGAAAAATAATTCTAGCATATCTGACCTATAGAGTCTCGCTGCAAAATTGATAGTCATAAAATAAAAAGATAATCATAGAATGCAAACTTTGGAAGTTACAAGTGAAAAACCAAAAAAAGAGTAATTTTTACCCGTGTTCAGCAGCCCAAAATCCATAAGGATAGCCAATAAAACCAACTACACCAGAACTTTTCAGTGTAGACAAAAAAAAAGTTAAATGACTGGGATATTTAAGTGAGCACATTATAAAAATGTGCCTCGAACCTAGTTTAGTGACATTGAGGGATTTTTTTAAATTAACATTGGTACACGTAGAAAAAAATTAGGGGATTATGAAACAAGAAACTTGGTAATTTAAACCGTACAAATTTCCTGGTAAAAGTTTAATAAGAACGTGGTCAAATATTTGTTTTTTAGCAAAATACTACCAATTATGTACAAGAAACTTGGCAAATAATTGTTATCATTGCTCAAATGTTATAGTTGCCTTTACAAATGATTACAAATTTAATAAACAATGATTTACCAATGAAATGACATAATCTTGCACTCGGTATTTCTTTGTGTGTAGAGCTAGTTGCTGCAAACAAATTTTGGAAATTTTGAGTTAAGCTAGGGGCAAATCTAGAATAAGAATAAAGAATTACCTGGCAAAACTGCATATAAACAATAACTGATAATAATTAGAGCGAGTGAACTAGCACTATTGTTATACACATACAGCAATCTTTTTTCTTCACATTGTTTTTATTGACTCGTTCAATGTTGCTAATTCCATAAACTAACAAAACCTTAAATTTGGAGGGAAAAAATATTAATAGCGTTTAATACGGAAAAACCTCAGAGTTGACTACAATTTATTGTTTGCTTCATCGAAAACCAGCAGAAGCAAGCAAAACCAAAAGAAAGAAAAGTCGATTAATCGAAAGCAAAAGTCGAGTTTTAGACTTTTTGACCACAAAAAAGTCGACCTTAGACTTTTCGACTTTTTACTACAAAAAGTCGACTAGTCGATTAAACGATTAATCGACTATAGAACCCTAGCACAGACAAAGGACATACATTTCGTTACAATATCTACGATTTTATGATGGGAGACAATATTAAACAGCAGTTTAGCATTATACCGAATAGGTCGATTTATGTTAAAATCTTTATAAGTCTGAAGATATGATTGAAATTTTGTAAGATTGGTTATATTGGAACTATGTTGCTTCAAATAGATCACCAGAAGAAGATGTAGCTTAAAATGGCGAAGGTCCTTTCACACCACGTGACGGAGGGACTTACGGGCTTACCAAGGCGATCATTTTATTCTGAGTACCGCGGTGGATAAGCTTTACTCATACTCCTACATTGCCAAAGTCTTTTGGTGAATCAAGCCTCCAAATAATATAATATACTTACTTAGGCTGAGAAAAACAGTACTCGTGCAAGTACTTGCAGTGTGCAAGATTTATATGATTATTTTTTTAAGCTAATATTTGTTGAGGTCTTGTTTTTATGGCCAGAGATTATAGTTCAATATTATTAATGAAGCTTAGCCGCGGGCTATTTAATATATTTTTATTAAAGAACAACAAACCCCTGAAGAAGTTTAAAAAAGCAAACAGTAGACTATAAATATCCCGCAGGTAATCCCTAAATCTTACCTAAAATTTCTGTATTGATTTGGGAAATTATTGTATATTAATATAATATTGTTTTTCGTTACTTTTTTTCATGGTCCACTTATTGAATGAAGCAGCTTGCTATTTACTTGGCCTTAGTTTGGGTAGCCATATTTCTAATACTGTGTAAAGGACTGAAATCATTTGGAAAATGTGTTTTCTTACTTGGTACTCTACCCGTTGTGTTCTTAATTCTGATTGCAGTGAAGCTATTGTGTGTGATTGACTTTGAGAAACTTATGGTAAGTTAAAATGTATAAGCACATGCCAGGAGCCGCAGAACAAAACGTACTTTTTCGCTCAATTTAAATTTTTGGGAAATCAATGTTTGTTTATTGCTTGCATGAACCTTGAATAGAATGTGAACATGAACCTTGTGAGGATGTTTGATATCAAACCGCTTTAATATTGCAAAAAAAAAAAATCACGTTTTTTTCTGTGTTTTTAGAATAGTATTTTGACTAATTGTTTTTAAACCTAAGCCAATATAAAAAATATACATTGAAACTATATATATATATATATATATATTTATATATATATATATATATATATACATTTTTCGTTATTTATAATGTCTGTAAACTGTCTCAAAATTATACTTAAAAAGTAATCTTCATATTTAAGTATGTAATTAGTTAATTTTTATTTCAATTCTAGATGAAAATAATTTTTTTAATGTCCATTACGGTGGAGCGATGTATGCATAAAAACCAAGTTGTTTTTTTTACAATATAGAGTTGCCTTTCAATTAGTTAAATAAACGTAAGAAAAATTTTTTACTTGCCTTGATGTCAGTTGCAATTATTTAAAATTATCTATTATAATATAACGGCGAGTTATTTTCTGACAAAAGTGTTGCATTTATGTTTCATTACGTTCATTTTCGTGTTCCATCCTAAAAAATATGTACATATTTAAAAGCGATTTCATTCTTTTCTAAATATGTTGCAGCAATAAATGGCGAGTGTAAAAATTGCAAATAAATTCTTGAAAATTATTGCTTTTTAATTTACTGCCTGGTCCACGATGTCGACCGCTATCGCTCGCTTGCTTTTGTGACGACAAACAGCTGATTTGCGCCCCACTAAGAGTTTTCAGCACGACAAGTCGATCGACAATCAAAGCGAGCGATAACGTAAGCATTCTTGTACAAATTTGCGCCCCACTAAGAAATATTTTACGACAACAACTGTCAAAATCAGTCACTTGCTTTTTGGTTGTCGACTGAGAAATTAATTTGACAAAATATATAAAAAATTTGTTAATTTATAAATAATTTTAGAAATTTCATGATGGAAAATTGATATGTAGGTATTCATGTATATAAATATGTATGTATTTTGATAAAAATATTCTTGTACAGCTAATAATTATTTATTACCAACAACATTTTTCAGCCTTATAAAGGCAAATCTGAAGCAGATGCAGGTTCTAGTTGAATTTGTAAAATATACACAATATCAAAAAATTATTTTGCTATAAGTTATTTTTCACAAAATTGATTTATTGAAAACATATGTTTTGTGTTTACATTTGAAGCAAGGCATATTCAAGAGGTGAGCTGACTAGCACAGCTGACTCAGATAGCTTTAGATCAAATTTGCATACTAACTGATACAGTTTTACAGCATACACAAATAATTGTTACAGTTTGTAAAGCATTTTTAAGAAATTGTTAAATTTATTTGATTGTTTCAATAAAAAGCGAGTATTTTATACCAACAATATACTAGTTGTTTTTTGTTTGTTGTACTTGTTATCGAAGTGTGCATACCTGGTAGTTGTGCCACGTTCAAATGGCCATATTTATGGCTCAACTAACATGGAATATTTGATGTGGCAATATAGTCGTTTGACAATCATTACGTTAAACACGTAAACCCAGACGACCGACAAGTCGATATTTAGTGGGGCGCTTAAGCGATCGATAGTGAGTGACTTGCTGTCGCTCGCTTAAGTTGTCGATCGACATCGTGGACCAGGCAGTTAATTTGTTTTTTAATATATTTTCAATCTATTTTACAAGTTAATTATTTTTGAATAAATAATAATTGTTATATAAAATTAATAATACATACATATGTATGTATAAACCAACGCAAACTTGATTTTATAATTTTAAAGTGTCTTAGCAACATTCTCCCCAAAAAAAACGAATATCATTTTCTGAAATAAAACGACAAAGCTGATGAACATTCCTTTTAATATGACCTTGAGATGTTTTAATTAAACATGATCTTGCAATTCCATCTGTCCCATAGTGTAATACTTCTACTACACCAATTGGCCAAAAATATCTGGATACATTTTCTTTTGGAATTGCAACGTTGTCTCCTTCCTTAAGCGGTGTTGTATGTTGTGTCCATTTTGTCCTCAAAGAAATTGTTGGTAGATACTCCTTTAGCCACCTATTCCAAAACATGTCAACCTGACTGAGCATTATAAGACATGCGATGATAACCGCAACTTGTTAATTCAGTAGGAACTTTAAAATTTTGGCCAATTAAAATATCATTTGGTGATAATCCCCTCTTTTCCGAGTCACTACTGACATATGTTTATATATTTTATTTATTTATTAGATGACATAGCACAACAACATGTTACATCTTAAAAATGACAGTGCAGAGCAATATTTCTTTTTTTCAAAATTGTCTCTAACAACATTCACAAATCTGTGAAACCAATTTGTCTGCGAAAACCCAATTGATGATCTGGAATACATTCATTACTAGTCACTATAGGCATCAGCTCATATACAGCTTTTCAAATAGTTCTGAAATGTTGGGCAGTAAACTAATAGGCCAATAGGATTCAACTTTTGTATGATCCTTGCCGGGCTTTGGTATCATAGTAAATAGTGACACCTTCCATTCTTTTGGATAGTGTTCTAGGCGTAGAATACTGTTAAAAATGAATAGTATTATTCTTTTTGCAATGTAAGGCAATTCTTGAAGCATTTTGTTGCTTATTTTGTCGACACCTGGGGCTTTTCTGGTGTTAAGACAAGTAATGGCATTTTCAATCTCCGCAATGTTAAATCTCAGCGGTATTTCTGGTAAAGAGACGACTGGTGGCAGTTCAGTAATATCAGCAGAAATATTCGGGGTAAAAACTTTTTTTAACTGCTTAACAAAAAGAGCACCTTTTTCAGCATGTTCTTGCCCAGTCACCGGCCTTTTAAATCCTCTGGCTGCACGCCAAAGCGAATAATCTGTTTGAGGTGTTGCATCTAACTTTTGAAGAAATTTTTGAAGGGAAGCTGTTTTTGTGTTTGCAAAACTTTTCGAAGCTGCTTGGTACACTACTTAAGCCTTAATTTTAGCTGAGGCGAACTTTAGCGTTGACAATTGTAGGGGAGTGGTCTGAAGATAAATCTAAAGATGCTTCAACTTCAATCATGTCGTTGTTCAAGCCTTTCACTACTCCAAAGTCAATAGTATCAGGAATTTTTTGTCGATCTGATGGCAAATATGTTGGCTGACTTGATACTAGGTTCAAACCCATTTTATAAACATTATTAAACAAAGCTCGACCCTTTGGAGTGATCAGACGTAAGCCCCAGAAAATGTGTTTAGCATTGTAGTCGCCAGCCTCTAGCAAACGAGAGTCCAGTGATTTGTAAAAAGATAGTGTTTTATTCGCGTTTTTATTAGGATTCCCGAGCCACAACACGCTCTACCTCGAGGATCCTTGGTGTCGTAGAAATTATATCCACTCATTCTAAAATAGCTTCCAGAGGTCAAATGAGTTTCTGAGATAAGCATAACATCGATTTGTTTATCTATATATAAACAAAACATTAATATAGCTGAATTTTTTAATCTGTTTTTACTTCTTTATTTTCTTATAATAATTTATTAATTATATATATTTATTTTCATAAAAACATTAAAAAAAACTGGACACATAAGCGCAAAAATTTATTAAATAGTTTTATGTCGTGTTTTCCGGTGAGCACACAATCGAATTCCTTAACGCCGTTTATATGCAAAATATTTTTCTGGAATGAAGGGCTGCTGTTAAAATATGCTTTGTATGACATACTCATTTTTTTAGTAAATTACTTTGCAAATTACATTTAGGAAGTCGGCCTATCTTTATAGAAAATATAATTATTATTTCTTAAAAAATATTTTTGATCTAAACTTATTCAGCGTGACTGCGGAAATGCTTAATTTACCCCGTTATTATAACAAAATATAAGTAATATTAATTGCATTATATATGTGAGACAAAGTTTTATTACTAGAATAAAATCGAAGATATTCAAAAAACCCTTCTGTAGTTTTATTTTTGTTGGTAATGACTCGATCTAGTGATGTTACGAATACTCGTAATCGAATTCGATTATTTGCCTATTATCAGATATTCGTATCCAAAAAAAAAAAAAATCTTAAAAAAAAGTTTAAAGAAGTTCATAAAATGTACAAATCATTATTAATTTATAACAATTTTTATTTAACGAAAGAAAGCAAGAGAATAGCAAGAGAATAATCTTAAAAAACAAACGAAAGTTATATTTTGTAACTATAATTTAAACTTTAAAGCCTTATATGTAAATTCATATCATGTTAAGTTAGTAATCAATTATCAGTAGAGGAATGTTGGATTTCAAAAAGGGAAGAACTAAAATTTAATATGTGAAAGTCCACCGAGGCATGTGGCTTCGCAATATGCGAAAATATGTTCTCCCTAACAACACTAAATTACTATGTAATTAAAAGCGCAACCAGAGTAAGAATAACGAAATTTGAAAGTATGTATATAGTTCAGTAGTGGTCTTCAAATTCGGCAATAATGATAAATACCGAAAGTAGTGTGACAGCTTTTTTCAATTTTTTGTTACTGAAACAAAGGGAGGTACTTTTTCCAATTAAATTTGAAATATTATCTGGCTCTAAACCAATATTCAATTCGTTTATTCGTATTCGGCGAATACTGTTTCAATATTCGTATTCGTATTCGCGAATACTAAAAATTGATATTCGTAACATCACTAATCCATACATATTCACAAAAGTTAACAAAATTCTCAAAGTTTTTGTCGCGGTAGAAAAATAGGTCTTTTAATTTATTTTCTTCACCTAAATTTATTTTTCTAAAGCAAGATTTCTAAGAATACATATTAAACATAGAACATTTTTGAGTATACATTAAAACATATGTACGAATAAGACATCAGAAGAGAATATATTAAAATAAAGGTAATTTGAAAAAAAAATATTTTTAAAATAACATAAAATATTATTACGGATACTCCACAATTTTGGAAGAGTAAATCTCTTAAAATTTCTTTAAGTCATACAACAAGAATTAGAAGTTGCATTTTAGTTTATAATTAAGCTTTTTTTTATAAAAACTTTTATTTTTTTTATTTCCAAGACGGCAACTCGAAGCATATTGATTCAGTTCTCCACTTCAGTAGAACTTTAATATCCTCCAGCTCATTAGAAAAATCTGCATCAAATACTTCATATAACTCCAAGTATTGTTTTTGTCCTCTTGCAATATTTAGACCAATTGTGCATAAATCAAGTAGGTCTGAACTTGATAAGGTTATTAGCCTATTTAATTGTTAGCATATTGTCAGTTATAGACATATGTATGTAAATATGTAATATTTTGCAAAATTTGTACTCACTTATTATCCAAATTATTAAACAATATAATTTTGATAACTTGTAATATTTTTGCATAAAACGTAAACCATACCAATTGCTCATCATAAAATTTTAAAATGCTGTCCATTATTCTTCTAATTATATTATACGATTGCTTTGCAAAGTCTGAAATTTTTGTATGTATACAAAATTATTTGAAACTAAAATATGCACATGCGAGTATACATAAACTTTTCCTTGTAATTTAGGTCGAACCAAAAGCATTAAAGTTTTATGGAAATATACTAAAAACCCAACAGCCATTTAAAGTTTATCCAAAAGCCATAAATCATATCAGCGGTAATAAAATGTTAATTACGGTGCAAATACCCCTATATTTGGCCATTCTAGCCGGACATTAGGCCAAAACATAAATTTAAGGAATGTAAAAATTTAAGTACGCAGCTCGACAGACAGCAAAATTCTGCATCGTATAGTGAATTTATAAGGCTTTTGCTTGAGATTTGTCGTCTTGAGACACTGTAAAAAAGTCAGGAAAGTTGAGTAAATTGCATACGCTTTTACTGACTTTTTACGGTTTTGAGACGTTTACAATATATGTATATTTTTGTGGCTAAACGAATAAAAATTTTACATTGATTTTTAGAGCTATGCTCTTTATGGCGCGATAGGGGTTGAATTTTGTTTTTCGTAACATAATAAACGACACTATTACAGTTATATTTTTCTTTTTGTTTTGATTTGCTTGTTAAAATCAAGATGAGAATATATGTACATATGTATGTCTATGGCGTGTTACTCACATTCAACTGCAATAACAAAAACAAAATATTAAATATACTCATATGAATACATATGTATGTATGTTAGTGTTTCGTTTTTGTTTTGCTTTGTGTTGCTGAGTTGCCGAACTACCCACCAAACAAAATGTGAACCGTTTGAACTATTATGCTTTGATGAATGTAGTACGAGTACATATTAGGTCAACAAAATTAATTGAAAATAATTTTTTGTTTTTTCTATTAAATAAATATTATATTATTTAAAAACTTAACTAAAATTAATATTTTTATATTATTATTACGAATTAACGTAATTATTATTCGAACTTATATTGATGTACATTTGAAAGGTAATATTATCAGGCTCAAGTTCAGTTTTATTGAATTAATAAAAATTCAATTAGTATCCACTTTACGAAAATTGTGAAGATGGACAATTGAACGCTGATGAGAGGTGTAGCGGCCTTGAAATCAGTACTGATACGTTCTGCTAAAAACTGATTGGATATAAATAATAATATTTTCCAACATAAAAACTCTTAGTAATTTTGAATCTTCATTAATTCAATAAAACTGAACTTTTAGTTATAAACTAGGATTAGATACTCAGTACAAAATTTTCAATCCGTAACAAATCTTTAAAACAGCCATATTTCCATCCATTTTGGATCTTATATCCCCAACTACGTCCACTAGCGCTGAAATACAACTTCTACCCATCATAAAGCCTGACTGCTTCTCAGATATCAAGTTCACACAATTTAAGTATTAATTTATTTGTTTGCCCACAAGATTTTCTAGGACTTTGGATAAGAACGGAAGTATAGCTATTGGGCGTTAGTCATTATTAGGTTTGGGAATTGGAATGGCTCTTGATAACTTCCATACAGCTGGAAAAATTGATTTTGTAAGAATGGGGTTAAACAGATATGTCAGATAGGCCAACAACTTCAATCAAGACTTTTAAAAAAATAGGATTTATACCGTCAATACCAATAACTTCAGTCTGACCACCGCAACGAAAACTAAGAAGACGTTCTAGCGGAACATAGCAAAGATCAGAATAAACGTTGCTTACTGGAGATGGGACATTAGTTTTTACGAAATTTTCGTAAAGAGAGTTTACATTAACATCCGCTGCGTATGTGGGAGAGGTTCTTTGTCAAATACCAATCTTGCGTATCGCTCTCCATCTTGATGGGCAATCGATTGCAGAAGCAAATTTTCTTCGATAAAACAAAGATTTTGTAGCATGAATACGTCTTGTTACTCCCCTTCCGGCAATATTATATATAGCCTTAAGCTCACTGGTTTTAAACCTTTTCCATCTTTTATAAGACTCATCACGTTTTTTTTATCAGTGATTTTATTTCGGCACTAAACCAAGGTGTCTGACTGGTTATGATGCGCTTGGTTCTTGTTGGAACACACAAGCCATATAGAAACCTAACATTTTCTTGCATAAAAGAGGATTGATCGTCAATAGACTCTAACTTGTAATTGTGTCCCAATATATATAATTAATGCTATTATTCAGTGTTGAATAATCTATTTGATGTGTATCTCCTGATACGAAATATTTTTTTTTATCATCACTTACCTATGTATATGTTACGAAAAGAATGTCATGCTTTGAAAAACAAAAATTTGTATACGTACCAATTAAAGAGTGCTAAAGGTCTAACCGTCGTAATAAAAGGTATAGACTCTAGCGTGAATCTAGAAGGAGTAAAGTCTGGCCTTGAAAATAGTGGCTTCAAAGTTAAAAATGTTTCAAACATTAAAAATAGGGAAAAAAATCCCCCAACCTATGTTTAGAGTCGAGCTACAGCCAGGTGACTTCAAAGTTAAAAAAATGAACCGCAACCAATATATAATTTAAAGTACTTGTTGCACAGAAGAGTTACAGTTGAGCTGCCACATAAAAAAAACTGGACCTCATCACTGCATGAACTGTCAAGATTTTGGCCATACCAAAACTTATTGCAAGTTCCCTACCGTTTCCGTTGTATGTGGTGAGCTACACAGTACCGCGAACTGCGACAAAATAAAAGGTGATCCCAAAGCGAAAAAATGTGTCAATTGCGGCGGAAATCACACTGCCAACTATAGGGGCTGTCCTCTTTACTCGCTTTTAAAATATCCGTTGAACAGAAAAACAAATGCTACTCCCGCTCAGCCCAACACTCTTTTCTAGCCATAATCAATACTCAAATGTTTTAAAGTCTAACACGACTCTTACTCAGCAAAAATCTAATAGTCAATTTTCATACGCTAATATTTTAAAAAGTGACCAGACTACGGCGGAAAAAACTGTACCAGCAAATGAAGAATCAGGGCCTAATTTTAGTCCTATTGAAGCCTCGATAGAGAGACTAATACAAACAGTAAATACCTTCACTCTCAACATGTCCTGTATGATGCAGGAAATGTTGAAAATGCAGTCTACCTTGTTTCAGGCTGCATTGATCAAACCATGAACTTAAGAATCTGTTTTTGGAACGCAAACGGCATCTGCCAACATAAAAATGAAATATAATATTTTCTTGTGGATAAACAAATCGATGTTATGCATATCTCAGAAACTCATTTGACCTCCCGAAGCTATTTTAGAATTAGTGGATATGAGATTTTCAATTACCGAGAGTCAATACACAGCTCTTTATAAATCACTGGGCTGCATTTTTCTAGCGGCTGGCGACTACAATGCTAAACACACTTACTGGGGCTCACGTCTTATCACTCCTAAGGGTCGAGTTTTATTTAATACAGTTTCTAAAATGGGTTTGAACGTAGTGTCGAGTGGTCAGCCAACATATCGGCAATCAGATCGACAAAAAATTCCTGATGTTATTGACTTTAGAATAGCGAAAGGTATGCCCAACGACATGATTGAAGTTGAAGCATCTTTAGATTTATCTTCAGACCACTCGCCTACAATTGTCACTATTTCCTCTCATAAAATGTTAACATATTTCGAGCAACAAAGGAAAAATTTTATATTTATACATCCCTTTTGTAAATTTTTCAACAGCACAGGCTGAATAGAACAAACGATGTTTTCGGTAGAAGCCACTAAACCTCGTCAGTATTCACGTGCAAATGCTTTCACTACTTGTTAGGTAGCTTCGTTGGACGTCATTACCAGGGCAAGTTTAAATAAGCACAAAATTAAAGAAAAAAGCAAGCAAAAAAGCACAAAATAAACGCAAAATAAGCCCAACAATAAGCAAAAAAAGCCTAAATATGCTTCCAAAAATTAACAATGTAACCACTTTTCATTTATTTTATTAAATTTACTTTTATTGCAAAGCACAATCATATGTTTTTTTAGATTTTCAAAAAGAAAATATCGATTATCGCATACAACTGTAGAATAACATGAAAAAATTCATTCAACATCATTGGATGTAGTAGGAGCGAACTTAAACAATAACAATTCCCTTGGATATAGCGAATCAATGTATTCATCAGCTTCGCTTTTGTTAAAAAAATATTATTTTTAATTTTAACTAATGTTTGACTTTCAACGTTTCGATTCATAACTTTGTTGAACTTTTCAAAAAATATTTTGTTTTCATAATTTTTCATCTTTTCTTCCACTTTTTCTATAATAGACAAATTTTCTTTTAAATAAAGTCCTCTTCTTTCTAGTTTGATTATACTTCGGCAAATACACTCGAAATTATCTTTTAAGTACGGGAGATCAGATTTTAAAAATGCACTTTTAAATAGAGCTTTTGCTTTATATATTGATTCCACATCATCATCGGAAAGTGCATTTTACACATTGCAAATTTCTGTATAGTTGTCACAATAATAAATAACACCTTTAAGCCAATCTAGTTTGCAATGTCAAGAGTTAAAGAATAGAAAATTGCATGTGTGAAAAAAGGACAAACTTTTTCTTTTTATTTGCAACAGAAAGATTAAAAAATTATTTTTCAGGGCTGCCAAAGTGCATTATAAGCAAATTCAAGCAGAGTATATCAAATAAAGCAATTTTGCAAAAAAAGGTACACAATAAGCGAAATCAAGCTTTTCCAGCAAAAAGCTTAAAAAACTTGCCCTGCTTATTACATATCAAGAGTATTAAAAAAAGTTTTAGATTAGAAAAAGATAATTTTGGTATTTTTCTGAGGAATAAATGTGTTTTACCAAGTTTTCATTTCTTTTTGCATATTCTTTAAACTCAATACAATTTTAATAATAGTTCAATTTAGTAATTAAAAATGGTTTGATAGTCTCCATCTTCATTTGAGTAACAGTAATTGCCTTTTTCCACTACGCAACATCTAACATCTACCATCAATTTAAGAAGATGTTAACATCTTCCCATAAGAAATACACAGTACTAAAAGTCAACATCTTTCTACATCTTTAAAAGATGTTCCTAAATCATTTTGTTCCAATCAACATATTCCGATAATTTTAATGTCATCTCTAGCAAAATGACAAATACATACATATTGACAGTTTAATTTTTTGTGAATGACATATGTATGTATACATAATTGTGTAAGAAAAAATAAAGAAAAATATATCAAAATGAGTGGCACACGTAAGTTTTTACTTTTTTTTAACTTTATCATATGTATATGTTGTACATATTTAAATATAATAATTTATTTTTGGTTTTAGTAAAGAAAAGCACTGCTCGTCGCATAGTATGGAACCAGGATTTGGAAAACATGTTGCTGGACGTATGGGATGACAAAATAGAAGAGTTGAGAGGCACAAGAAAGAACTCTCATGTCTTTCAGGAAATCGCTTGTTTTGCTATGCCTATAAAAACTTTAAATAAATAAAAAACCAAAGAATTCATATAAGAAGTTCGTGTTAATGCTTTTTTCTGAATACTGCATTAACAATTCTGTTTGTTCTTGTAAATTATGAACGAGTTCAATTACACTAGTTTACAGCCAAAAAATACCAAGAACGCCACATGCCTAGATAAGTCAATTGGGACCTCCCAAGCACGAAAAACGCTGTAATTTTTTTTTTTATAGTACAGTTTTTTAGATAACGGTACTTTTGTGTTTTTCGGTGTATGGCCCCACTCAAACCCTTGTGGAGCCCAACCCAAAAGTCCAATCAATATAAATTGTATACCGTTGGAAAGGTAATTGAATGCCTTTTCCGTCGATATGCTGAAAATTTCTGTATGATAAGAAATGGCTGAGTTATGGCACCTCAAAGTTCAAAATTTTCCTATTTTTTACGTTTTTTTCAAAATTTTTCATTTTCATTTCATTTTTTTTCTACTTTATTGTAAACATCTGGAATGTTTTATTTTTTTACCAAATAGGTTATTTTATTACCAACATTTTAAGCGTAATTTGGAAAAAAACGGATGAAAAATAAAGTTTTTATTAAGGATTTTGTGGAAAGACAATATTTTCATTTTCATTGCTCACACACTATATTTGGCGTCCATCAGTTTTAACGTATTAAAAAAAAAAACGGAATTTGAAGCTCTGTATATGTTGCTAGCCTTGATTGACGAAATATGAAATAAACAAAAATTTCCGAGAGCCACAGCGAGCAAAATTGAAGCTAGTATATTTGATGGACCTCAAATTCGGGCTCTGTACGGTGACCAAGCATTTAATGAGTGTTTAGGTCCAGCTCATTTAGAGGCATGGGAAGCATTCCAGGACATTGTTCACAACTTTTTGGGAAACTACAGAAGTCCTGATTACGCTGAGAAGATCGATAAATTACTGCAAAAATTCAATGCCATTGGTAAGCTTTGAGTGAAAGCATGTATATCAAAAAGGCCGTTAACATTTAAAAATTTATTCTTTTTAACTTTTAGGTTCAAATATGACACCTAAATTACACTTTTTATTCAGTCATTTGGATAGTTTCCCCACGAACTTGGGCTCCGAAAGTGATGAACAAGGTGAAAGATTTCACCAGGAAATGGAAGAAATCGAGAGACGTTATAAAGGCTGGTGGGATGAACAAATGATGGCGGACTATTGTTGGTTCCTCATTCGCGAAGATCCATCCGAAAAAAAACGCAAAAGTTCAAGTCGCTCGTCATTTTAATTTAAATTTTTTGAATTTACGCCAAATATAGTGTGTGAGCAATGAAAATGAAAATATTGTCTTTCCACAAAATCCTTAATAAAAACTTTATTTTTCATCCGTTTTTTTCCAAATTACGCTTAAAATGTTGGTAATAAAATAACCTATTTGGTAAAAAAATAAAACATTCCAGATGTTTACAATAAAGTAGAAAAAAAATGAAATGAAAATGAAAAATTTTGAAAAAAACGTAAAAAATAGGAAAATTTTGAACTTTGAGGTGCCATAACTCAGCCATTTCTTATCATACAGAAATTTTCAGCATATCGACGGAAAAGGCATTCAATTACCTTTCCAACGGTATACAATTTATATTGATTGGACTTTTGGGTTGGGCTCCACAAGGGTTTGAGTGGGGCCATACACCGAAAAACACAAAAGTACCGTTATCTAAAAAACTGTACTATAAAAAAAAAAATTACAGCGTTTTTCGTGCTTGGGAGGTCCCAATTGACTTATCTAGGCATGTGGCGTTCTTGGTATTTTTCCAAACTAAAAATTTGTAAAGCAGTGTTATTAATGCTTCTTCAAAATCCATTTTAATTTTATTTTAATTTTTTCCACAATAAATTATGCTGTAAGTATTTTTGTATTTTTGACAGCTGAGAAGATGGTAGATGTTAGATGTTGCCAATGGAAATGCAATTTGACATTTTCAACATATTCCATTCATTCCTCTAAAATGTATGCTAGTGGAAAAAGGCTATAAATAATCTTTGTGTTGGAGCATTGGAACAAGGTAAACATAAACTGAATTCGATATAAGTATTTCATTTTGAACATATTTTGAAAACGTACATATGTCTCTTCCTTTAAAATGTTTTAAGTGCAGTTTTTCCTAATGAATAATTTAAAGAGAACAGGGGGTAGATTCTGGTTCTGCGATAACGTGAAATGTAAACATTTTTCTCGTTTTCATTTTGTTTCTCATTCCCGTTCTGTGAAGAAATTAAAGCAAATTAAAATCTTTTCAGAATGAGAGAAACAAATGGAATGAAACAATTTTTTTCTCATTTCCCATTTTCTGATTCTCGTTTTATGTATGTAGCTGCGAAAACAAATGTCAAAACATTTTCATATGACGCGTTTTTTTTCACTTAAAATTTGTCAGCGAAAATGGAAAAAGCAGCAAAAGGCATGCGCACACGCATTAATCAAAAAGAATTTTTATTAATTTTTAGAACATATGTATGTATGTATACATATGTCGATATTGCAAACAATAAGTATGTAAGTATGTACATATGTACATACATATTTATGTATACATGCGTATGTACATACATACATACATGTGTATGTATATGTATTTACAGATTTGTTACTTCATTTAAAAAAAATAATGCATACATTTTCAACATTTATACATTTATCCCAATGTACAGCGTAATTTATTTTTGTTGTTTGACAATTGTACAGACCCAAGCAGAGAGAAAGTTGGTGTCGGCTTAAAAAAATAAACTAAGAGGCGGCGTAAACTTATTTTGGAGCCGGCTGCTTAAAAAGTACATAAGGCGATAGAAAATCGAAAAGTAAGAAAAACTTATTATGCAGTAAATCTCGGAAACGCATAAAATTGAATATCTAACACATTTGAATAAACTCGGGCCAAAACTAGAAAGCAATTAGCATATGTTATGGAAAATGTATCAATAAATAGAAATAATTAAAACAAAATTGTATTCGACCTAGTGCTATTTTTTCCGTTATTGATATTTCCGATTTTACTATCGATTGAATGTTTGTACTTGAGTAGGAAAATTTTACCTAATTATAACCATTCAGGCAATTTGTTGTTATTACTTTATTTAAATTACTACCTGCAACCGCGGGTCCTGTGCAATTTTGTCAAAAAACAAAAAAATACATGCCTTTGACACTGTTTATGCACAAAAATACCAGAGCATAAAATTAACAAGTATGCGTGTGCTGCCATCTTTTTACTCATTACACTTTGATACAAAACAAGTGACATTTTCTTTGTAAATCACAATTGGAGACTATCAAAGTAATATATCACAAGATTATGGTTTTCATCAATCAGAGCCGACAACGTATACGTGTACCCGAAAAATCACCACTGCACGCACACACTTAGAACGTTGATGTGTTTTTTATCGTCTCCAGAGGGCACAAGAAAAAGTTAAAATAAAACATTTTTAAAACATCTAGAATTAATCCCGTTTAAAAATTTGTTGCTCTTCGCAACATGCATACATACGAGTATGTAATTTGAAAACATATCATTTTATAAAAAAAAAATAAAAAGTAAATAAATAGAATTAAACTAAAGTACCGGTTCAAAACTGTATTTTAAATATTATCGATACCGATATTTATACCTATAGGTACATACATATGTATATAGATATATCTATATTTTCCATATTTTTAAACTATCGACTTTTATTTTCAGAGTTTTTTTAATTATAGTATAAAAGTGTGATTATACACTATTTTTCGATTATATTTTTTTGTCAATAAGACATTAAATAATATCTCCGATTATATATACAAATATATATATATATATATATATATATATATATATATATATATATATATGTATTTATTCCTTATTCAAGTTGTAGGATTAACTCAGTATCTGTAATGATAGACTATTAATAAAATTGCCTACTTATGTAATTCATACAATTTCTTCACCACCGCTAATTTGTTTATTTAATATTTTCTAATTTTTATTCAATTTTCTATAACATAAGCTATGTACATATATTATGTAATATATGTTGAAAAATCAACTTCAAAATTTCAATGAAGAATATATGTATGTTGTAAAAGCCGCAAAAGCAAATATATATTTGCATGCGGCCTTGCACCGAATCGAAGTAGTTCAACTTCGTTCTCTGTGTGTGACATTTCAAGTTGAATAACATGGATATAAAGTTACACTGCAACAGATGGAATGAAACACTTTTTCATAATATAAACGGGAATCGCATTTTGTGCAATTGCGAAAAGATATTGTGAGCTACTTCGATGCGGTGCAAGGCCGCATGCAAATATATATTTGCTTTGGCGGCTTTTACAACATGCATATATTCTTCATTGAAATTTGAAGTTGATTTTTCAACATATATTACATAATATATGTATGTACATAGCTTATGTTATAAAAAATTTAATAAAAATTAGAAAATATTAAATAAACAAATTAGCGGTGGTGAAGAAATTGTATGAATTACATAAGTAGGCAGTTTTATTAATAGTCTATCATTACAGATACTGAGTTAATCCTACAACTTGAATAAGGAATAAATATATACATATATATATTTGTATATATAATCGGAGATATTATTTAATGTCTTATTGACAAAAAAATATAATCGAAAAATGGTGTATAATCACACTTTTATACTATAATTTCAAATGGTAAAAACTCTGAAAATAAAAGTCGATAGTTTAAAAATATCGAAAATATAGATAGGTATCGATAATATTTAAAATACAGTTTTGAACCGTTCCTTTAGTTTAATTCTATTTATTTACTTTTTATTTATTTTTTTTAATAAAATGATATGTTTTCAAATTACATACTCGTATGTATGCATGTTGCGAAGAGCAACAAATTTTTAAACGAGATTAATGCTAGATGTTTTAAAAATGTTTTATTTAACCTCTCTCTTGTGCCCTCTGGAAACGATAAAAAATACATCAACGTTCTAAGTGTGTGCGTGCAGTCGTGCTTTTTCGGGTACACGTATGCGTTGTCGGCTCTGATTGATGAAAACCATAATCTTGTGATATATTACTTTGATGGTCTCCAATTGTGATTGACAAAGAAAATGTCAGTTGTTTTGTATCGAAGTGTAATGAGTAAAAAGGTGGCAGCACACGCATACTTGTTAATTTTATGCTCTGGTATTTTTGTGTATAAACAGTGTCAAAGGCATGTATTTTTTTGTTTTTTGACAAAATTGCACAAGACCCGCGGTTGCAGGTAGTAACTTAAATAAAGTAAAAACAACAAATTGCCTGAATAGTTATAATAAGATAAAATTTACCTACTTAAGTACAAACATTCAATCGATAGTAAAATCGGAAATATTAATAGCAGAAAAAATAGCACTAAGTCGAATACAATTTTTTTGTAATTATTTCCATTTATTGATACATTTTCCATAACATATGCTAATTGCTTTCTAGTTTTGGCCTGAGTTTATTTAAATGTGCTAGATATTCAATTTTATGCGTTTCCGAGATTTACTGCAAAATAAGTTTTTCTTACTTTTCGATTTTCTATCGCCTTATGTATTTTTTAAGCAGCCGGCTCCAAAATAAGTTTAAGCCGCCTCTTAGTTTATTTTTCTTAAGCCGACACCAACTTTCTCTCTGCTTGGGTCTGCACAATTGTCAAACAACAAAAATAAATTACGTTGTATGTACATTGGGATAAATGTATAAAAGTTAAAAATGTATGCATTATTTTTTTTAAATGCAGTAACAAATCTGTAAATACATATACATATGTACATATGTATGTATGTATGTATGTATGTACATACGCATGTATACATAAATTAATTATTCAAATGATTTGTTTTATTTTGAACATACTTATGTACATATGTACATACATACATATTTATCGTTTGCAATATCGACATTTACATACATACATATGTACATATGTTCTAAAAATTAATAAAAATTCTTTTTGATTTATGCTTGTGCACATGCCTTTTGCTGCTTTTTCCATTTTCGCTGACCCCCCCTGGGGGTAGATTCTGGTTCTGCGATAACGTGAAATGTAAACATTTTTCTCGTTTACATTTTGTTTCTGATTCCCGTTCTGTGAAGAAATTAAAACAAATTAAAATCTTTTCACAATGAGAGAAACAAATGGAATGAAACAATTTTTTTCTCAGTTTCACAGCAAAACTGATTCTCGTTTTATGTAACTGCGAAAACAAATGTCAAAACATTTTCATATGAAGCGTTTTTTTTCACTTAAAATTTGTGAGCGAAAATGGAAAAGCAGCAAAAGGCATGCGCACAAGCATAAATCGAAAAGAATTTTTATTAATTTTTAGAACATATGTATGTATGTAAATGTCGATATTGCAAACGATAAATGTGTAAGTATGTACATACATACTATGTATGTACATACACATGTATGTATAGAGTTCAAAAATAAAAAAAATCATTTGAATAATTGATTTATGTATACATGCGTATGTACATACATACATACATATGTACATATATGTACTTATTTACAGATTTGTTACTGCATTTAAAAAAAATAATGCATACATTTTCAACTTTTATACATTTATCCCAATGTACAACGTAATTTATTTTTTTTTTGACAATTGTGCAGACCCAAGCAGAGAGAAAGTTGGTGTCGGCTTAAAATAAATAAACTAAGAGGCGGCTTAAACTTATTTTGGAGCCGGCTGCTTAAAAAAATACATAAGGCGATAGAAAATCGAAAAGTAAAAAAACTTATTTTGCAGTAAATCTCGGAAACGCATAAAATTGAATATCTAGCACATTTAAATAAACTCAGGCCGAAACTAGAAAGCAATTAGCATATGTTATGGAAAATGTATCAATAAATAGAAATAATTAAAAAAAAATTGTATTCGACTTAGTGCTATTTTTTCTGCTAATGATTTTTCCGATTTTACTATCGATTGAATGTTTGTACTTAAGTAAGAAAATTTTACCTAATTATAACTATTCAGGCAATTTGTTGTTATTACTTTATTTAAATTACTACCTGCAACCGCGGGTCTTGTGCAATTTTGTCAAAAAACAAAAAAATATATGCCTTTGACACTGTTTATACACAAAAATACCAGAGCATAAAATTAACAAATATGCATGTGCTGCCATCTTTTTACTCATTACACTTCGATACAAAACAAGTGAAATTTTCTTTGTCAATCACAATTGGAGACTATCAAAGTAATATATCACAAGATTATGGTTTTCATCAATCAGAGCCGACAACGTATACGTGTACCCGAAAAAGCACGACTGCACGCACACACTTAGAACGTTGATGTGTTTTTTATCGTCTCCAGAGAGCACAAGAGAAACGTTAAATAAATAATTTTTAAAACATCTAGAATTAATCCCGTTTAAAAATTTGTTGCTCTTCGCAACATGCATACATACGAGTATGTAATTTGAAATCATATCATTTAATATATAAGTATATATTTATTCCTTATTCAACTTGTAGGATTAACTCAGTATCTGTAATGATAGACTATTAATAAAATTGCCTACTTATGTAATTCATACAATTTCTTCACTACCGCTAATTTGTTTATTTAATATTTTCTAATTTTTATTCAATTTTCTATGACATAAGCTATGTACATATATTATGTAATATATGTTGAAAAATCAACTTCAAAATTTCAATGAAGAATATATGCATGTTGTAAAAGCCACAAAAGCAAATAAATATTTGCATGCGGCCTTGCACCGCATCGAAGTAGTTCAACTTCGTTCTCTGTGTATGACATTTCAAGTTGAATAACATGGATATAAAGTTACACTGCAACAGATGGAATGAAACACTTTTTCATAATATAAACGGGAATCGCATTTTGTGCAACTGCGAAAAGATATTGCGTAAAGTTGTAATGAAAACGAAAATGAAACATTTTTTTACATTTCACGTTATCGCAGAACCAGAATCTACCCCCTGCTCTGTATAATATAGAACGGATGGTCACCGCAGTCATAGCTCAAAATAAACCAATTTTGAAATTTTAAATTCGCTAACAACTTATTGGTTAATGAAAGTTTTATTTTGCTCTCCAAAGTTTACTTTATAAGATACTAGCCTATCCCGGCGTGCTTCGCTACCCCCTCGTTATAAAATAAAATTAAAAGTATTTATAGATATATCCTATTGTGAAAATTTAATGACGATCGGTCCAGTAGTTAAGACTATATTACGATTTTTAATTTTCCTAAAAAGGGGCGTGGTCCCACCCACTTTTCTCCTGGTAAATATTCCAAATTATGCCAATACCATATATACCAAATATCATCGACGTAGGTCAAAAAATGCCCAAAATATGGCGATTTAAATTTTTGGGTTATATGGGCGGTGTCACGCCTCTTTGTCCAATCAAAACTTCATATAGCCTATTATTCCTGCCAGATTCACAGTATCATGCTGTGAAAATTTCAGGAAGATCGAAATATAATTTAAGAAACTGTAATTTCTTTCATTATATTTTACATATTGCAAATATAGGTATAATTTTTAATTTAGGCTAAAATTAAAAATTTATACCTATTTTAACAATTAAATGTCGAATAAATTCATAAAGTCATAACATTGAAAAAAAATTTTTGGTATGTCTGAAGCTTTTCAGTTTTCATTGTCTATTATTAATTTTGAAATCGGCTTACATCACGCTTGATCAGCTGAACGATGAGAAATTTCTAAAGCTGCCAAAAAATGGGGATTAAAAAAATAAATGTAGCACTAAATAGGGGATTTTTTGAAAGAAATAAAGCACTATTTAAGAAACAAGAATTCAAGCTAAAATTACCCTTTTTAAGTTAATTTCGTTCATATTATTAAAGATTAAATTATATTTACAATTTAGAATAGAACGGAAACATTCAAAAACATAAAAAATTAAATAAATTGTTGTTACATTTTTAATAAGTTTTTATATAAAGTTTATCAGTTCAGAAAGTACACAAATCGTGCATACAAAGTACTGTTCAAGCGCACCGAGCACATCCCTGCAGATAAAATGACTAGTATGTGGTTAGAAACATACTAGTTGCTTTCTACTTCAGACTAGTTGCCGAACTGTTCTTTTTTCATATATCGAACTATCGATTTTCACATTAGGTTGTCATAGGAGCCCAACTAGTCCATTTGTGCATAGTAAAATACCAGGTCAAATACTAGTGAATATTCACTAGTGCGCCAACTAGTTATTATATCTGTTATTATACTAGTATTATTTATACTAGTTTCGGACTATAACGATGGTACAAGGTTGTATACTAGTTTCCTTTGCAATATTTGTTTTGATATTAAAAATTTTTTTTTTTTTATAAAATTATCGATTTTACTGAATCAAAATTTATGAATGTCAAACACATAAAACTTCAAACCAATTCATACATACTTACATACATATGTACATAGAAAAACTAAAAGTCAAAAAATAAATTATCGGTTCCGTTTTCTCTTCATTATTTTTATTATGGGGTTGCTGCCTGTTTCTGGTCCTTTTTGTTTCATATTTAAACTTACAATGGAGTCTGGAAAAAGTTTAAACAAATTTTGAGCAACTAGAATTTTAGAATATAATATAAACTTTATACTTACCGATAGTGCTTTACAGAAATTTGTATACTATTTTGAACTCAATCTTCCGTGAGTCTCGGCAATGTTATAGCGCATAACAATCTTGGGGCCCCAAATATGTATGTTCTAAAGATTTTCTGTCAATTTTGCAAACAATTCAAAAAACGTTTTTTTATTTACTTTTTGTTTTTTAAATTTTTTGACTAGGACAAATCTCATG
The DNA here is from genome assembly GCA_947311025.1 of Lypha dubia. Lineage (NCBI taxonomy): Eukaryota > Metazoa > Arthropoda > Insecta > Diptera > Tachinidae > Lypha > Lypha dubia. Next base: position 35,220,430 of record OX371264.1, on the reverse strand, counting down.
GTATAATAAATAAGGTAGTCTTGTCCCTAAAACAAATATAACGTCACAAAAACAACAGGCATTTTGTTAGTGTAAAATGTTTTCTGTGTGTCAAAATCAGAGAAACAAGCCGATCGCTTCGAAGCCGGACATCATCGCCACTTTTTTACTGCCGTCAGTTTTTTACTGCTTTTTGTTGGGTTTAAGTTTCTTAATGTGATTTTAGACTTTTCTTTACAGCAGTTTTTTTTTATCTTTATATATATAATTCTACTCTACGTGCGTTGTAACTGAACTCCTCCTAAACGGCTGGACCGATTTGCATAATATTTTTTTGTATGCGTTTGGGTGGCGCCCCGGGTGGTTTAGATTTACAATTCGGTCCAATTGGACAAAGGGGCGTGGTACCTCCCATACAAACCACATATTAAAAATCTATTATTTCTGCTCCTGATAACGGTATTTGAACAAAATTTGGTACGTCGGTTTGGTGTGCATTTTTTAAGTGCTGCTGCAAATATAGGCGGGATTGGACAAAGGGGCGTGGTACCTCTCATACAAACCACAAATTAAAAATCAATTATTTCTGCTCCTGATAACGGTATTTGAACAAAATTTGATACGTCGGTTTGGTGTGCATTTCTTAAGTGCTGCTGCAAACATGGGCGGGATTGGACAAAGGGGCGTGGTACCTCTCATACAAACCAAAATTAAAAATCTATTATTTCTGCTCCTGATAACGGTATTTGAACAAAATTTGGTACGTCGGGTGGTGTGCATTTTTTAAGTGCTGCTGCAAATATGGGCGGGATTGGACAAAGGGGCGTGGTACCTCTCATACAAACCACAAATTAAAAATCAATTATTTCTGCTCCTGATAACGGTATTTGAACAACATTTGATACGTCGGTTTGGTGTGCATTTCTTAAGTGCTACTGCAAACATGGGCGGGATTGGACAAAGGGGCGTGGTACCTCTTATACAAACCACAAATTAAAAATCTATTATTTCTGCTCCTGATAACGGTATTTGAACAAAATTTGGTACGTCGGTTTGGTGTGCATTTTTTAAGTGCTGCTGCAAATATGGGCGGGATTGGACAAAGGGGCGTGGTACCTCTCATACAAACCACAAATTAAAAATCTATTATTTCTGCTCCTGATAACGGTATTTGAACAAAATTTGATACGTCGGTTTGGTGTGCATTTCTTAAGTGCTGCTGCAAATATGGGCGGGATTGGGCAAAGGGGCGTGGTACCTCTCATACAAACCACAAATTAAAAATCTATTATTTCTGCTCCTGATCACGATATTTTTTTGTTTTTTTTGGTGGTACTTTTATTATTTATTGAATCTTCAATTATAAATTGAAACATCAATAAGTTTTTCAAATCTTAAATCTAAAATTACATTAATATATGTTTAGCCAATGCTAAACAAAATTTTTAATTCCAACTGTTGATTTTTGATGTTTTACCTCTCTCGTGTAGGGCTGAGAGAAAGAGTATCCCTCCTTCTCAACCGGGTGTGGCCTCTATAATTTAGAATGTTGCGCGCAAGTGGATTTGGGTGCAATACTAGTTTTTCAATATATTTTTTAGCGTGTTTTGAAAATACTGTCTTCACCAACGGAACATCAAGATCTTTGTGAATTCGCTGATTTCGGATATACCAGGGGGCTGCAGTAATTGTACGTAGAATTTTGCTTTGTCGCCTTTGAATTTTTTCTACACTTGATGCTGAGGCACTGCCCCATAACTGGATTCCATAGGCCCATATTGGTTTCAGGATCGCGTTGTATAACAAAAGTTTACAGTCAAGACTTAATATAGAATTTCTTCCAATAAGCCAATTCATTTGGGCTGCTTTTAATTTCATTTGTGTCAACTTTGCGTCTATATGCGATTTCCATGTTAAACGAAGATCAAGATGAACGCCTAGATATTTTACTACAGTGTGTTGTGGTATAGTCTCGGTGTTAATTTTTATAGCCGGGCATGTTTCCCTGCGTAAAGTAAAAGTAACGTGTACACATTTCTGCTCATTCACTTTTATCCGCCATTGTTTTAGCCATGTTTCCAATTTTGAGATGTACCCTTGTAGATTCCGGGAAGCTTCTACAGGATTTTCATGAACGCTTGGAAAAGTCATATCATCAGCAAATGTTGACGTGTGAATGATACTGCTTAACGGTAAGTCAGAGGCATATATTAAATAAAGTAAAGGACCGAAGATACTGCCTTGAGGGACTCCGGCTTCAATCGACTGCGGGGGGCTTAAAAAATTGCCTTCCTTAACTACAAATTTTCGTTCCTCTAGATAGCTTTTTAAGAGCCTGACGATGTTTGCGGGTAGATTTTGTATTAATTTGTGGACAAGACCTTCGTGCCATACTTTATCAAAGGCCTGTGCGACATCAATAAAAAGCGCTGAACAATATTTCTTTTTTTCAAAAGTTTCTCTAATGACATTCACAAGTCTGTGAGTTTGTTCAATAGTGTTATGCTGACTGCGAAAACCGAATTGATGATCTGGAATACATGCACTGCTAGTTACTATAGGAGTTAGCTTGCTCATGTACATTTTTTCAAAAAGTTTCGACATATTGGACAATAGACTGATAGGCCGATAGGATTCAACCTTTGTATGATCCTTACCGGGCTTTGGTATCATAGTAATCATCGAAACCTTCCATTCTGCCGGATAGTATTGCAGTCGTAAAATACTACTAAAGATGAATAGTATTATTCGTTTTGCAATGAAAGGCAATTCTTGCAGCATTTTGTTGCGTATTCTATCAATACCTGGGGCTTTTTTTGCGACTTGTAATAGCCTTTTGAATATCCACAATATTAAATCTTAGCGGAATTTCTGGTAAAGCGACGACTGGCGGCAGTTCAGTAATATCAGCAGAAATATTTGGAGTAAATACCTTTTCTAAGTGTTTAACAAAAAGAGCACCTTTTTCAGCATCAGTTCTTGCCCAGTCACCATTTGAAGCTCGTAATGGAGGTTTACATATCACCGGCCTTTCAAGTCCTCTGGCTGCACGCCACAGCGAATAATCTGTTGATGGTGTTGCATCGAGTTCTTGCAGAAATTTTTGCAGCGAAGCTGTTTTTTGTGTTTGCAAAACTTTTCTAAGCTGCTTGGTACAGTCCTTAAGCCTTAATTTTAGCTGAGGCGAACTGTATCGTTGCCATTCTCGTCGAGCTCTCCGTTTTTCAGTCAATAGCCTTTCTATATCTGCACAAAAAATATTGTTAAATCTCGCTTGTTGATTTGGTTGAATTGAAGAAGCATTAAGAGCAGCTTGTTTGGCATGTGCTTCAAACAACCTAATAGAATTTTCTATGTCAGTAGGTGTTCTCAATGGCATATTTTCCGTGCAATGAGCACTCAAATATTTTTTGTATTTCAGCCAGTTAATACGTGCAGGTGTCAGCGGTAAATCACATGTAGGTGTTGCAGTTGTGTGTGAGTAAATAGTGATAATAGTAGGCGAGTGATCTGAAGACAAATCCAAAGATGCTTCTACTTCAATCAATTCGCTGGGCACGCCTTTCATAATCCCAAAGTCGATAACATCAGGAATTTTTTGTCGATCCGTTGGCCAATATGTTGGCTGACCACTTGAAACTACATTCAAACCCATTTTTTAAATTGTGTCAAACAAAACACGACCCTTAGGACTGATTAAACGTGAACCCCAAAAAGTGTGTTTAGCATTGTAGTCGCCAGCTGCTAGAAAACGGGACCCCAGTGTTGTATAAAATGCGGTATATTGACTCTCTGAAATTGAAAACCTGGGAGGAGAATAAACAGATGATATCACAAGCTTTTGATAAAAATTTTCAATACAGATATTTGTTGCTTGAAGATATTCTTCACGAAGGTCATTTAGCAGGTAGTGTTTTATTCGAGTTTTTATTAGGATTCCAGAGCCACCACAAGCTCTACCTCGAGGATCCTTAGTATCGTAAAAATTATATCCACTAATTTTAAAATAGCTTCGAGACGTCAAATGAGTTTCTGAGATAAGCATAACGTCGATTTGTTTATCCAGAAGAAAATATTCTATTTCATTTTATGTTGGCAGATGCCGTTTGCGTTCCAATAACAGATTCTTAAGTTCATGGTTTTTTCAATACAACAAGCAACAAGGTAGACTGCATTTTCAACATTTCCTGCATCATACAGGACATGTTGAGAGTAAATGTATTTACTGTTTGTATTAGGATCTCTATCGAGGCTTCAATACGACTAAAATTATGCCCTGATTCTTCATTAGCTGGTACAGTTTTTTGCGCCGGAGTCTGGTTACTCTTTAAAATATTAGCGTATGAAAATTGACTATTAGGTTTTTGCTGAGTAAGAGTCGTGTTAGACTTTAAAACATTTTAGTATTGATTGTGGTTAGACGACGGTTGAGGTAACTGAGGGTAGTTTAAAGGGGTGTTGATCTGATCGGGAGTAGCATTTGTTTTTCTGTTCGACGAATTTTTAAAAAAAGAGTAAAGAGGTCAGCCTCTATAGTTAGCAGTGTGGTTTCCACTGCAATTACCGCATTTTTTTGCCTTGGTATCACCTTTTATTTTGTCACAGTTAGCGGTACTGTGCAACTCACCACATACAACGCAAACGGTAGGCAACTTGCAATAAGTTTTGGTATGGCCAAATTCTTGACAGTTCATGCATTGGATAGGTCCATTTTTTTATGTGGCATCTCAACTGTAACTCTTCTGTGTAACAAGTACTTTAGATTATAGATTGGGTGCGATTCATTTTTTTTAATTTTCAAGTCACCTGGCTGTAGCTCGACTCTAAAAATAGGTTGGGGGATTTTATCCCTATTTTTGATGTTAGAAACATTTTTAACTTTGAAGCCATTATTTTTAAGGCCAGACTTAACCTCTTCTGGATCCACACTAGAGTCTATACCTTTTATTACGACGGTTAGACCTTTAGCACTCTTTAATTGGTACGTATAAAAATTTTTGTTTTTTGACTCAAGGTCAGAAACTATTTTTCGGTAATTACTTTCTTGCACTACATGGATTTTTGTTTCGTTAATATTTCCGCGCTTAATTGGAGTTACATAGAACTCATTTTCTCCAATTAAGGAGATAAGGCTTTTTACCAAAAAACTAGTGTTCTGCTCTCCTAAATATATCGGTGGAGGTTTACTCGACCTTGTTGTAGTTGTGTCTTCATTGTCTTGTTCTGATAAAATCGCGAAACGATTTTCGGAATTTTTTATTTTGTTTTTTCCATCTCTGGGAACTTTCGCTGTTGAAGCTATTTGAGCTGATTTTGGACTTCTTCCCCTTTTTAACACGGTTATGTATCTGTCCATTCTTGTTTGAATTTTATTATCATTTATTGTACTCACCGCATCTACCATTTTGTGCACGTTGGTCACCTTGTTTTTTTTTTTTTTTTTTAATTAGGACCAGCACTCAGGGGATGACTCCTACGTATGCAGTGCATTGTGCCGGAACTCAGAGAGAGGGATAGAGTAGAGAAGATAGATGTTGAAAATGTAGAAGGCTTAACTCTTTTACAACTCTGCTTTGCGCGTTATGTTAATTTTTATAGCAGTGTTGAGGCGCGTCCGGTGTTAGGTAGACGCATTAACTTTGTTGAGCTGTATTGGCAGGCATTTTTTATTAATTGTTTTACTTCGCCGATGTTTCTGCTAACCGACGAAGGAGGGCGATGATGTGTACATTAGCTTGGAACATCATCAATTGCTGTCGGAACAGTTTTTTAGTGACCAGTGCTATGCCTTCATCACTTAAATAGTCCGACAACAATTAATACAATGTCTCACTAATGTACATTACAGAAATTAATGATGTTGATTGACTTGCTCTGGCCAGGGTTTGAACCCAGGCCCCACGTCATTGTTTGCTTAGTAGTCAACGCGCTAACCACTTGAGCCAACACCACCCTCAAACTTATTGTTTGTTTGTTTGTGCAGCTAAGCTGACAAGTTTGCTGATGGGTGCAATTGTTGTTGCTTCTTGATCACTATTTAACATGTTCAAAGATAATGATCGCGCACGAGTATTTGTGTTTTCTGTTAAATTCAGGTTTTTGTTTAATTCATTTTTTTTATTGTCGTCATCAGCAACTAAAGTTATATATTGTACATTCCTACTGCTTGTAGGATTATTGTTGTTTTTATCAGAAGATGAACTCATCAGAGTTCTCTTTTTTATATTTTCACTTAAATTAGTTTGTGTATGCAAATATTTATGTATATTGCACACAAGGAAAAAATAAAATAAAACCAGTAAAATAACTGTTCAATAAATGTTTTGTTTTTTTTTATATTTTTTGTGACTTGAAAAATTATTTTTTTTATATTTTTTTTTTATATTCAGTTGCGACGATTATAAAAACGCGTCTGTTCACTACGAAAGTTGAAACTGAATGATAACGGTATTTGAACAAAATTTGGTACGTCGGTTTGGTGTGCATTTTTTAGTGCTGCTGCAAATATTGGCGGGATTGGACAAAGAGGCGTGGCACCACCCATATAACCCAAAAGTTTAAATCGCCATATTTTGGGCATTTTTTGACCTACGTCGATGATATTTGGTACATATGGTATTGGCATAATTTGGAATACGTACCGGGAGAAAAGTGGATGGGACCACGCTCCTTTTTAGGAAAATTAAAAATCGTAATATAGTCTTAACTACTGGACCGATCGCCACAATATGATATATAAATACTTTTAATTTTATTTTATAACGAGAGGGGTAGCGAAGTACACCGGGATCAGCTAGTTTAATATGTAAATTTCCAAACAAAATTTTTTTACTTCACCGGCGGGTTGAAATAATTTTTTTTGCAAGACGCCGCTACAAACAGCTTGTTGCTCTGCTGCATACAATTTGACATTTGTAAAACAAAAATATTCTTCTACAGCAGGCAGGACGACTTTACCTGTTTTTCGACAGTCTCGTTTCAACTAGTATTATGACTATCCTAAAACACTACTAGTTACAATTTTTGCTGCAGGGACATAACGTCATTAGGACATACATATCTAGTTGTTGACGAACACGTTTACAAGTATTTTTCCTTCTTGATTGGGTATGGCATATACTTCTTGCCGTTTACTAAAGCACTCCATCACCACTAGAACATAACGATATCCACGCAGAGAAAACAGTACCTAATAAATACGTAATAAAATAGAACAAAATTAATAAGATACCTCTAAAATAAAGAAGGAAACTTTTGGTTTTTATTAGGTATTCTTATTGATTTTTTCAAAAAGGTTTTCGTTATTAAAATAATAAGATTTCCTTTTTTTGCAAAATTGCTTTATTTGATATACTCTGCTTGAATTTGCTTATAATGCACTTTGGCAGCCCTGAAAAATAATTTTTTAGTCTTTCTGTTGCAAATAAAAAGAAAAAGTTTGTCCTTTTTTCACACATGCAATTTTCTATTCTTTAACTCTTGACATTGCAAACTAGATTGGCTTAAAGGTGTTATTTATTATTGTGACAACTATACAGAAATTTGCAATGTGTAAAATGCACTTTCCGATGATGATGTGGAATCAATATATAAAGCAAAAGCTCTATTTCAAAATGCATTTTTAAAATCTGATCTCCCGTACTTAAAAGATAATTTCGAGTGTATTTGCCGAAGTATAATCAAACTAGAAAGAAGAGGATTTTATTTAAAAGAAAATTTGTCTATAATAGAAAAAGTGGAAGAAAAGATGAAAAATTATGAAAACAATATATTTTTTGAAAAGTTCAACAAAGTTAATAATCGAAACGTTGAAATTGAAACATTACTTAAAATTAACAATAATATTTTTTGTTTTAACAAAAGCGAAGCTGATTTTTTTTTTTTTTTGATAATTTTATTATTTATTGAATCTTTAATTATTTAAATTGAATTATCAATAAGTTTTTCAAATCTTAAATCTAAAAAATATTAAATATAAGTTTAGCCAATGCTAAACAAAATTTTTAATTTCAACGGTTGATTTTTGTTGTTTTACATCTCTCGTGAACGGCTGAGAGAAAGAGTATCCCTTCTTTTCAGCCGGGTGTGGCCTCTATAATGAAGAATATTGCGCGCAAGTGGATTTGGGTGCAACTCAAGTTTTTTTATATATTTTTTCGCGTGTTTTGAAAATACTGTCTTCACCAACGGAACGTCTAGGTCTTTATGAATTTGATGGTTTCTGACATACCAGGGGGCTGCTCTTATTGTGCGTACTCAGATATTTTATTCTGCCGCCTTTGAATTCTTTCGACATTCGATGCTGAGGCAGTGCCCCATAACTGGATTCCATAGGACCATATTGGTTTCAGGATCGCGTTGTATAAGAGAAGTTTACAGTCAAGGCTTAGTATAGAGTTTCTTCCAATAAGCCAATTCATTTGGGCTGCTTTTAGTTTCATTTGTGTTAACTTTGCGTCTATATGCCATTTCCATGTTAAACGACGATCAAGATGAACGCCTAGATATTTTTCTACAGTGTGTTGTGGTATAGTCTCGGTGTTAATTTTTATAGGCGGGCATGTTTCCCTGCGCAAAGTAAAAGTGATGTGTGCACATTTCTGCTCGTTAACTTTTATACGCCATTGTTTGCGCCATTTTTCCAGTTTGGATATATATTCTTGTAAGTTGCGGGAAGCTTCTACAGGATTTTCGTGAACGCTTAGAAAGGCTGTATCATCCGCAAATGTTGATGTATGAATGTTACTGCTTAACGGTAAGTCAGAGGCATATACTAAATAAAGTAAGGGTCCGAAGATACTGCCTTGAGGGACTCCGGCTTCAATCGACTGCGAAGGGCTTAAAAAATTGCCTCCCCTAACTACAAATTTGCGTTCCCTTAAATAGCTTTTTAAAAGCTTTACGATGTTTGCTGGGAGATTTTGTGTTAATTTGTTGAAAAGACCTTCGTGCCATACTTTATCGAAAGCTTGTGAGACATCAATAAAGAGCGCAGAGCAGTATTTCTTTTTTTCAAAAGTGTCTCTAACGACATTCACAAGTCTGTGAGTTTGTTCAATTGTGTTATGTTGTCTGCGAAAACCGAATTGATGATCTGGAATACATCCATTACTAGTCACTACAGGCATCAGCTTGCTCATATACAGCTTTTCAAATAGTTTTGAAATGTTAGACAGTAAACTAATAGGCCGATAGGATTCAACTTTTGTATAATCCTTGCCGGGCTTTGGTATCATAGTAATTAGCGAAACCTTCCATTCTTTAGGATAGTGTTCTAGGCTTAGAATACTGTTAAAAATGAATAGTATTATTCTTTTTGAAGTGTAAGGCAATTCTTGAAGCATTTTTTTGCTTATTTTGTCGACACCTGGGGCTTTTCTGGTGTTAAGACTAGTAATAGTATTTTCAATCTCCGTCATGTTAAATCTCATCGGTATTTCTGGTAAAGAGACGACTGGTGGCAGTTCAACAATATCAGCAGAAATATTCGGAGTGAAAACTTTTTCTAAGTGTTTAACAAAAAGTGCACCTTTTTCAGCATCAGTTTTTGCCCAGTCACCATTTGGGCCTCGTAATGGGGGTTTGCATATCACTGGCTTTTTTAGTCCTCTGGCTGCACGCCACAGTGAATAATCTGTTTGTGGTGTTGCATCTAGCTCTTGAAGGAATTTTTGAAGGGAAGCTGTTTTTTGAGTTTGCAAAACTTTCCTAAGCTGCTTGGTGCACTCCTTAAGCCTTAATTTTAGCTGGGGCGATCTGTAGCGCTGCCATTCTCGTCGAGCTCTCCGTTTTTCAGTCAATAGCCTTTCTATATCTACAGGAAAAATATTGTTGAATCTCACTGGTTGGTTTATTTCATTTGAAGTAGCATTAATAGCCGCTTGTTTAACATGCGCTTCAAACAACCTGAGAGAATCGTCTATGTCTGAAGGTGTTCTCAGCGGCATTTTTTCCGAGAAATGAGCACTCAGATATTTTCTGTATTTCAGCCAGCTGATGAATACATTGATTCGCTATATCCAAGGGAATTGTTATTGTTTAAGTTCGCTCCTACTACATCCAATGATGTCGAATGAATTTTTTCATGTTATTCTACAGTTTTATGCGATAATCGATCTTTTCTTTTTGAAAATCTAAAAAAACATATGATTGTGCTTTGCAATAAAAAATTATTTAATAAAATAAATGAAAAGTGGTTACATTTTTGATTTTTGGAAGCCTATTTGAGTTTTTTTTTTGCTTATTCTTGGGCTTATTTTGCGTTTATTTTGTGCTTTTTTGCTTGCTTTTTTTCTTTAATTTTTTGCATATTTAAACTTGCCCGGGTTATAAGTAAACATTAATTTGAATCTTATAGTTTTTGCAAATTATGTACTAATGATCTCAAGAAGCTTTTAGCCATGAATTTTTTGTATTGATATATATACAGTGTATATTATACATACATAGATGCACACATACATACATATGTAAGTTATGAGGTTTTGATTGAAAGACGTGCGTTCTGTTTACTCGTAATAACAACTGACTCTTTATTTTCTTCTTTTTCTTTTTATACACTGTTTTTGCTTCTTAATAAAACTGATTTTGCTTATTTTATAATTAATAAATTTTGCTTATTTTATAAAAACTTATTTTAACCTAATTTTAATATTTGCAATAAGTGCTTTATTTTATAATTAATAAATTTTGCTTTTTGTATGTAGATTACCGTATGCAATTACATATATTCTTATGGTACTTTTTGATTTTTTTTTTTTTTTTTGTTAGTTTTACATTTTGTTTTGTGTTTGTCAAAAAATAACAATATAATACAGAGTGTTTGTAGTTTACTTGCTGTTAATTATTAAATATTTCCTTGTTTTGCGTATTTTGGTTTAAAATTATGTTCATCGTACCTATGACCCTATCGCAGCAAAGGCTCGATATATGCCTTAAACTGAAATATAGTGGTTTATAACCACTTAAAAGGTTTATCTTCTTAATTAATATTTGTAATTATTATTTGCGCATGCATTTTATCATTTATAATTTTCAAATATGTATTACTACGTATAATTTAATCTAAAATTATTTTTTTAGAACTTGTTTAGTTCTTCTAGATTTGATGATTTCCTGGTCAACTCAAACACATGGGCAGCAGCAGCGCAGGAATCTTTTCTGACATGGGGCCTTTTCGGACCTTCAGTTATAGCAATATCGAGTCGAGCACATAAGAACTCGTCTACATTGACGCTTCGAAAAGATGCTGTTTTGGTCGTGCTTGTAACTCTGCTTGGCTTATGTTTATCAGCTTTAATCGGCCTATGCTTAATTCAAATATTAAACGAATTTGAATACATCTATGTTCCTGGTTCCTATGGTAAATAATTTTTTTTATTATTAAAATATATTTTCTGTTAGCCCCGGAAAGTAGCTGTCAGGTGGTATAACGGATTCATGGAAGTTATCAGCTGTTACCTACCTTTTCAATGGATGACACAATTTCTGATTGAGTAGGAATTTAAAATGTTGCATCATAAGCAGTATTTCTTTATTTTTTTATATTTTATAAAAGTAGTTTGGTCTTTGGTTCAAAAAAATATATCATTGTAAAATCGTCATGTCAACTATATACGAGTATAAATAAGTACTACATAATATTTTTTTGTTTACGTTAATTGTTTATTGAATCATCAATTATAAATCTAACAATAACTATTCAAATCTAAAAGTGTTGATTATATGTTTCGGCAATGCTAAACCAGATACATACATACATACATATGTATTTACTTAATTTCAAAGATTGGTTTTTGTTGTCTTACGTCTGTCGTGTACGGGTGAGAGAAACAATATTGCAACTCTTTCTTTTCTTTTTATATATTTTGTCACATGTTTTGATAACACAGTCTTTACCAACGGAACATCTATGTAGATCAGTGCAGGGCGTTTTTTGGAATGCTATGCACGCGTGCATAGCAAGAAAATTCTGTTTGCGCGACGTCGACACACGTATACTATAATCATCTTCGTGTAGCTTATGAGAATTAACGTTCGGTTGTTGCTTTGTTATCATTTCGTCAAAGTAAATCAAACCATATAAATCAGCACAGTAAGACCTAGCTTTACAATTTTTTGTTTACACTCAAAGCAAAATGTTCAATGAAGAATGGGAAAATGATTTTGAAGTTATACTTCTTATGCGACGCCCAACCATACGTGTGAAATTTAACGATAACGCTGTGTGACTTGAGTGTGTATTTGTACCTACATATGTGTTAGAGTTCTCATCAATTGAAGCCAAAGTGTTCTCTGCATAAAATTTGGCTCGTGCCAAGCAAGAAAAGCAAAAAAAAAAAAAATGAAAGAGAAAAAAGAGAAACAAAATAAGTAAACAAATTTCGGTTATTTATGTGCGTTTGCTTTTGTCAACGTTGACTATTGTTGTTGTATTTCACAGCAAGAAAAGCAAAAAAATAGAGGTAACACTGATTTAAAAATGCTTTTAACGAACAGCATTCATTACATGAGTCAAAAAGGGTTAGATAAATAATAAATCAAATTAAAAAATATTTAAAATATATATGTACTACATATATGTACATATATTGACATCTCCCTTCTTCAAAGTACACAGCATTTTCGTGAAGCATACGTTCTTTGACTTTAGTTACATAAAGTTAAATTTAAAGTAGAAACAAAGTGCAAATACAAAATAAAAGTGAAAAAAGTGACTAATTAGAGTGAATTATGGCTTCAACAAGTGCAGGTGATTTTATATGAATTTAAAATAATGCTTTATTAGCATTATTGAAAATATTGTTTCTTATTGTAGAAGTAGAAAGAAAGCGCAGAAAGAAAGCGCAGAAAAGCGGCAGAGAACCAGCGCGCATACCGACAGCGTAGAAAGCAGTTAAGACTGCAACAACCACAAAATGTATTAGTGGACATTTCAAATGCAAATAATACACAAAATTCGAGTATGTTTTTGTTTAAATTTGCATATGAACATAAGTTTTATTCATTTCCATTTTAAAACAGATGATATTATAACGGGCATTGCTAACGCTTCCACCAACAACACTATGCCTACTGCAACCACTTCTAATAATGCAGGTGATTTAATATATAATCAACAATTAAAAAATATTTTTAATTTATTTTTCTTATAATATTATTAAGGCGTAAGAAGTATAACTTCTACAGAGTGTGATCTACACACACCGGTTTTTTTTATAATTATGTTTATATTCGAACTTTTTATTTTAATTAATGAATTTAATAAATTATCAAGCTTGAGGGCTTCGTTTTTAATAAATGTTATTTTTATTTATAATGTTTTCTCGATATTTCATTACTTTTTAAATATTATATTTTATTTCATTCGTTGTGTAACTAGTTTATTATTAAATGAATATTGTTTTCGTTATTATTATATTAACATAAAGAGTATTATTGAAAAAAACTTCAAATCAAATAAAAATACTAAAAGGCAAGAAATGTATTTGACTTTTGGCAACAGAAAAATTTTTCGAGTGTATTATTATTGACGGTCGTTCGTTCCCATACCAAAACATATGAGAGAGTATGTGGACGCCCTTCACTGATGTAGATCCTAATGAATTCGTTGATTTCTGACCTAGCAATAGGCTGCTGTAATTGTACGGAGAATTTTATTATTAGTTTTCACATTCGATGCCGGGACTGTGACCCATAACTGGATTATATAGGACCGTATTGGTTTTAGGATGGCTTTTGGCTCTACATCTAAACTCCATCCTGTTGTCATTGAATGTGTTTCTGCTAAGCACTGACACAGTTTCGAGTACTTCCGCAGCAGCTGGTTTCAGTGCCAGAATTAGTTCTATAGCGTTTTCCTAGTATTCTCCATCCATTTTTGCTGGCAACTGTTTCAAAGTGAAATTGGAAAATGTTCAACGCGCGAGTTAAGGTCAGTCTCTATGGTAGTACATAATATTAAGATTTAAGATAAGAATAGCATGCTCAGACATACATGATAATATTAAGTAAATAACTATGAGTCATAAATATAGATTAAACAGAAATGAACATGTTTATATATTTAAGACAAAGAAATATAATGTAAAATATAAGACAAAGAAACATAGACTAAACAAAAAAACAAACATGTTTAATTATTCATAATAAGACAAAGAAACATAATGTAAGATAAACACCATAGACAACAGTTTAAAATAATGATAAGAAATATTGTAAGCACATAGTTGATAAGAAACTAACATTATAAATTACTTTGTAAGATATTTGTAAAATTAGAGTTAGTCAAGAAAATATAATAAAGAAAACAACACTCATAAGCGTGAAGAAAAAATAATTTTTTTGAACTCCGTGTATTACGAATAATTAACTCGCGCTAACATCCAAGCATGGCGTCTTTATTCTGCTGTAAACCTATGGCAGAACTCTTGCTCCCCTCGGCACTGCAGATTTTTTTCTAAGGCACGCAGTTTTTCGTCAACATCTTTTGCATATTCATCTACTATACTGATTTTTAAGTTATGCACTTCACTTTCAAGATCTGAAAGCTGTGTTTTCATTGGCATCTACTCTTTGATGCCCTAAAAAATTTCCATAAGCTTCTCGTTTGTAGCCTTAGAGGTTTCCTGAACTTCAGCTACAACTTTTTCGATGCTTCCTAACATGTTTTCGTAGTTGGTATTATTAAGTTTTTCAAATCTTATATCTAAAAAAAATATTAAATATAAGTTTAGCCAATGCTAAACAAAATTTTTAATTTCAACGGTTAATTTATGTTGTTTTACATCTCTCGTGTACGGCTGAGAAAAAGAGTATCCCTCCTTTTCAACCGGGTGTGGCCTGTATAATAAAATATTGCGTGCAGGTACATTTGGGAGCACCTCAAGTTTTTTTTAATATTTTTTAGCGTTTTTTGAAAATACTGTCTTCACCAACGGAACGTCTAGGTCTTTATGAATTTGATGGTTTCTGACATACCAGGGGGCTGCTGTTATTGTGCGTACTCAGATATTTTATTCTGCCGCCTTTGAATTCTTTCGACATTCGATGCTGAGGCAGTGCCCCATAACTGGATTCCATAGGACCATATTGGTTTCAGGATCGCGTTGTATAAGAGAAGTTTACAGTCAAGGCTTAGTATAGAGTTTCTTCCAATAAGCCAATTCATTTGGGCTGCTTTTAGTTTCATTTGTGTTAACTTTGCGTCTATATGCCATTTCCATGTTAAACGACGATCAAGATGAACGCCTAGATATTTTTCTACAGTGTGTTGTGGTATAGTCTCGGTGTTAATTTTTATAGGCGGGCATGTTTCCCTGCGCAAAGTAAAAGTGATGTGTGCACATTTCTGCTCGTTAACTTTTATACGCCATTGTTTGCGCCATTTTTCCAGTTTGGATATATATTCTTGTAAGTTGCGGGAAGCTTCTACAGGATTTTCGTGAACGCTTAGAAAGGCTGTATCATCCGCAAATGTTGATGTATGAATGTTACTGCTTAACGGTAAGTCAGAGGCATATACTAAATAAAGTAAGGGTCCGAAGATACTGCCTTGAGGGACTCCGGCTTCAATCGACTGCGAAGGGCTTAAAAAATTGCCTCCCCTAACTACAAATTTGCGTTCCCTTAAATAGCTTTTTAAAAGCTTTACGATGTTTGCTGGGAGATTTTGTGTTAATTTGTTGAAAAGACCTTCGTGCCATACTTTATCGAAAGCTTGTGAGACATCAATAAAGAGCGCAGAGCAGTATTTCTTTTTTTCAAAAGTGTCTCTAACGACATTCACAAGTCTGTGAGTTTGTTCAATTGTGTTATGTTGTCTGCGAAAACCGAATTGATGATCTGGAATACATCCATTACTAGTCACTACAGGCATCAGCTTGCTCATATACAGCTTTTCAAATAGTTTTGAAATGTTAGACAGTAAACTAATAGGCCGATAGGATTCAACTTTTGTATAATCCTTGCCGGGCTTTGGTATCATAGTAATTAGCGAAACCTTCCATTCTTTAGGATAGTGTTCTAGGCTTAGAATACTGTTAAAAATGAATAGTATTATTCTTTTTGAAGTGTAAGGCAATTCTTGAAGCATTTTTTTGCTTATTTTGTCGACACCTGGGGCTTTTCTGGTGTTAAGTCTAGTAATAGCCTTTTCAATCTCCACAATGTTGAATTTTAGCGATATTTCTGGTGAAGAGACGACTGGTTGCTGTTCAACAATATTAGCAGAAATATTCGGAGTGAATACTTTTTCTAAGTTTTTAACCAAATGTGCACCTTTTTCAGAATCAGTTTTTGCCCAGTCACCATTAGGGGCTCGTAATTGGGGTTTGCATATCACCGGCCTTTTACGTCCTCTGGCTGCACGCCACAGTGAATAATCTGTTTGTGGTGTTGCATCTAGCTCTTGAAGGAATTTTTGAAGGGAAGCTGTTTTTTGAGTTTGCAAAACTTTCCTAAGCTGCTTGGTACACTCCTTAAGCCTTAATTTTAGCTGAGGCGATCTGTAGCGCTGCCATTCTCGTCGAGCTCTCCATTTTTCAGTCACTAGCCTTTCTATATCTACAGAAAAAATGTTGTTAAATCTCACTGGTTGGTTTATTTCATTTTAAGTATCATTAAAAGCAGCTTGTTTAACATGCGCTTCAAAGAGAGAATCGTCTATGTCTGAAGGTGTTCTCAGCGGCATTTTTTCCGAGCAATGAGCACTCAGATATTTTCTGTATTTCAGCCAGTTAATACGTGCAGATGTCATCAGTAAACCACATGTTGTGTGTGAGTAAATAGTGACAATTGTAGGCGAGTGGTCTGAAGATAAGTCCAAAGATGCTTCAACTTCAACCATCTTGGTGGGCACACCTTTCACAATTCCAAAGTCAATAACATCAGGAACTTTTTGTCGATCTCTTCGTCAATATGTTGGCTGACCACTTGAAACTACATTCAAACTCATTTTAGATATTGTGTCAAACAAAATTCGTCCCTTAGGAGTGATTAAACGTGAACCCCAGAATGTGTGTTTAGCGTTGTAGTCACCAGCTGCTAGAAAACGGAGGCCCAGTGATTTATAAAGAGAAGTATATCGACTCTCGGTAATTGAGAATCAGGGGGCGAATAGACAGATGATATTACAAGTTTTTGATAGTAAGTTTCGATGTAGATGTTCGTTGCTTGAAGATAATCTTCACAAAAATCATTCTACAGGTGGTGTTTTATTCGCGTTTTTATTAGGATTCCGGAACCACCACAAGCTCTGCCACGAGGATCATTGGTGTCGTAAAAATTATATCCACCAATTCTGAAACCGCTTCGAGATGACAAATAAGTTTCTGAGATAAGCATAACATCGATTTGTTTATCCTGAAAAAAATATTCTATTTTGTTTTTATGTTGGCAGATGCCATTCATGGTTTGCTTAGTAAAGCCTGCAACAAGGTAGACTGCATTTTCAACATTTTCTGCATCATACAGAACATGTTGAGAGTAAATGTATTTACTGTTTCTATTAAGCTCTCAATTGAGGCTTCAATACGACTAAAATTATACCCCGAATCTTCATTTACATTTACGGTTTTTTGCGCTGTACTCTGATTGCTTTTTAAAATACTAGCGTATGAAAATTTGTTGTTAGATTGTTGTTAAGCACTAGTCGCGTTAGACTTGAAAATGTTTGAAAATTGATTTTGGCTGCTGGACGGTTGAGGTAACTGTGGATAGTTAATAGGGGTTTTAGGCTGAGCGGGAGTAGCATTGGTTTTTTTGGTTGATGAATTCTTAAGAAACGAGTAAAGGGGGCAGCCTCTATAGTTGGCAGTGTGATTTCCGCCGCAATTGCCACATTTTTTCGCCTTGGGATCACCTTTTATTATATCACAGTTAGCAGTACTGTGTAACTCACCACATACAACGCAGACTGTAGGCAACTTGCAATAAGTCTTCGTGTGCCCAAATTCTTGGCAGTTCAGGTGGAAGCTCAACAGTAACTCTTCGATGCAACAAGTACTTTAAGTCATATATTGGATGTGCTTCATTCTTTTTTATTTTTATGCCATCTGGTTGTAACTCGACTCTAAAAATTGGTTGGGGGATTTTTTTCTCTATTTTTAATGTTTGAGACATTTTTCACCTTGTAGCCACTATTTTCAAGGCCAGACTTGACCTCTTCTGGATCCACGCTAGAGTCTATACCTTTTATTACGACTGTTAGACCTTTAGCACTCTTTAATTGGTACGTGAAGAAGTTTTTATTTTTAGATTCTAAATCTGAAACAATTTTTCGGTAATTATTTTCTTGGGCTACCTGAATTTTTGTTTCATTGATGTTTCCGCGCTTAATTGCAGTTACATAAAACTCATTTTCTCCAATTAATGAGATAAGGCTTTTAACCAGCAAACTGGAATTCTGCTCTCTTAAATATATGGGTGGGGGCTTACTCGAACTTGGTGTAGTTGTGTCTTCATCGCCTTGTTCAGATAAAATCGCGAAACGATTTTCGGAATTTATTATATTGTTTTTCCCATCTCTTGGAACTTTCGCTGTTGAAGCAATTTGAGATGATTTTGGACTTCTTCCCATTTTTAACACGGTTATGTATCTATCCATACCTGTTTGAATTTTATTATTATCACTCATTGTACTCACCGCATTTACAATTTTGTGCACGTTGGTCACCTTGTTACTAATTGTTTGTTTGTGTGAACGTGGTCACACGTTACTACTATTTTATACTACCGTGTGTTCTGTTTTCTTTATGCACTCATCCTTAGATACATAATGATACACCATTTTTAAATTATTAAAAATCATATTCTTTTTCATATTAATATTGAACAACAAATAAATGAATACAAATTAATGAATTATTCAATGAATGAAACCAATGTTTTATTCACATGGTGCCGAAACCCGTGTTGTTCTCAATAAATAAAGAAAAATTAAGTTATTACCCAGGAAACCAATTGTTTGCTGAACGGTTCCACAGAAAAGTGTACAAATTCCGAATAACAAACACAAGAACACGACGCCCACATCGCATAACATGGCGGAAACCTAAAATTTGCTAAGGGTAAGGAATAGAAGCTGTGGAGACAGCAGTACGAATACTTCGAGGTAGCTACTGGCTTAAGCGCTAAACCAGCGAACATACAACTGGCAACGTTTATATCAGCGATTGGCTGCGCTGCGATACAAATTTACAACTTACTAGCAAGTGTAGATGGGGAAAAACTACCGGAGGTAAAAAAAAAAATTCGAGCGGTATAAGTTCCACAAAATTGTACAAAATGAAAGTGAAAAAATCGACGAATACATCACCAAGCTAAGGCTACAAGTCCAAAATTGTAATTTTAAATAGCTCGCTGATGGGCTTTTAAGAGATCAACTCATATTAGGAATTAAAAGCGACACACTTCGTACCAAACTGCTATCAGATGACATTACGTTGGATAAAGCAATTCAAATTTGCCAAGCTACAGAACTAGGCCAGAAACAAACAGCCGAAATAAATAATAATAATGAAGGAACAAGTATAAATCTGGTAAGACAACGTAATAAAACAAAAACCTGTGACTGCAGAAATTGCGGGAAAAATCATGCAGTACGCAGTTGTCCGGCATACCGCCATATTTGTAAAATATGTAAAAAAGAACACCATTTTGTCAAAATGTGCAAAACAAAAGCAAGAGCTAAACTTAACAAATACAGAGACGTTACATATTGCTAACAAGAAACATATACAAAGGACAGTGAAGGCAGTGATTCCGAACTTTTTATCGGGTCAGTTACTAACAATCCATTCAGTTTCAACTCTTGCAGTGTACAGACGCGTTTTTATAATCGTCGCAACTGAATATTAAAAATTTATTAAAAGAAAATTCACAAAAAAAAAAATATATACAAAAACAAAACATTTATTAAACAGTTATCTTACTGGTTTTATTTTATTTTTTGCTTGTGTGTAAATACATAAATATTTGTATACACCAACTCATAAGTGAACACAAAAAAGAGAACTCTGAATGAGTTCACCTTCTAACAACAACAATAAACCTACAAGCAGTAGGAATGTACAATATATAACTTTGGTTGCTAACGACGACAAAAAAAATGAAGTAAACACAAACCTGAATACTACACAAAACACAAATACTCGTGCGCGATCATTATCTTTGAACATGTTAAATATCGATCAAGAAGCAACAACAATTGCACCTATTAGCAAACTTGTCAGCTTAGCTGTACAATCAAACAAACAAACAATAAATACCCAGGTGACCAAAGTGCACAAAATTGTAAATGTCAGTTACTAACAATCCATTCAGTTTCAACTCTTGCAGTGTACAGACGCGTTTTTATAATCGTCGCAACTGAATATTAAAAATTTATTAAAAGAAAATTCACAAAAAAAAAAATATATACAAAAACAAAACATTTATTAAACAGTTATCTTACTGGTTTTATTTTATTTTTTGCTTGTGTGTAAATACATAAATATTTGTATACACCAACTCATAAGTGAACACAAAAAAGAGAACTCTGAATGAGTTCACCTTCTAACAACAACAATAAACCTACAAGCAGTAGGAATGTACAATATATAATTTTGGTTGCTAACGACGACAAAAAAAATGAAGTAAACACAAACCTGAATACTACACAAAACACAAATACTCGTGCGCGATCATTATCTTTGAACATGTTAAATATCGATCAAGAAGCAACAACAATTGCACCTATTAGCAAACTTGTCAGCTTAGCTGTACAATCAAACAAACAAACAATAAATACCCAGGTGACCAAAGTGCACAAAATTGTAAATGCAGTGAGTGAAAATAGTGATAATAAAATCCAAACTGGTATGGACAGATACATAACCGTGCTAAAAAGGGGAAGAAGTCCCAAATCAGCTGAAATAGCGTCAACGGCAAAAATGCCCAAAGATGGGAAAAATAATATTAAACATTCTGAAAATCGTTTTGCGATTTTGAATGAACAAGTCGATGAGGACACAAGTACAACAAGGTCCACTAAACCACCGCCGATATATTTAAGAGAACAGAACTCTAACCTTTTGGTAAAAAGCCTTATCTCATTAATTGGAGAAAATGAGTTCTATATAACTCCAATTAAGCGCGGTAAAATCAACGAAACTAAAATTCAGGTAGCACAAGAAAATAATTATAGAAAAATTGTCTCAGATTTTGAGACAAAAAACAAAAACTTTTATACATATCAACTGAAGAGTGCTAAAGGCCTAACAGTAGTTATAAAAGGAATAGATTCAAGCGTGGATCCGGAAGAGGTAAAGTCTGGCATTGAAAATAGTGGCTTCAAAGTCAAAAATGTTTCAAACATTAAGAACAGGGAAAAAATCCCCCAACCTATTTTTAGAGTCGAGCTACAGCCAGGCGACTTGAAAATTAAAAAAAATGAATCGCACCCAATCTATAGCTTAAAATACTTGTTGCATCGAAGAGTTACCGTTGAGATGCCACATAAAAAAACTGGACCTATCCAATGCATGAACTGTCAAGAATTTGGCCATACCAAAACTTATTGCAAGTTGCCTACCGTTTGCGTTGTATGTGGCGAGTTACACAGTACCGCTAACTGTGACAAAATAAAAGGTGATACCAAAGCAAAAAAAATGTAGTAATTGCGGCGGAAACCACACTGCCAACTATAGGGGCTGCCCTCTTTATTCTCTTTTTAAAAATTCGTCGAACAGAAAAACAAATGCTACTCCCGCTCAGCCCAACACTCATTTAAACTACCCACAGTTACCTCAACCGTCGTCTAGCCATAATCAATACTCAAATGTTTTAAAGTCTAACACGACTCTTACTCAACAAAAACCTAATAGTCAATCTTCATACGCTAATATTTTAAAGAGTAACCAGATTCCGGCGCAAAAAAACTGTACCAGTAAATGAAGAATCAGGGTGTAATTTTAGTCGTATTGAAGCCTCGATAGAGATCCTAATACAAACAGTAAATACATTTACTCTCAACATGTCCTGTATGATGCAGGAAATGTTGAAAATGCAGTCTACCTTGTTGCAGGCTGTATTGAAAAAACCATGAACTTAAGAATCTGTTTTTGGAACGCAAACGGCATCTGCCAACATAAAAATGAAATTGAATATTTTCTTCTGGATAAACAAATCGATGTTATGCTTATCTCAGAAACTCACTTGACGTCCCGAAGCTATTTTCGAATTAGTGGATATAATTTCTACGACACCAAGGATCCTCAAGGTAGAGCTTGTGGTGGCTCTGGAATCCTAATAAAAACTCGAATAAAACACTACCTACTAAATGACCTTCGTGAAGAATATCTTCAAGCAACGAACATCTGCATTGAAAATTTTTATCAAAAGCTTGTGATATCATCTGTTTACTCTCCTCCCAGGTTTTCAATTTCAGAGAGTCAATATACCGCATTTTATACAACACTGGGGTCCCGTTTTCTAGCAGCTGGTGACTACAATGCTAAACACACATTTTGGGGCTCACGTTTAATCAGTCCTAAGGGTCGTGTTTTGTTTGACACAATTTCAAAAATGGGCTTGAATGTAGTTTCAAGTGGTCAGCCAACATACTGGCCAACGGATCGTCAAAAAATTCCTGATGTTATCGACTTTGGGATTATGAAAGGCGTGCCCAGCGAAATGATTGAAGTAGAAGCGTCTTTGGATTTGTCTTCAGATCACTCGCCTACTATTATCACTATTTACTCACACACAACTGCAACACCTACATGTGATTTACCGCTGACACCTGCACGTATTAACTGGCTGAAATACAAAAAATATTTGAGTGCTCATTGCACGGAAAATATGCCATTGAGAACACCTGCTGACATAGAAAACTCTATTAGGTTGTTTGAAGCACATGCTAAACAAGCTGCTCTTAATGCTTCTTCAATTCAACCAAATCAACAAGCGAGATTTAACAATATTTTTTGTGCAGACATAGAAAGGCTATTGACTGAAAAACGGAGAGCTCGACGAGAATGGCAACGTTACAGATCGCCTCAGCTAAAATTACGGCTTAAGGAGTGTACCAAACAGCTAAGAAAAGTTTTGCAAACACAAAAAACAGCTTCGCTGCAAAAATTTCTGCAAGAACTCGATGCAACACCATCAACAGATTATTCGCTGTGGCGTGCAGCCAGAGGACTTAAAAGGCCAGTTATTTGCAAACCTCCATTACGAGCCTCTAATGGTGACTGGGCAAGAACTGATGCTGAAAAAGGTGATCTATTTGTTAAGCACCTAGAAAAAGTATTTACCCCGAATATTTCTGCTGATATTGTTGAACTGCCACCAGTCGTCTCTTTACCAGAAATACCGATGAGATTTAACATGACTGAGATTGAAAATACTATTACTAGTCTTAACACCAGAAAAGCCCCAGGTGTCGACAAAATAAGCAACAAAATGGTTCAACAACTGCCTTATATTGCAAAAAGAGTAATACTCTTCATTTTTAATAGTATTCTACGGCTGCAATACTATCCTGCAGAATGGAAGGTTTCGATGATTATTATGATACCAAAGCCCGGCAAGGATCATACGAAGGTTGAATCCTATCGGCCTATTAGCTTATTGCCCAACATTTCAAAACTATTTGAAAAGCTGTATATGAGCAAGCTGATGCCTATACTGACTAGAAGTGGATGCATTCCAGATCATCAATTCGGTTTTCGCAGACAACATAGCATAAAACTCATTTTCTCCAATTAATGAGATAAGGCTTTTAACCAGCAAACTGGAATTCTGCTCTCTTAAATATATGGGTGGGGGCTTACTCGAACTTGGTGTAGTTGTGTCTTCATCGCCTTGTTCAGATAAAATCGCGAAACGATTTTCGGAATTTATTATATTGTTTTTCCTATCTCTGGGAACTTTCGCTGTTGAAGCAATTTGAGCTGATTTTGGACTTCTTCCCATTTTTAACACGGTTATGTATCTATCCATACCTGTTTGAATTTTATTATTATCACTCATTGTACTCACCGCATTTACAATTTTGTGCACGTTGGTCACCTTGTTACTAATTGTTTGTTTGTGTGAACGTGGTCACACGTTACTACTATTTTATACTACCGTGTGTTCTGTTTTCTTTATGCACTCATCCTTAGATACATAATGATACACCATTTTTAAATTATTAAAAATCATATTCTTTTTCATATTAATATTGAACAACAAATAAATGAATACAAATTAATGAATTATTCAATGAATGAAACCAATGTTTTATTTACATGGTGCCGAAACCCGTGTTGTTCTCAATAAATAAAGAAAAATTAAGTTATTACCCAGGAAACCAATTGTTTGCTGAACGGTTCCACAGAAAAGTGTACAAATTCCGAATAACAAACACAAGAACACGACGCCCACATCGCATAACATGGCGGATACCTAAAATTTGCTAAGGGTAATGAATAGAAGCTGTGGAGACAGCAGTACGAATACTTCGAGGTAGCTACTGGCTTAAGCGCTAAACCAGCGAACATACAACTGGCAACGTTTATATCAGCGATTGGCTGCGCTGCGATACAAATTTACAACTTACTAGCAAGTGTAGATGGGGAAAAACTACCGGAGGTAAAAAAAAAATTCGAGCGGTATAAGTTCCACAAAATTGTACAAAATGAAAGTGAAAAAATCGACGAATACATCACCAAGCTAAGGCTACAAGTCCAAAATTGTAATTTTAAACAGCTCGCTGATGGGCTTTTAAGAGATCAACTCATATTAGGAATTAAAAGCGACACACTTCGTACCAAACTGCTATCAGATGACATTACGTTGGATAAAGCAATTCAAATTTGCCAAGCTACAGAACTAGGCCAGAAACAAACAGCCGAAATAAATAATAATAATGAAGGAACAAGTATAAATCTGGTAAGACAACGTAATAAAACAAAAACCTGTGACTGCAGAAATTGCGGTAAAAATCATGCAGTACGCAGTTGTCCGGCATACCGCCATATTTGTAAAATATGTAAAAAAGAACACCATTTTGTCAAAATGTGCAAAACAAAAGCAAGAGCTAAACTTAACAAATACAGAGACGTTACATATTGCTAACAAGAAACATATACAAAGGACAGTGAAGGCAGTGATTCCGAACTTTTTATCGGGTCAGTTACTAACAATCCATTCAGTTTCAACTCTTGCAGTGTACAGACGCGTTTTTATAATCGTCGCAACTGAATATTAAAAATTTATTAAAAGAAAATTCACAAAAAAAAAAATATATACAAAAACAAAACATTTATTAAACAGTTATCTTACTGGTTTTATTTTATTTTTTGCTTGTGTGTAAATACATAAATATTTGTATACACCAACTCATAAGTGAACACAAAAAAGAGAACTCTGAATGAGTTCACCTTCTAACAACAACAATAAACCTACAAGCAGTAGGAATGTACAATATATAATTTTGGTTGCTAACGACGACAAAAAAAATGAAGTAAACACAAACCTGAATACTACACAAAACACAAATACTCGTGCGCGATCATTATCTTTGAACATGTTAAATATCGATCAAGAAGCAACAACAATTGCACCTATTAGCAAACTTGTCAGCTTAGCTGTACAATCAAACAAACAAACAATAAATACCCAGGTGACCAAAGTGCACAAAATTGTAAATGCAGTGAGTGAAAATAGTGATAATAAAATCCAAACTGGTATGGACAGATACATAACCGTGCTAAAAAGGGGAAGAAGTCCCAAATCAGCTGAAATAGCGTCAACGGCAAAAATGCCCAAAGATGGGAAAAATAATATTAAACATTCTGAAAATCGTTTTGCGATTTTGAATGAACAAGTCGATGAGGACACAAGTACAACAAGGTCCACTAAACCACCGCCGATATATTTAAGAGAACAGAACTCTAACCTTTTGGTAAAAAGCCTTATCTCATTAATTGGAGAAAATGAGTTCTATATAACTCCAATTAAGCGCGGTAAAATCAACGAAACTAAAATTCAGGTAGCACAAGAAAATAATTATAGAAAAAT
This sequence comes from Lypha dubia, assembly GCA_947311025.1. Taxonomy (NCBI): domain Eukaryota; kingdom Metazoa; phylum Arthropoda; class Insecta; order Diptera; family Tachinidae; genus Lypha; species Lypha dubia. The sequence continues at coordinate 35,194,405 of OX371264.1, read as the reverse complement.
TGTCTCAGATTTTGAGACAAAAAACAAAAACTTTTATACATATCAACTGAAGAGTGCTAAAGGCCTAACAGTAGTTATAAAAGGAATAGATTCAAGCGTGGATCCGGAAGAGGTAAAGTCTGGCATTGAAAATAGTGGCTTCAAAGTCAAAAATGTTTCAAACATTAAGAACAGGGAAAAAATCCCCCAACCTATTTTTAGAGTCGAGCTACAGCCAGGCGACTTGAAAATTAAAAAAAATGAATCGCACCCAATCTATAGCTTAAAATACTTGTTGCATCGAAGAGTTACCGTTGAGATGCCACATAAAAAAACTGGACCTATCCAATGCATGAACTGTCAAGAATTTGGCCATACCAAAACTTATTGCAAGTTGCCTACCGTTTGCGTTGTATGTGGCGAGTTACACAGTACCGCTAACTGTGACAAAATAAAAGGTGATACCAAAGCAAAAAAAATGTAGTAATTGCGGCGGAAACCACACTGCCAACTATAGGGGCTGCCCTCTTTATTCTCTTTTTAAAAATTCGTCGAACAGAAAAACAAATGCTACTCCCGCTCAGCCCAACACTCATTTAAACTACCCACAGTTACCTCAACCGTCGTCTAGCCATAATCAATACTCAAATGTTTTAAAGTCTAACACGACTCTTACTCAACAAAAACCTAATAGTCAATCTTCATACGCTAATATTTTAAAGAGTAACCAGATTCCGGCGCAAAAAAACTGTACCAGTAAATGAAGAATCAGGGTGTAATTTTAGTCGTATTGAAGCCTCGATAGAGATCCTAATACAAACAGTAAATACATTTACTCTCAACATGTCCTGTATGATGCAGGAAATGTTGAAAATGCAGTCTACCTTGTTGCAGGCTGTATTGAAAAAACCATGAACTTAAGAATCTGTTTTTGGAACGCAAACGGCATCTGCCAACATAAAAATGAAATTGAATATTTTCTTCTGGATAAACAAATCGATGTTATGCTTATCTCAGAAACTCACTTGACGTCCCGAAGCTATTTTCGAATTAGTGGATATAATTTCTACGACACCAAGGATCCTCAAGGTAGAGCTTGTGGTGGCTCTGGAATCCTAATAAAAACTCGAATAAAACACTACCTACTAAATGACCTTCGTGAAGAATATCTTCAAGCAACGAACATCTGCATTGAAAATTTTTATCAAAAGCTTGTGATATCATCTGTTTACTCTCCTCCCAGGTTTTCAATTTCAGAGAGTCAATATACCGCATTTTATACAACACTGGGGTCCCGTTTTCTAGCAGCTGGTGACTACAATGCTAAACACACATTTTGGGGCTCACGTTTAATCAGTCCTAAGGGTCGTGTTTTGTTTGACACAATTTCAAAAATGGGCTTGAATGTAGTTTCAAGTGGTCAGCCAACATACTGGCCAACGGATCGTCAAAAAATTCCTGATGTTATCGACTTTGGGATTATGAAAGGCGTGCCCAGCGAAATGATTGAAGTAGAAGCGTCTTTGGATTTGTCTTCAGATCACTCGCCTACTATTATCACTATTTACTCACACACAACTGCAACACCTACATGTGATTTACCGCTGACACCTGCACGTATTAACTGGCTGAAATACAAAAAATGTTTGAGTGCTCATTGCACGGAAAATATGCCATTGAGAACATGCTGACATAGAAAACTCTATTAGGTTGTTTGAAGCACATGCTAAACAAGCTGCTCTTAATGCTTCTTCAATTCAACCAAATCAACAAGCGAGATTTAACAATATTTTTTGTGCAGACATAGAAAGGCTATTGACTGAAAAACGGAGAGCTCGACGAGAATGGCAACGTTACAGATCGCCTCAGCTAAAATTACGGCTTAAGGAGTGTACCAAACAGCTAAGAAAAGTTTTGCAAACACAAAAAACAGCTTCGCTGCAAAAATTTCTGCAAGAACTCGATGCAACACCATCAACAGATTATTCGCTGTGGCGTGCAGCCAGAGGACTTAAAAGGCCAGTTATTTGCAAACCTCCATTACGAGCCTCTAATGGTGACTGGGCAAGAACTGATGCTGAAAAAGGTGATCTATTTGTTAAGCACCTAGAAAAAGTATTTACCCCGAATATTTCTGCTGATATTGTTGAACTGCCACCAGTCGTCTCTTTACCAGAAATACCGATGAGATTTAACATGACTGAGATTGAAAATACTATTACTAGTCTTAACACCAGAAAAGCCCCAGGTGTCGACAAAATAAGCAACAAAATGGTTCAACAACTGCCTTATATTGCAAAAAGAGTTATACTCTTCATTTTTAATAGTATTCTACGGCTGCAATACTATCCTGCAGAATGGAAGGTTTCGATGATTATTATGATACCAAAGCCCGGCAAGGATCATACGAAGGTTGAATCCTATCGGCCTATTAGCTTATTGCCCAACATTTCAAAACTATTTGAAAAGCTGTATATGAGCAAGCTGATGCCTATACTGACTAGAAGTGGATGCATTCCAGATCATCAATTCGGTTTTCGCAGACAACATAGCACAATTGAACAAACTCACAGACTTGTGAACGTAGTTAGAGACACCTTTGAACAAAAGAAATATTGCTCTGCGCTCTTTATAGATGTTTCTCAAGCTTTCGATAAAGTATGGCACGAAGGTCTTATCCACAAATTAACACGAAATCTCCCCGCAAACATCTTCAAGCTTTTAAAAAGCTATCTAGAGGAACGAAAATTTGTTGTTAGGGAAGGCAATTTTTTAAGCCCTTCGCAGTCGATCGAAGCCGGAGTTCCCCAAGGCAGCATCTTCGGTCCCTTACTTTATTTAATATATGCCTCTGACTTACGGTTAAGCAGTATCATTCACACGTCAACATTTGCTGATGATACGGCTTTTCTAAGCGTTCATGAAAATCCTGTAGAAGCTTCTCGGAATATACAAGGGTACATCTCAAAATTGGAAACATGGCTAAAACAATGGCGGATAAAAGTGAATGAGCAGAAATGTGTTGACACAAATGAAATTAAAAGCAGCCCAAATGAATTGGCTTATTGGAAGAAATTCTATATTAAGTCTTGACTGTAAACTTTTGTTATACAACGCGATCCTGAAACCAATATGGGCCTATGGAATCCAGTTATGGGGCACTGCCTCAGCATCAAGTGTAGAAAAACAGTTTCAATAGAAAATAACAGGTATATTATCAAATTGGACACCGGTGCACAGTGTAACGTTTTGCCAAAATCTGTAGTGGATAAAATACAAAATTACAATAAAGAAGTGAAAATTAAACCAACAAGTGTGCAACATCTGGTGTCATTTGGTAACAATCAAATGAAAGTGGTTGGCGAAATTATAGCCAGCTGTGAAATTGCTGGGAAATTATGTAAAGTCAACTTCAAAATAGTAGATGAAAATGTCAGACCTATTTTAGGGGCAGAAGCTTGTGAAAAATTACAGCTAGTCAAAAGAGTATACGAACTCCAAATTGATAAAAACCTATATGAGGGCTTAGGCTGTATAAAGAATTTTGCGTACGATATAGATCTAGTCGATAACCCAGAATTTTAAATTTGTCCGGCCAGGCGGGTAGCATTTAAGATTAGAGATCAAGTAAAAAAGGAACTTGATAACATGGTAAAAATGGGCGTAATAGAGCAAACAAATTTGCCAACTCCAGCGGTATCACCAATGGTAGTGGTACGCAAAAATAACAAGATCAGAATTTGCATTGACCCAACAAGTGTGAACAAGACCATTAAACGCCGCCACTACCCAATGAACACCCTGGAGGAGATTAGTGCTCAGCTCAAAGGAGCAAAATATTTTTCAATACTGGATTGCAAAAAAGGTTTCTAGCAGGTACCATTAACGGATCGAACAAAATAAATTCTTACATTTTCAACTCCTTGGGGTCCCTATTCATGCAAAAGACTACCCTTTGGCATCTCATCAGCACCCGAAGTGTTTCAAAGTATTATGCAAAAACTATTTTCGAAACTGCCAAATGTAAAAGTCGCAATAGACGATATAATAATACACGCTAACAACCTACGAGAACTACGCGAAACTACAGGCAAAGTGATCGAATTTATTAGGGCAAATGGCCTAAAGCTAAATAAAGAAAAATGTCTATTTGAGCAGAACAAGATAAAATTTCTAGGCCACGTCATCAGTGACGCTGGCTTACATCTAGACCCAGACAAAATAGAGGCAGTCAGTCGCCTTAAAAACCCGGAAAACCGAAAACAACTGCAAAGGCTTTTAGGCAAATTTACATATTTGAGTAAGTTTATTAAAAATTTTTCACACATTACAGCTCCCCTCCGGCAATTACTAGAAAAATCAAATTCATTTTACTGGGACTCTAGTCAACAAAAAGCTTTTGAAAAACTTAAACAAGCTATTAGCAAACCCCCCGTACTAAAATTATATGATGTCAACAAGGATGTAAAATTGCAAGTAGACTCCAGCTCATATGCTATGGGTGCAGATCTACTACAAGAGGAGCAACCTGTGGCATACGCTTCAAAATCTCTTACAGAATGTCAATCCAGATATTCTCAATTAGAAAAGGAAGCACTCGCAGTCAAGTTTGGTTGCGAAAAATTCCACCAGTACATCTGGGGCAAACAAATTACCGTAGAATCCGGCCACAAGCCGTTGGAATAAATTTTTAAAAAACCATTGCATTCATCGCCCTCAAGACTGCAAAAAATTAGGTTAAGCCTACTAACATACAATCCCAAAGTAATATTAAGCCAGGCACTCAAATGCACCTAGCAGATCCACTGAGTCTTGACTGTTTTAATAACGTCAACAAGGAAGAAGAAGAAAATTTAGAAATACAAACTATGTTGGCAATCTCCGACAAGGAACTACAAATCTTGAAAAAAGAAACAAAAAATTATAAAACCAGTAAGTTGCTAATTAGCCTAATTCTGGAATTTTAGGGATGAACTGTCAACAAGCAATGATGGAATTATCTTTATAGCTGCAAAAGTGTTCATACCTCCCAATATGAGAGCCAGTATTCTAAAATATATTCACAGCGGACATTTCAGTTACGCCAAAAGCGTTCGAATGGCCAGAGAATCAGTATTTTGGCCACAAATGAGCAAATTGTGTTAATAAATATGCCGCTTGTCAAGTTTATCAGCGAAACAACAAAAAACTAATAATAGGTCAAAAAGAAATACCTAGTCACGGTTTCGAAACGGGTGCTACAGACTTGTTTCACTTCAACAACGAAGAATACATTGTCTTTATCGACAGCTATACGGGCTATCTCAAATTTCAAAAACTTTACGAAACTACAGCCAAACAAGTAATTCAATTTTTGAAAGAAATATTTTCCACATTTGGTCCACCGCTAACGTTAGAATCCGACAACGGACCACAATTTTCAAGCAACGAATTTAGAAGTTTTTCAACGAGCTGGAAATTCAATCACCGCACCAGCTCCCCATACCATCCAAGAGGCAATGGATTAGCTGAGAAAGCAGTGCAGATTGCAAAAAACATACTTAAAAAATCAGCATACGATAACAGCGACTACCACTTAGGACTTCTAAACTAGATGAACAACCCTCGAGGCAATCTTGGATCACCGTCCCAACGCTTATTTGGCCATGGTATCCGAAGCATGCTCCCAACGGTAAAAGAAACATTGTTATCAGCTGAAAGTAAAAGAATTACAGAATATCTGAAAGAAGAAAGAGAAAAGAAGAGCGCATATGCAAACCGTGGTGCCACCAACAACCTACATCACCCTGTCAAGGGAAATACTGTCGTCACGCGCACAAATACTCAAAAAACCTGGAAACCAGCAACCATAAAGACACAAATCCACCGTCGATCATACCTACTCGAAGATGCAAAAGGGGAATTTGTACCGGCGAAATTTAGCATATATTCGACATACTCAAGCTGAAATAAAAGCAACGCCAGATGTCGTCCCCGAAAAAGCATAGTTTAACATTCCATCCAACACTAGTACTCACTCATCACCTGACAGTACCGAACACAACAGTCCTCAGTCTACTGTGATCACCCAATCAGCAAACGGCAAATTAAGATCGACCAGAGTCAAAACGAAACCCAACAAGCTGGACCTATAGTTTTCCTCGAAAGAAGAAGGATATGAACGTGGTCACACGTTACTACTATTTTATACTACCGTGTGTTCTGTTTTCTTTTGTTGTAAAAATAAAAAGATGTTCTTTGTTAATTTAATTGACATTGTCAAAAATGTAATCTTATTTAATTTAAGTTCTGGACAGCCGCTTGTGCGACTGTCCAGTTTGAGACACAATTATGAACTTAATTATTATTTAATATAAAAATCTTAACATAGCTTAAACATTCTATATCTTAACTAACACATACACAAAGTATGTGTGGGAATATGCATGATCAGCATAATACATTCTGATCATACAATTGGAATGTGAACATTTATTCAAACAATAACAAAAGTGTTATGTTTCACTTGCTGCATGCAGACGGCATGCAGTAGTGGTTAGTCAAACACACTACACTTTATGCACTTATCCTTAGATACATAATTATTATATTTCCAAACTTCGTACTGGCAAGTCACCATTTTTAAATTATTAAAAATCATATTCTTTTTCATATTAATATTGAACAACAAATAAATAAATACAAATTAATAAATCAAACAAACAAACAATAAATACCCAGGTGACCAAAGTGCACAAAATTGTAAATGCAGTGAGTGAAAATAGTGGTAATAAAATTCAACCAGCTATGGATAGATACATAACGTGCTTAAAAGGGGAAGAAGTCCCAAATCTGCTCAAATTGCGTCAACGGCAAAAGATCCCAAAGATGGAAAATATATAAAAAATTCCGAAAATCGTTTCGCGATTTTAACTGAACAAGGTGATCAAGACACAACTACTACAAGTTTGAGTAAACCACCACCGATTTATTTAAGAGAGGGGAACTCCAGCTTTCTGGTAAAAAGCCTTATCTCGTTAATTGGAGAAAATGGGTTTTACGTAACTCCAATCAAGCGTGGGAAAATCAATGAAACAAAAATTCAGGTTTCTAAAGAAAATAATTGCAGAAAAATACTCTCAGACTTTTAGACAAAAAATAAAAATTTTTATACATATCAGCTGAAGAGTGGTAAAGGTCTAATCGTTGTAATAAAAGGTATAAATTCTAGCGTGCATCCAGAGGATGTCAAGTCTGGCCTTGAAAATAGTAGCTTCAAGGTGAAAAATGTTTCAAACATCAAAAATAGAGAAAAAATCCCCCAACCAATATTTAGAGTCGAGTTACAACCAGGTGAAATAAAGATAAAAATAAATGAATCCCATCCAATTTATGATCTAAAGTATTTGTTGCACCGGAGAGTTACCGTTGAGCAGCCACATAAAAGAGCTGGACCTATCCAATGCCTGAACTGCCAAGAATTTGGGCACACGAAAACTTATTGCAAGTTGCCTACAGTCTGCGTTGTATGTGGTGAGTAACAGTGCCGCTAACTGTGGAAAAACAAAAGGTGATCCCAAGGCGAATAAATGTGGCAATTGCGGCGGAAATCAAGGCTGCCCTCTTTACTCGTTTTTTAAACGCTCCTCGAACAAAAAAGAAAATAATATCCCTGCGCAGCCTATCACACTTTTAAGCTACCCTCAGTTACCTCAATCGTCTACCAGTCAGCAACAATATCCAAACGTATTAAAATCAAACGCGACTATTGCTCAGCAACAAGCTCCAGTTTCTTATTTTTTTTTTTTTTTTTTTTTTTAATTAAGACCAGCACTCAGGGGATGACGCCTACGTATGCAGTGCACTGTGCCGGAACTCAGGGAGAGGGATAGGGTAGAGAAGATAGATGTTGAAAATTTAGAAGACTTAACGCTTTCACAACTCTGCTTTGCGCGTTATGTTAATTTTTAAGGCAGTGTTGAGGCGCCTCCGGTGTTAAGTAGACGCATTAACTTTGTTAAGCTGTATTAGCAGGAATTTTATTGTTTTACTTCGCCGATGCTTCTGCTAACCGTATTGAAGCCTCAATTGAGAGCTTAATACAAACAGTAATTACATTTACTTTCATCATGTCCTGTATGATGCAGGAAATGTTGAAAATGCAGTCTACCTTGTTGCAGGCTGTATTGAACAAACCATGGTGGAATTAATAAGGTGCGCTTATCAACGCAACAACAAAAAACGACATGCATTTTGTTTGTGTAAAAATTAGCCAATGTTGTCAAAAAAAACCTGTATACGTAAAATACATAGTGGTTATGCAAAAAACAAAAAGCATAACCAAAACAAAAATATTCATGATGTCGGCCAAAAATGTAAACAACTTTTGACAAGACCGAAGTAAGGCTGACTTCCAAAACGTTCGTATACAAAGTTTGTATACAGTATTGCTACTGTATTTAAATCACATACATATGCAAAGTTCCGAAGCAATGCAACAACTATAAAACCGATGCCGTGTTTTCTTTCTTACTGCGTTAAAAATACTTGGCGGCGGCGTTTTGAAATGGTATACATTGTACAATTATTGTACTGCGGCGTTATGAAATGTGATGCTTTGTTCAAACACAAAGCAATTGACGTTTTGGAAGTCAGCCTAACTTACCATATTTTTGCAGATTATTTAACGGTCAAAACACAACCCTACAAAAAACCATTTTCCTTCTTGCGCGCATCTTATTAATTCCACCATGGAACAAACTATGAACTTAAGTTTTTGGAACGCAAACGGCATCTGCCAACATAAGAATGAAATAGAATATTTTCTTCTGGATAAACAAATCGATGTTATGCTTATCTCAGAAACTAATTTGACGTCTCGAGGCTATTTTAAAATTAGTGGATATAATTTCTACGACACCAAGGATCCTCGAGGTAGGGCTTGTGGTGGCTCGGGAATCCAAATAAAAACGCGAATAAAACACTACATGTTAAATGAATTTTGTGAAGATTATCTTCAAGCAACAAACACCTGCCTTGAATGAAAATATGTGTTTGTGTAACTGATCTGCCTGGCAGCTTGTGAACGTTTTTCCACTTGCCGCGGTCCAAAAAAATAGTTCAGCTCATGTTACCGGCAACAGCTGCTTTTGAATATATTTATTTCAGCAGGTTTATATACATAGATAAAAAAAACTAAAAATTTTAATTGATAATGGACATTTTTGAAAATTTACAGGAAATTTATTGTTTTCTTTATTAACAATTAAAAAACATTTACATCTTAGCCAAAATGCAAACGTATGCGCAACAATCCGACTAAAAATGGAGTGTTGTTAAATATTTATCAGCTGGCACAAATAGCACACTTATTTATGACGGGGTGTTCACACTTGTCATATTTTGGTGTGCTCTTATTTAATGACATATGTATGACTTATGACTACAGTGTAAATACCCCAATTAATTCATTTTTATTATACCCCTACCATTGATCTCTGATACTTATTCAATGGCTTCAATGCGAGCGAAGCCGCGGGTAAAAGCTAGTATGTACTAAAGAGCTGGGCAAAATATTCTAAATGTTCTGTGTTCTATTTCACACTACTTCCAATCACTGTATTTCACTGTAATCTGAAATACCAAAACAAACATAGCAAAACATGACTCTCACCAAAATAAATCAAACATCAAGTTATAAGCACATAGACCACAGCAGACTTCACAACAGCAGTCTTCAAATGCAGTAGGCTTCAATTGCTGCCATGTAGTTAGCTACTGAATTATTTTGAGAACGACAGCAGCTGACAAATGAACTTGAAGTTTCGATATTATTTTTCAATATTTGTTTTACTACATATTTCAGAGCTGCCACATAAATATTTCACAAGAATAAAAATGAAATTACCAGCTCAAAACGTTATAATATCGATTAAAAATATAAAAGCACATCAATATAATTATTTATTTTAATTTTGTTATGTTATTTTCGGTTAAATAACACAAAATATTTTTAGCTCTCATTGCTGTAACATTTATATTATATTGGCAGCTTTGTATCAGCTTATTGCTGCTTATGGAAATAGAAATTAGTCTAATTTGGCAGCAACAGCAAAACTAGCATAGACAACAACCTGCTTCGCTGTCGTCAAAATAATCAATTTCATATAAACTCTTGTGTTTTATTTTTGACACATTGCTGCTTGCTGCTCGCTGTGGTCTATGTGTTTATAGCTTCATTCGAAGAGATTTTCCTTACAGCTTTGTTAGTGCTTGTGTTTTCAAAACAAATAGAATACCAACACAAACAAACCCAATGAAATAAAGTAACGGTAAATCGTAGCAAAAGCATCGAGTGAAGTAGAACATTTACAACAGGAGTAGCAGCGTTGTCAACTTGGTACGTTTCGCACCTTTTTTGGTGCTTTTCTAAATGTTTTGTGCGAAAAATATCTAAGTTGGTGCGTGGTGCGCTTTTTTTTTAATTTTGGTGCGTTTTTTTAATTTTGGGTGGCTCCAAAGCATATTAAAAAAAATTTTTGTTTCAGTATGAGAAAAAAGAATTTTGTACAAAAAATTCAACTGTTTCAATACAATTTCATTCAATTGTGTACAATTTTTACATTCAATTTTACAGACCATAATAAGAGCAACCATTAATGATGTTTAAGAGGTACCAAAACACATTCACAAAAACCGTTAAACCGTCTTGTTGTTATAGATAATTTGTAACATTTCATTATAAGAAATTTGTTGCCCCTTTTAGATTTTCAGAGTACATAATTGTTTGTTGTCGTAAAAGTTGCTGTCAATTCTGTTAAAGAGCTTAGCAAAAACAAAGTATTCTCGAGACTAGCGATCATTGTTCGATTTTTATAAAATGCATAAAAAATGCGTTTATATAAAGTGTTGTAACACTAAAATTAATAAAATTTCTATTTACTAGAAGAAATATTTAAAGTTAGTGTCGAAAATGGAGTCTAAAAAAGGAGATCATAATCGAAATACAAAAAGATTTGGGAATCACAATGTGATTTTAAGCAATGGATTCGGCCTTGACCAAATTATAACACAAAAGCAAGATGTTATTGCAAATGCGATATCACGCCTAAATATCCAACCTTGTTCGGCATGCTGGAACACGGAAACACATTGCAGCTTTAAGCCCATTTAGCTACAAACGACAACAAGAACCAACATTCTACAAAATGTTTTATCCCATTACAAATATGATATCATGCCATTAGCAGTACAATTTGAATCCGATGTCGAAATATTATCTATTATTGAAAAAGGGTGGAGAATGATTCACTTCATGAAACGGCACAATATTGTATCAACATTAGAAATTTGGATTTGACGCAAAATTAATTCAAGAAATAAAAAACACATTCACAAAAACCGTTAAACCGTCTTGTTGTTATAAATAATTTGTAAAATTTCATTATAAGAAATTTGTTGTCCCTTTTAGATTTTCAGAGTACATATGTAATTGTTTGTTGTCGTAAAAGTTGCTGTCAAGTCTGTTAAAGAGCTTAGCAAAAACAAAGTATTCTCGAGACTAGCGATCATTGCTCGATTTTTATAAAATTCATAAAAAATGCGTTTATATAATGTGTTGTAACACTAAAATTAATAAAAAAAAAAAAATATTTAAAGTAAGTATCAATAATGGAGTCTAAAAAAGGAGATCATAAGCGAAATACAAAAAGATTTGGGAATCACAATGTGAGTTTAAGCAATGGATTCGGCCTTGACCAAATAATAGCACAAAGCAAGATGTTTTTATTGCAAATGCGATATCACGCCTAAATATCCAACCTTGTTCGGCATGCTGGAACACGGAAACACATTGCAGCCATTAGCAGTACAATTTGAATCCGATGTCGAAATATTATCTATCTAGTATTCAAAATGGGTGCAGAATAAATCACTTCATGCAATGGCACAATATTGTATCAACATTAGTATTTTGGATTTTGTAAAGACGCAAAATTAATTCAATAAAAAAAAATTCTGAGCTTGGTGCGTTTTTTGTTGAATGGCGCGTTTTTTTCTCCATTTTGGTGCCTTTTGAAATTTCAAAGTTGACTACGCTGCTAATTATGCTGGCATAAAATGAGAGTTTTTTGGCGAGAGGGGTGAAGAGAGCGCTTTTTCGTTGGTACAATTTTTCCTCCAGCATCATACCCGCACAACCAGCACAAAACTAATACTAATACACACACACACACACACTTACGAATACACAGGTTCTGTGTTTTCTTTTTTTACAGACCGCATTCACAGCCATACCTAAACAAGAGCGGAAAGCGGAACGTTTTCTCCCGCCTAGCGTTAACGCTGAAATACCATACCTAAACAAGAGCGTCAACGCTTTGTCATAAAAACAGGGTTATAACAAAATATATAACAACCCTGATTATAATAGTATACTCATTACCTAATAATACGTGCATCTCTACAACAAACACAACAAAAAAATTCCTCAGAAGTAAAAAGTATAAATGTGTATGTGTGTATGTTTCAACCTGTGACAAAAATATAAATAAAAATTATTCATTCAAATACGAAAAAATAAATACAAATCAAAATTTAACACTTGAAATAAAAAACAAGTATTTTACAAGAATTGTCAGCTGGGCTTGAATTATACTTTGTATGGATTCGCTTTGACATAAACAGAAAAAATTCATCTCATGGACCTCTTTTGGCTCCGGAGATACGGGATTCAAAACTTATTTTTTATTGGCCATAACTCCTAAAATATGGAACGGATATAAGCGATGTGGATATCACTCTAAACTTCTCTAAAATACTCTAAAATTTTTTAAAACAATTTACCCATTGCGAGTGAAATTCAATTTTAAAATTTTTTATCTGACTTTTCACTTTTACAGAGAACTTACCATGCTTTTATTTGGTGTATATTTGAAAGCTGTCACCGATGAAATACGTAAGTTATACGTCTTTAATGATGATGTTAATTTAATTAACTGCCTGGTCCACGATGTCGATCGACAACTTAAGCGAGCGACAGCAAGTCACTTACTATCGATCGCTTAAGCGCCCCACTAAATATCGACTTGTCGGTCGTCTGGCTTTACGTATTTAACGTAATCATTGTCAAATGACTATATTGCCATATCAAATATTCCATGTTAGTTGAGCCATAAATATGGCCATTTGAACGTGGCACAACTACCAGGTATGCACACTTCGATAACAAGTACAACAAACAAAAAACAACTAGTATATTGTTGGTATAAAATACTCGCTTTTTTATTGAAACAATCAAATAAATTTAACAATTTCTTAAAAATGCTTTACAAACTGTAACAATTATTTTTGTATGCTGTAAAACTGTATCAGTTAGTATGCAAATTTGATCTAAAGCTATCTGAGTCAGCTGTGCTAGTCAGCTCACCTCTTTAATATGCCTTGCTTCACATGTAAACACAAAACATATGTTTTCAATAAATCAATTTTGTGAAAAATAACTTATAGCAAAATAATTTTTTGATATTGTGTATATATTACAAATTCAACTAGAACCTGCATCTGCTTCAGGTTTGCCTTTTTAAGGCTGAAAAATGTTGTTGGTAATAAATAATTGTTAGCTGTACAACAATATTTTTATCAAAATACATATTTATATACATATGTACATGAATACCTACATATCAATTTTCCATCATGAAATTTCTAAAATTATTTATAAAATAACCAATTTTTTACATATTTTGTCAAATTAATTTCTCAGTCGACAACCAAAAAGCAAGTGACTGATTTTGACAGTTGTTGTCGTACAATATTTCTTAGTGGGGCGCAAATTTGTACAAGAATGCTTACGTTATCGCTCGCTTTGATTGTCGATCGACTTGTCGTGCTGAAAACTCTTAGTGGGGCGCAAATCAGCTGATTGTCGTCACAAGAGCAAGCGAGCAATAGCGGCCGACATCGTGGACCAGGCAGTAAATGAGTTATTTAGAGCATTTTGAAGTGATACCTATGTCGTTTATATTCGTTCTATATTGTAGGACTTATTGAAGTTTTAAAACCCGTAACTGCGGAATCAAGAGAGAGCGACGAAAAAATTAAAAAAAAATTTTGTACATATGAAAAGTAATATTATCAGGCTCAAGTTCAGTTTTATTGAATTAATGAAATATCAAAATTCCTGAGAGTTTTTTTATGTTGAAAAATATTATTATTTATATCCAATCAGTTTTTAGCAGAACGTATCAGTACTGATTTCAAGGCCGCTACACTTCTCATCAGCGTTCAATTGTCCATCTTTACAATTTTCGTAAAGTGGATACTAATTGAGAAGAATATCAACTATTTAACCAGTTTTCAAGAGAAATAGAATATGAGAATTAACTTTTAATTTATTTTTTATTCTACCTTGAAACAGTGCTGGTTAGTACGAAATTCCCTCATTACTGTTTGGAAAGTACTAATAATCAACACGAACTCATAGTCCGTTATCATCAAAGTATTCTACTTTGTAATATAACGTTTTTGTTGTTTTTACTCTATATTAGGAAAATTCACATATTCCTATGACCATTGTTATTAGGGTATTAATAATTAATATTACTTTTCCTATGTATATCAATATAAGTTCGAATACTAATTACGTTTATTCGTAATAATAATAATATAAAAATAAAAAATAAAAATTTTGGGTAAAAACCCTGTGAGTTTTTTTAATCTTTAGCAATGTTCGTATTTTTGACTCAAGTCATATTCTATATAACAATAAAGCTAATAAAAATTCTTGATGCATATATATTATTACATTTAAATTTTGTAATTTTCTTTTTTATTTTACAATAAAAAATATTTATAATCACTAATTTGCTCCACAAATTTTGTTATATTGTCAACACTGTTTTGGTTTTGTGGCCATCAGAAATAGAAAATAGTTTAATTCGACTACACGACAAAAGTAGCATGGACAAAAACCTTTTGTCGTGTTGCCTAGCTGTCTTCAATATAATCATTCTCATAAGCACACATGTATTCTAATTTTGACAGGTGGTAGTCGGTAGTCTGCTGTGGCGAATATGTGTAATGCTTATGTATGTATGTTCCGTAATGTGTATAATAATAATAATAATAATGTGTATGCAACGAAAGACACGCTGTAGTTTTTTCGTGACAATTTACCTCAAAAGTGGCAGTACTAGACAATGTGGACTGGTTATAAAACTATCCACATTGATCCTATACTCTGAAGACTGGTTATAAAACTATCCACATTGATCCTATACTCTGAAGACTGGTTCTAAAACTGTGGAAAATTTTACTGTCACTTTGTGCAGGCACTTAGCTGTCTTTTTGTGTCGCAGTAAAAAATGTATGTCATTAAACACACATAGCTTAAGTAGTACAATGTACAAGTACCAGTGAGTGTAGCTGAGTGGGTTGAGATGTTGATTAGCAGTCGGAAGGTTGCTAGTTTAATTCTCAATACAGTCAAAATACATTTACAAAAATAGTGCAATGTTACGCATCCTTACTAAGTTACAAGTGGGCTGTAGGAATATTATTGTACTGCAGTGGGAATAACCAGGATGAAGATAAATAAAATAATAAGAATAATTTGACGAAATAATTTTTTTTTTAAGTTAAATAAATTATAAAATGACTTTTATTTCATAAAAAATAGGGAATGATTTGGGGTTTTTAAGGGAGTGGTTTGGCAGGTATAAGGAGACAGTTAAGGGTAAGCCAAGAAGAACCGGCTTATGACCTGTCTTTTTGTGGCCTCTTGGTTACAATTAACCCCATCGTAGGACATCCCCTTGTTAAAGTGGCCAGTCATATGGCTAGCATTCGGACTGGTTGTGTCATAAAGGGGCTAGTATTATAACCAGTTCGGAGACAGCCACTTGAACTACAGGGCAAACTTCAAATGAATACAAAAAACACCAACACATACAAAGCTGAGTACATGTATACATTTTATGCCAACATAGTCTGTGTTCAGACGATGCAAGTCTTATTTTTAAGCTTATTAGCTTTTAGGTGAGAGAGACAAGGGGAAAAGAAACGAGTACACCCTCTCATGTACTCATGAAATTCGTTTTGTTGTCTTATTCGTAGTGTTAAGTAGGTATACATACATACATACATTCATACAAAATAAGCAATAAGACGAGTGCTGTGTGAACGCCAATGAAAGTTCAAAGAAGAAATCGTGATAACTTTTGCAATAAGACTTGGATAGTGTGAACACAGACATAATTAAACTCGTGTGTGAATAAAAGAACAAAAATTGTGCGGTTTAATAATTAGACTCGTGTGTTCTATCATTAAAAAAGGTTATATACATTTTGGTTTGCGGAAAAATCTCTTACCATGTCTAAATATTATGGTGTTTTCTTTTCTGAACAAAAATGTTGCCCTTTCAATGTGTAACACTTTTTACAGTTTGCACCTACCTTTAAAAAGTGGTACATTTTTTATTGCCACAATGGTACAAAATATTTGAGGCTTAACATTACTTAACATTAATTAATTAATTATCGTTTTAATTATAAGTTTTTTCGCTTTAAGTAAGTAGAATGACAAAAATACAAGTTCTTACTTGTATAAAAATATACTAAACAAAGTTGTAAAAATGGGCAGTATCTCACCCCGACCTGATAGTTGAGGGCAAAATATGTTGCATATTTTGCCATTTATTGGTGCAACATAATTAGAAAGGAACGAAATCGCTTTTAAATATGTTACATATTTTTTTAGAATGGATCACGAAGATTAAAGAATGTAGCATATATGCAACACTTTTTTCAGAAAAGAAAACGCCATTAATGAAATTTCATACTTGAGCTATTTTTTGTTTTAAATAAACATATTATTAATTTTTCTTAACCAAAAGAAAATTAAAAATTTTTAAAACTTCATCAAAATAAATATACGTTCCATTTTAGTTTTTTTTTAGCTCTATCGGACTGTGCTATGCCAATTTTGTTTTTTTTTTTAAATTTTAAAAAGTTATATCCCTAATGTACATACATACATACATATCAAGTCATAACCGCCAAAATAGCTTAAGCGACAAAAACAATTTTAGCTTAAGTGACAAGCCGATGTCACGAAAAAATACAAACAAACCATTAATGCACTCTTAAAGTAAAATTGATTTTGTTATAAATTGTTAACGGTTCCGTGTGTGATGAAATTGTATGATATGTATATGCAAATGTTGCCAAATATTTAATTCATTAAAAATAAATTAAAATTGCAAATCATGTTGCTTAAGCTATTTTGGCGGTTATGACTCGATATACATACTTACATATCAAATATTAAAGGAGACACAATTTTAATACTTTCAGAACTCCCGAGGTCTTATTCAACTATATATTCCCGCAAGTCCTTAGCAAACAGTGATCTTATTAACTATCAAACAAAATTTGTACCACATTATTCCACTTTGCTTGGAGAGGTTTACAGGCGTCATACAGATACAAGGAATGTAAGCGGTTATCAAGTGCTACGTTTTGTCACTGAACTGTTACCAGCCGTGGTAGCTACATCTACTGATAAACTCTCCTGGTTTTGGGCGTTGATTATATTCATTGCCTTTTTTTTATTTGGCTTCTCGCAGTTATGTATTATGTGGAAGCCTATTTCCTGTATATTAGGAAATTCGTCACGCGCAGTATTGATGAGTTGTGCTACTGGTCTGTTGTTCAGCATTCCGTTTACTACTGAAAAGGGAATTACATTACTTTATTTTGCGGATATTCTATTAGGCGGAGCTTGGTTTATTCCTATATTATGGACAGCACAAATTTTTGGCGTTTTTCTTATACGTGGACGGCCATATAATGGAGACGATCTTGTAAATAACTTAAAAATGTCGTATTCTATGTCAGCATTTTTGGCATTATCTTGGAACATCTTGCTTCCTTTTGGACTAATAACATTAGCAATTATTGAGTATAAAATTTCACAGTCTAGTCAATTTTACCACTGGCGAGGCCAATCCTATTTTAATTATTGGTCAAGAAAAGCGGGCGCCTTAATACAGATTGCGTTTCTAATATTAATACCAATAGCTGCAATCGTACAAATATGCCGTTATATATCTTCAGGGCCTCCTGATATCTTAGACGTAAGTTTTAATATAATATCGTACACCTAATCTGGAAAGTTCAGCAAATTTTTCTTAAAGAGAATCCAATCGCTGTATCGACCTTTAGATGATATAGAAAATACTCAAGGAAATAATCGAATTAATAGAAACAATCAAAGTTGCGCAATTGAGCGACTTGAAGATGACTCTCCACCCAAATACACTCCTCCACCATCATATACTACAGCTACAAGTGCTAAAATATTGAAGATTTTGCACCAAAGCTTTAGACGTAGTATAAGACGGTAGGATATTTATAGAAATATTCATAGTTCATTAAAATTATTTACAACAATAATAAGCTTATATTTATTTGTTTTAGTATTTTGAGAGATTCTTCCCGAGTACGACCAACGCTGTCCATTCGAAATGCAACTCGAAACGATCAGTCATCTGACGCAGCGGACAATATCGTAGCCTTATCTGAAACCCTTAGTTTGAGCGATTCCAATAATCTTGAAAACAAACCACTAAATTTAATCTATGGCCGAAGTCTTTCCGTGGGTCGTAAGGAGGCTTTAAATAAAAGACGCTTAGGAAAATCTTGTGAACGAACAATACTATCGTGTTCCAATTATCCCGGTAAAAATTTTAGCAGGATATCGTTTGGCACACCATTTAACCGCACCTATACCACTGCAGATGTCTTGGCAATACTCAGGTCTACGCCATTAGACCAAAGAGGAACTGCCCGCTCAGCTCATTTTCAAATGTTTAGTTCAAACGAAAATTTTGTTCGAAACGCAGAATCGCCAAGTCAATCTGTTAATGATGAATATACAAATCAAGATTAACAAAACTTAACCTGAACGATTTAGTATTTAAGTTACCATTGTGTGAAAACCCACACAAATTGAATAATTTTTGTATGATAACAAAAAAAAGGTGTTGTTGAAATTTCTTGAAATTCTACAAAACATCAATTAAGAACAGAAAACACAGTTTTTGATTAAAATATATTTTTCTAAAAACGAAGAGTTTCTGACGATGAAGATATTTCCGATAACGAAAACTACTACTCACCATAAAAAGATAGTTATCATCGATCTATACCATTCTCCATTGACAGTAACGGTGTTACCAGCTTCATTTCGAAAGAAGTACGGACGGGTGATTCTACCAGACGAAAAACCACACCAAACTGTCAATTTAAGTGAATGTAATGGTTTTTCATCAATAATTTGTGGATTTTCTTCGCACCAGAATCGGCAGTTTGGTTTATTTATCGCACCACTCAGATGAAAGTGAGCCTCATCGGAGAAGATGATTTTCTTAAAAAATCGTTATCGTTTTCAAATTGTTCCAAGGCAAAATCAGAAACGTTGTTCTTGCGTATATCTCTCCATGATGAAATTGTAAACACTATTGAATACAATGAAAAACAAATGACAGATCATGACATATTACAAATGGCCGATACGTCACTTCAAAATCATATCATCCTTCATTGGAAAACCTTTTACGACTCCCTGACCAAAAGCTCAAATACTTACACTGACTCTGGGAGTTCCAACGGGTTGCTATGATCCTTAAATATTTTGCGTTTCACACGATCTAAATTTTCTTGCTCCAACAATACATATGATGCCACTGGATCATCCATTTTATTTTTATTTATTATTTTTAACACAATTCTTAAAATAAATATTTTATTATTAAAATGTTTCACTTGCTAATAAATTGTTCAATTCGTCCTTAAAATGCCGGTACTAAAATATGTAAACAAAGTAAAACATCTGATTTGAACATGGTTTTTGTTTATTATCGAATCAAAAAAAAATAAAGACGTTTTCATAACACCAATTGAAATCAGCAGCTATATTCTATAATTCTCGTAGCTAAAGCTAAATCTCGATCGCTATTTTGTTAAAAAGGTATTCTGTAACTCTAATCGCTTAGCTAAAATTTACTTTTTGTGCCGTAGCTAATTCGCTATCATTAGACCATTCCTTTCTTTCCTATTTGATAATATAATATTGAAAAGAGACAAATATATATGCGTGTATATTTGGCATTTTATATTAGTGTTACCTTACATTATACTCCATAACAATGATTGTGGTTTTGTTAAAAAAATTTTTAAAATATGATTTAAAACGTCTATTCTTTAAAGCAATTTCACAAAGTTCAAGTCCAAACTTATTGTTTTTTGCAGCAAATGCTTTTTGAAAATTGTAAAGCTCATGAATTTGCGTAGTAATTTCTCAAGAAAGCATTACGTCCGAAAGTTATGGGAATATTTATAAGAGATGGCATCACTGTTAAGAAATAATTCAAATTTTTTGTCTGTTAAAACTGTGGTATTTGCTGGCGGTACTGTGGCGTAGTTATTTGAAAGTATTTATTTGTACAAAAATGTTTTTGATCATAATAAATTTAAAATTTGTGTACAGAGTTGTCATTAATTTTGTAATATTGTAAAAATCTTTTTTTTTTATTAAATATGTACATTTTTTATATAAAATTTAGTATTTGAGTTTTATTTAAATTAAACTATTCATAACAGCTAAAACACTTCAACCTGTCATGAGCAAACTCTTTATGCTATTCCAAACACTAAATGGCAATTCTGAAATGGTTTTCATAACCACTCTAGTCTACCTGGGCCCTATTCCACAAAAGAACTTATCAACTTTTCACTTTGCACTTATCAAATTTTTCGTCAATTTGCAAAACTTTAAGTTCCTCAGAACTGTAAAATTTGATAAGTGCAAAGTTGAAATTGAAAAGTGTAATTTGCAAAGACTTTGCAAATAATTATGCTGTTTCGTTCCACAAAAACTGTAATTTTTTTTTTTGCAAAGCAAAATTTGACAAATTTGTCAAACATTTGCAAGGTAAACGATCGCTTTACAAATTCATATTGTTATAACTAGTGAAGCTTTCAAAATGCTAAGACGTGATTTTTTCTTAGACGATAGTGAAGGCGCGGTTAGAAAAAGAAATTATAGAGACCGAATTAATTTTTCGGGACTACAAAACTTTAATTTTAAAAAGTGCTTTCGTTTAAATCGAAACCAAGTTGATTTTATTTTAAATAAAATTGGAGAAAAATTAGAGCACAATACACAGCCCAGTCATGCTTTGTCGGCTGAAAATCAACTGCTACTGTGCTTGCATTGGCTCGGAAATGGCTGCCAGTACCATGAAGTTGCAGCAATACATGGTGTTGCAAAATCAACAGTTTGCAGAACCATCCATACATTTGTCGACGAATTAATAGACGTTTTGTTTCAAAACACCATTCGGTGGCCCGATGACGTCAGTGGTATTGCTGAAAAATTTTTTATGATGGGTGGCTTCCCTTGTGAGTGTGGTTGCGTGGATGGCACAATCATTAAAATTGATGCGCCTACATTACACGAAGAAGGATATGTGGACCGGCATGGAAACCACTCATTAAATGTGATGATGATATGCGGGTCAGACTACACATTTTACAGTGTAAATGCAAGTTGGCCGGGCAGCGTTCATGACTCAAGGGCGCTACGGAATTCGGCTGTAAGTCAAAGATTTGAAAATGGATGGAGACCATTTCCGGATGCTGTTGTTTTGGGTGATAGTGCTTACGGACTGAAAAACTGGTTGATACCACCATTACGCCGAAATCTGCTGAAGAGGCTTTCAATCGTTGCCACAAAAAAACACGGCGCATAATTGAAAACAGTTTTGGCATTCTTAAAGAAAGATTCCCGTGTCTAAATTATTTGCGACTGAAGCCTGAGTTTGCAGGAAAGGTAGTTATTGTTTGTGCCATCTTACATAATATTGCCTGCAGCATCGGAAGGAGTGGTGAATACACGCCACCCACTGAAGACACTGACAATTAAATCGATGAATTGGATCTGGAAAATGCTGATGAAGAAAATGATGCCCTTAATAATATGGATAATGCGAGTACTTTTCTTAATACCAACTATTATAGTACTGTTATAAAAAATAAAATTTTTTTTTGGCTATGACCTTTTTCTGCTGCAAAAGCGCTGTTTTTTTAGGGCATTTTTGGGGTTTAAGATTAAAATCTTAGAGAATTAATAATATAAGAAGTAAAAATATTGAAATTCGCTTATAGTTTATTTAGAAATAAAAGTATTAAAAAAATAAAACAAAAAATACAATGTAAGTACAAAATAAAACTAAGTAAAAAAATAAAAACAAATTTAAAACTCATCAGAAGACCGACTCTCCGGCATTGCCAAAATATCTGTAGTTTCTGCCGCTGCAATTTCACGCGTTATGGCGGATGCTGGAAGTTGGAGCTCCCTCTCCAATTTCAGGCATTGAAGTTTCCTGTTAGTAAACTTCAACCTGCAGGACCTCCAGCCGACATTTCTTCTCTCTATCTAAAGTTTCACTTGGAAATTTGGTAGAGCTGTTCCTCTTCCTTGGGTTTGGAGGTGGATGGGTAGGTGTTTCCTCTGTCATCGATATTGTGGAATCAGACTCAGCTAATAGTAGAATTTCTGAATTTCCATAGTTTTCTGGCAAATTCAGTCCATCTACCACAGCTGAGTCTGATTCCAGAATATCGAGGATTGCCAAGTCAACTTCATCCATAACACTGTTCTTCCCACCTGCAGACCCAGTTTTTCGGGCGTTATCTCTTTTACTCTGCAAATTAACAAAATTAAATTATTTCAAACAAATAACATACTCGTACTGTATATTTTTTGACTGTACACAATGCAAATAATTATATTGTACGTAACCGGTTCTTCTAAGCAGAAGAGTACATCGTTAACTCACAAAAACAATGGATATGATGATGATTTATGTTGTTGTTGTATATAAGATGCTTGCTATTTATTTGTACTGCACAATGTTACAATTAATCGAAATTCGAACAAAAACAAATGAAGTAAATACATGTAATTATTTGCTATGTGTAAGCAATAAATTGTTTTACTTACCAATGTCCGACTCTTCCAGAGCCCAAGCAAACAGTCCCTCGCATAGGTCCATGATTTTTGGGCCGATGCCAGTTGAAGGGATTGGGCTTTTTTCAAAACTTCTTCCCAAGCAGCCTGTTTATCTAATTTATTTACCTTCAAAATTATATGTAAACTTTAATATATAAGTATTTACAATAATTTTATAAAAAAAAACTTACTTTATTGTTTTGAAAACTGGCAAATAAAATATGTTTTTTTTTCTTGAATTACTTGTAACACCACAAGATTTTTTCTATTTGAATTTTGTGGCTCATTTTAAAATGTTTTTTTAGTAACGCAAAGTAAAAAGTGATAAGACAGAAATGCATAGATGATTAAATGCTTTGTGGAACACTTTACACACTCACTTAGCAGAAGAGTGCAAAGACTTTACAATTTAAATTTAAAGAGGGCAAAGTTTTACAAAGAGTGCAAAGTATTTACAAAGAGCGCATGTATTTACAGTTATTAAAGTGAGATTTGCAAATAATATAATTTGATAAGTGCAAAGTGAAAAGTGAAAAGTTGATAAGTGGTTTTGTGTTGTAATTAGACACTCTTCTAATTATAAATCAGGATACCATAGAAATTATGTTTTTCTATTGTTAAATAATTTTATAAAAACTTTTCATTAATATTGTAACCTTCATATAATTAAAAACAATTTGTTAATAAAAATTATAAAAAAAATAACAAAAGGTTATGGGCGACCAACGAAAGGAAGTTCCTCATGGAATTTAATGGAAATTCATAGAAAAGGATAAAAAGGCAAAGTCGGTACTAGTAAGCTGTATATCGGATGATTATTTGGATTATGTTCGTGATAAATCCTCATCGAAAACTATGTGGAATGCATTAAGGGATACAATATTAAAACTGTCGGATAGTACGAAAATGAAGGATCATTTTATTGAATTTGATAGTCTTGTAAGGCAACTGAAGTCCGCTGGTGCAGAATTAGCTGAAGGTGATTTAGTGTTGCAACTTTTTGTAAGCCTACCCGATAGCTATGATCCCTTGGTGACCGCATTGGAGAATATAAAGGAAGAAGAACTAACACTGCAGTTAGTAAAACAAAGATTACTTGCAGAAGAAAGAAAAAGATTTGATCGAAATGATTCAAATGACGAGTGCAAGGGAGCTGCTGTGTTTATAGCTAAGAAAAATAAATTTCAAAAATTTAATGGTAAGTGCCACAACTGCGGAAAGGAGGGACACTCAAAATCAAATTGTCGATTTAAGAGGGAAGCTAATTTAGTAAGGAAAAAGCCAGAGTACTATAAAGATGGCCAGGCTATAAATGATCAAGAAGAACCCTTAAATGATGATCCTGTGTGCTTTATTGCTAATAAAATAGATGATAATTATAAAATGAATTTTTTCTTGGATTCTGGGTCAAGTGATCGCATGGTAAATGATCGAAATTATTTCAACAATCTAACTAGTTTCAAGAATCCAATAAGAATAAATGTAGCAAAGGAAATGAAATGGTTATTGCTAATGAGATTGGTGATATTACTGGATACTCAAATTTTGGGAAGCAAGTAAACTTGAAGGACGTTTTGTATGTGCCAAATCTCAGGGAGAACCTTTTGTCAGTCAGAAGATTGACAAAACCTGGGTTCGAAGTTCTTTTTAAACAAAATAATGCAACAATTTTACATGAGGGTAGAGATTTAGCTTTAGCAGAATTGAAAGTTAATGTTTTTGAAATTACAATTAATAAATTTAAAAGTGCAAACTTAAGTGTTCGAGATGAGAGTAAATTATGGCATAGTAGATTAGGTCACATTAGTCAGCAAAGTCTTGAGTTAATGAGTCGTGGTGGAATGGTTTTTGATATCGGTAATGTTAAAAATTTTGGCTTATGTGACATTTGCATTAAAGGAAAACATAGTCGTAACCCATTTAATGGTGTTCATAACCGATCTCGTCGTGTTTTAGAGAGAGTCCATACTGATGTATGTGGTCCGATTTATCCTAATACTCATGATGGATATAAGTATTTTGTGTCGTTTATTGATGAATACACCCATTTTGCAATGATTTACATATTAAGAAAGAAATCTGAAGTTTTTGAAAAATTTAAATTGTATGAAGCTGTTGTCACAGCAAAATTTGGTAAACATATTTCCATTCTACGTTGTGATCAAGGAACTGAGTATCATTCAAATGAGCAAATTTTTTATTATCAACAGAAAGGAATACAAATCGAAGACTCGATTGCATACACACCACAACAAAATGGAATTTCGGAGCGTTTTAATAGAACAGTCATTGAAAAAGTGAGAACTATGTTAATAGAATCAAAAGCTCCTAAATGGTTGTGGGGAGAAGCAACATTAATGGCAGTATACCTTATAAATAGATGCCCAACTAGAGCTATTAAAGCATTCCGAAAGTATTTACGTACTACTTTACAAGTTACAGTGCAGAAATACATGAACAGCCTATCGATGATGTTCCAGAAAGCTTTGATCAAATCGCAGGTCGTAAAGATAATATTAAATGGATGGAAGCTATAAATGAAGAGCTCAAGTCAATGAAAGATAATAAGGTATGGACCATAGTTGAAAAACCTAAAAATTTTAAACCACTAACTTCAAAATGGGTTTTCCGAA
Source organism: Lypha dubia (assembly GCA_947311025.1). Classification (NCBI taxonomy): domain Eukaryota; kingdom Metazoa; phylum Arthropoda; class Insecta; order Diptera; family Tachinidae; genus Lypha; species Lypha dubia. The sequence goes on along the minus strand of OX371264.1, from coordinate 35,168,741 downwards.
TCAAGAAACATCAAAATGGAGATATGTCAAGGTATAAAGCAAGGTTGGTAGCAAAAGGATTTTTACAGAAATTTGGAATAGATTATGAAGAAACTTTTGCACCCGTTGCTAAGCTAACAACAATTAGAACTGTATTGGCTGTAGGAGTTCAAATGAAATTTTATTTTCATCATATGGATGTGAAAACCGCATTTCTTCACGGTGATCTCAAGGAAAACATTTACATGCAGGTACCAAAGGGAGTAAAGATGAAAGATAATTGTGTTTATAAATTTAATAAGTCAATTTATGGTTTGAAACTGAGTCCAAGGTGTTGGAATGAAAAAATCAATAATTATTTACTAAAAATTGGTTTCAAGAGATCTAATCACGATTACTGTTTATATGTGCGAAATAGAGATTATAGTACAATATACCTAATACTTTATGTCGATAACCTACTTATTTCAGGAGGGGATTTAGATGATATAGAGTCTTTGAAACTGGAACTGTCTAAAAATTTTGAAATGACTGATTGTGGAGAGCTGAAGCTATTTTTAGGGATAAAATTCGAATATAATCAGAACGATGGCATAATGAGATTATCTCAAGAATCAAATATCGAGAATATTTTAAGAAAATTTGGTATGGAGCAATGTAAACCTGCTAGAACACCAATGGAAAGATTGTCAGAGGTACCAAAGTCAGAAAATACTAATAAGCCATATCGTGAGTTATTGGGAAGCTTAATGTATGTAATGCTTTGTGTACGACCTGACATTACTTGGAAGTAGTGTATACGTATTATCAACGAAAATGTCGAAATTATAGCCAAAAGTATTGCAAGTTGATCGAGCGTTTACACAGTCAGTTGTAACTTAATTTTCAAAATGTTCTCGAGGCGTAAGCATGCAATGAAAAATATGTGAATCCAGTATTGCCGTGTTGTCGATATCATAAAATTACTGAAAAGAATATTTGGTTTAACAAATTTTTTTCAAAATGCATGAAATTAATGCTTGAAAATACTATTAAGATGCTTTGTTGTATAGATGTGTTCTTATTGTTTTTTATTTTTTATAAATACACAGAAAATTAGCTATAAACATTACTTTTATTTTACTAAATACTGGTTAATTGATATAAAACTCATCCTCGGTAGCACTGTTTCTTTACTTGTCATTTTACTTGCCGTAAGTGTCAAAAATTTACTTACAAGTAAATTCTCTTGTAAGTAGACCTGCAAGTCCGAAAATTATGCTTGCGTTAGTGAAAAAGTGTGAGTGTATTGAGTTTTTCGCACTTGCACTTGCATGTGTAAACGGCAGGTTATATACGATCAACGTATTCATATAATATGTATATTGGTACACCAAGTAGGTACTGGCAATTGTGAGTGACGAATTTATTACAGAAAAAACGTCAATAGCAATTTTGCCGAACAAGCGGGTATGTCAAAATTTGTACACACAAGCATGGGTCGATATGTCAAATGTTGTTGTTTTAAAAGTAACACCACCTCGAAAGTGAATACGCCTTGATTGAATACTGCAGGCATAGTTTTTTGTTTTACTACAAATTATTTTTATTTTCTCACAGGAAATATCTACATATATACATATGTATGTATTTTTTTACGTCCATACATACATACATATGTATGTAGATACATATGTATATATACATAAGTATATCTATACGCATGTATAAATGCATGTAAGGGCTTATTAGCTCGTGTTCATGAAACAGTTCTAAGGATTTTATATAAACCTTAGAATTGTCGTTGCTTACCGAATATATGTAAGTAGTAGCTTAATAGTTTTATTTTCTCAATTTATTTATGTATGTGTATATGTAAGTATGTAAGTACATACATATATACATAATTATGTATCTAAATCAGTGTTACCACTAGGCTTCCCACCTTTTTTTTCCAATTAAAGTACATTCCCAGCAAAAATTACTGCTTCGCCGTAAGCACGGTTGTAAGGGAATATCAGGTGATATTAGCTTACAAACCTGCTTACGTATGGCATGATATTTGTTCGCGATGTCCCACTTTGGAGCATTTCGTTTTAGGTGCTTATTTCAGAGCAGTGAGTATGAAGTAAATTCATGGAACGAAAACAATATCAAACATTCGTACTGTCGTCTTATTATGTTCGTTACACTTCGTAAAATTTAAAATTTTAATCATTGCCTTACAATAGTGCTTTCTAGTATGCACTAGTGTAAGACTTGATTATTTTTTGCTGGGTTGGTTGTTAAAGGTTAGGAAAAAAAGTACAGAGTATAAAAATAAAGTACAATTTATTTTCCTTTATTGTTATATTTGAAAACGTATTTTTTATTGCTTTTCGCAAGTTTTATCAAATAATTATCATATATAAATTAAAGTAAATAATTAATTCATTTTTTATCAGATTCAGAGACGCTTTATTTCTTTCGTCTCGCCATTTGCTCTTCATTACAGAAAAAACTCTCTCTGTGAATGCTGACGTTGCAGGAATAGAAAATAAAAATTATATTACTTTATACAAATTTGATAAATTATCATCAGTCTTATTAAATAATAGCTGCCATTTACTTGCTGTGATAATTCCGCAAAACCTTCAGAACTTAATATCTGATCATAAATTTTGTTTAATGACGCAATTTCTCCATAAAGATCATCCATATTTATATCAAGTTTTTGCAGATTTAAATTTTCGTTTATGCTAACAATATTATCAAATTCAACTTTGCTCTTTAAATTTTTATTGCTAATTGAAAATAACCAGTTTGTATTTTTAAAATCAAACCATTTATGCAGGTACTCTAAGGCTTTATCGATAAATAATAAAAAATGCATGTGAATTTCCCTGGTCAGTTCCGGTGCAGACAAAAGGTTAATTTTTTTGCTTGTTTCGTATCCAAATATCCAAATTGCCATGACATAATGTTAAGAAAGAATCGCCACTGTAAAAAACGTCAACAAATGACTAATATAACACGAATCTATTTTGAATTGTAGATAATTCAAATCATGCGAAATAAAGTATTTTGGTGTAGTTTATTGTTTCTATAAAGTATAGAGTACAATTAATCAAAAAAACGTACAATACTTTATTATAAAGTACGGGTGGCAAGCCTAGTTAGCACCAGACATACATATGTAGTATATTTAATTAAAAAACTTTATCAAAAATAAAATACAAATAATTCATTTAAATGAGATATATGTATGTATATGAATCATTCAAAATCATATAAAGAACTTTATATACAACACAAGTTTGATAAATATGTATGTATGTATCTAATAATGATTTTTATTTCCATATTTATTACATAAACCTAATGCAAGTTCAAATTGTTCATTCCCATTTCTTTCTATTCCGTGTTTAGTAAATAAAATACCTGTAATAGTTTTAGACGACAGCCTATTTCTAAAATCAATTTTACAAATATAGCACCCTCAATACTAAATACTCTTTCAACTGAGGCATTTGAAAATAGCAAAATTAAACTTTTCGTAATATTGGAAAAAAATATCTGCACCCAATTTACTTTTTAGTTTAAATACCTTTACCCAATAAACTTCGGGTTCTAAATCACTATGAAGCTCATACATATCGAAAACTAAAAGCGAATGCTGGTTGAAAAACGAATACAAAAGAAAAAAATTACTCTGGGAAAGTGTTAAAAAACGAAATTTTAAATTACACCTGGGGGCTAATTCTCGCATTCGCTTACGAGCGAGTTCATACTAGATCGTGCGAGTTTTTGCACTTTTGGGATTCTCTTATTCGATATCTAATAAAGTGTATCGAAATCTCTAATGATAACATTCGATAGCGAGCATTTAGCAAAAAATATTTTGCCAAACAGTTCCCAGGGAAAAACAAAAGCCAACCAACTTTGGGAGCAGCTAACTAACAAGCTAAATGCTTCTGGACCTCTCATAAAAGATTCCAAAATGTGGCGCAAGGTAACTAAAACAGCGTACAATCGCTGTCATAAATATTATAGTTTCCATATTATTGTTTGTGTGTTCATGGTGGAGAAAATCATTAGGCCCGGCTAAACCGCCGTGTCGGGAAATTCCATTGAGGAGGAAATCATTATGCCCGGCCGAACGCCGGCTAAGCAGAAAATCTATTCTATATATGTATACCGCCGTCTTCGGAAATACCATGGTAGAGAAAATCAGTAAGTAAGGCTATGCAGAGAAACATAGTGTATGACCAGTTTTATATAAAATCTACAAATGCACTTGGCGCTTGAAATAAGAATCGCCACCAATTTTTTATTTAATATTTTCTTCTTATTTTTATATTACATTGTTTATGTTTGGACCGAATTTATTCATTTGTTTTTTATACAGGTGTACGCGGATCAAAAAAAAACTTTGATTTAATAAATATTCCAAAAAACGTAACTGTGGTGGCCCTTATGAAGAAAAAGGTTTAACCCAAGTAGAGGAACAATTAATGCTTGCAGCAGTATTGAAATCGCTGTTGAAGGCCTAAAGACTGTTCGATCCTTTGGATCAAGCAATGTGAATGATGTGTCAATAGCAACATCACATGAAAACAATGACGTTTTATGTTCATCTCCCAACTTACTATAGGACTGTGAAGACCTCGTTGAACGCGACTTTTCCTCATTTACAGAAGTTGTGGTCGATGCTCAGCAAGAAAACCAAGAGTCAAATAAGAACATAAAAAGTAATGAATTTCCAAGCATAAGAAAAAAAGAAAATATAACAAGTTTGTTAAAGCAAAATATAACGTGTGTGGAATTGTACCACAATCAAATGTTGAAACGGCTTAATTTAATGACCATGCAGATACAAGCGTTGGATATTCAAATACGTCGAAAGGAATTGGCAAAAAAATAAATTCTTAATCTTTTGTATTGCTAATTTATCAACATTTTCTTGAATTTATTTATATATGATTGATGAGCTTGCGATAAATTTTTTTATAAAAAACGTTATAAAATTTTTTTTTCGATATTTCGCTACTCCGTTATTTCAAATATAAATAAATATGTATACAAAAAAAACTATTTTTTAATTTATTTCAAAAACAAAAATCAATTTACTTTAAAGCGAATATTATTTTGTTCATTAATTTGTTTAAAAATATTGTTGTTATCCAGTTTTTGTTATTTGTAAATATAATCCTGAAGGAGCTACATAAAGAAGTAGCGAAATATCGATAAATAAATTTTTATAGCGTTTATTATACAAAAATTTATCTCAAGCTCATCAATCAAATAGAAGTAAACTCTTCAACCTTTTATGTATTTACAAATGTACATACATATATCACCAGAGACTTTATACATACTTACTTGATCTCACTTCTAAGTCTGTAGTGTTTTATGGTTAAAGTCATTTTTATACATATCCATATGTATTACAAATGTGCATAAGATGTACATATAAATATTTATGTTTTTTATTTTGTTTTTTTTTTTAATATTCAATTGAAATTTTATTTAATTTAATAATATACAAAATACATACATATGTACCTAACTATGAAATAAAGTTAATTTTATATTGTTGTTAATGATATTTTTCTTCTTTAAGCTAATATATTATATATATACATATATATATATATATTATTCCTAATCTTATTACCTATTTTACTAATATTGGTTTTGGTGCCGTCATCAAATATAACCTCTGGGTTGTTGTCAGGAATATGATGTACATGCTCGTAATTTTGCACTTTAAACCGTATGCATATATTGTGCAATGCTGCACGGACGTTAGAGAACTGTGCAACTTTTTCTGTACCGACTTCTTTTGTCGTGGCACAATATTCCACTTCGCCTTTAAAATCCCAATTATTCTTTCGACCACGCACCTTGCCTGGGAGTGAACATCGTTAAACCTCGACTCCATTGAGTTTTCTTGAGGAGTTAGATACGGTGTCAAAAGCCAAGGTTCGAAGGGATATCCCGAGTCACCTATACATATAAGAATAAAATTTTAATTATTACTTTTAAAAATAACTATTACGACAATATTTTTGTTACCTAAGAGCCAAAAATTCCTTACATTATTGTTGTATGCTTCGTTTAGCATAGCTCTTACTTCTGTTTCTTTCCAAACAAAAGAGTCGTGAGCGGCTCCTCCATACTTGGAATTATTGGCCAAAATTGTGTGCTTGTGATCACATACTTACAAATTTTACAAATAGAAATCATACAAAATCATACACAAATATTTAAACTGATGTGTTTCAGCTGCGTTTACTTACGAATATTGAGTTTATACTGTGGAATCCCTTTCTGTTCAAAAACATACGTATTCTCTTCCGGAGGCTTCTGCAAACCGAAGTGGGTCCCATCCACACAACCAATAACTGTGAAAAGTATATGCAATTATTAAAATAACTGATGACAGCACCATTAAAAATATTTCCTTACCTCCTGGAATTTTATATTTGCTCATAAAATACTCCTTACATTCATCATTTCCTGTAGGATTGAAACGAATGAATTTGCCACAAAGCTTCAGCTCTATCTCGTCCAACACTCGTTTGACGATTTTTGATATGGCACTCTGACTTACACCAATTAAAAAATCGTTTCCAACACAATAAAACCACCTGATGCCAATAGTGATTGCGTTGCTGCTAGTTGTATCTTAGGTGGAACCATACTGGAAAATTTTCCCTTAAATTCTGACTCTAAAACATAACTAAATGCTTCTTTTGAGAGTCGAAAACGTTTTTTAAATCTAAATAATAAATTATATACATATGTATGTATATTGTTTTGCTTAGTAAAACGTAAATGCATACACTTACTCGTTGTTTGACAAACTTAAGGGATCCGCGTTATTTCTTGTTTCTTTATGATAATGTTGACGTTTTCACACTCGTCAGAATCAGAAGAAGACGTATAAAAAAAGAATATTGGATCCATTTTAAATGTATGTTTAATAAAATTTTTATTTGATATTAAATTTGTTGATCCGCTTTTTTTTCTATAAACATATGAATGTTTTTGTTTACAATTTATTCAGTGTTGTAACATCATATTTATACAGTTTTTTTCAACACTGAAACGAAAATTCGTTTCGTATCGAATAACATCATTAGGAATTCTTACACTATCGAAATTAATTTCGAACACGAGAGTGACAATTAGGGCCCTGGTCAACACCTAGCAGAAATTACCCACGCTATACCTACGATAGTAAAACTTACACCGAATTTGGGTAATACCCACAAAGTGGCAGCACTGATCTACATATAAAATGTATTGAGAACCATATAGTACATATGTACATACATACATATGTAGGTATACTTATTCAAATTTGTACGTGAGAGTAACTAAAGACTCTGTATTAATAACCGACTAATATCATATGTACATACATACATATATGTAGTACATTCGCATTTATGTATGTAAATATGTATGTATGTTAGTTACACAAGCTGCAAAGTATAATAAATTTTCTTAAAATTCTTAAGAAATACTACACGAAACGTGAGAATAATAAATGACCAATATCAGATAACATATCGCATTTACATACATACATACATATGTAAGTATGGTAGGCGTTAATAAACAATAATTGCAGCAGAATAAAATACCAAATATATACATACATACATATGTATGTATGTACATATCCTTAAATAGATATCGTGACCTTAACGCGCAAACCTCTTTCCAAAATGCGTGTTTTGATGCAGTATGATAATACAACTTAAAATACATAAGTACATATGTATGTATGTACATATTTACATATGTAAAAGACGCTATCTACCATTAGCTCTGTTTCATTACTTTTCTGGTAAAGTTCGGTAAAATGAGCGTAAACTATAATTCCTCTCAATTAGAGAAAAAAATGCACAAAAGTACGGGAACGCACAAAACCAAATTTTTAGCCCAAAAGTTTATATGAAATTGCTGTGAAAGTAAACAAAAAATAAATACTGTTTTTGATTTCATCATTTTTCATATTCATTTCATATTTCATCATTATTCTTGTTAGGTAAAATTAAAATTTCTTATTTGTTATTGTTTATTTCATAAACAGCTGATTGATTAACTACTTGCACAAACTAGTCCGAAGAAAAAGTACGGGCAGTTTCGTTCAAGAAGAAGAAGCACATTCCTCTCTCAAAATCACTCTCATTTGCCCAATTTTAGAGTACGGGAACGCTTTTCGTGAGTAAAGAAACAGAGCTATTGTTGTGAAATGTTTGACAAGTTTTAAGGCTGCTTTAGCCAACCATAACTCTAGAAATGTAAATGCTGATGTGTCAGATGATTGCTTCTGTTATATGCAAAAGCTATGAAAATACTTATTTGACTGAAATGAAATTTTGCCGTAACGTACCAACCTGCAGAAAATAGAATTTCATTACGAGGTTACGTGGCAATTGTAGACAGTGATGGGATGGTTGTATTTTGAATATCAATGGGGCTCAGTTGTTAAATATGTACACATGCATGCTTTATTGAGTAAGGAAAGTTTTCTAAATAATTTTTTTCAATATCTAGCAAGAGACTGTACCGATCGTTTGTGCTTATATATTTTAGTGTAATGAATTTGATAATTGGTTAAATTATAGTTTAACATTCATATATATGTACATCATAGTTTTGATTATTAGTGTTACTTAAGGCCTCTTTACATGGTAATACATGTATTTCGGTATGTCAAAAATAAAAAAAATCTTATCATGTAAACGCAAATTGTTATGAGTAGGAGAGAATAAGGATGAAAAATCTGACAAGCGTTCGGTAAATGTTTATTTTCTAAACCATTTTAGAAACTAACGTATACTCATTTTATCAGAGGTGTCTTTTTAAGTAAACATTAAGAGTATATATTGAAGGTGGCATCATTTCTATACAATATTTACAAAAACAAATTCATGTTGTTTTTGTATATATTGTAGAACTGTAACCACCACTACACGTGCCACTACACTTCGAAAAACTCAATACATTCAAGATTTTTTACTAACACACACAAATTTTCCGAACTGGCAGCTCCAGTGGCAGCAGATTTTGCAAGCCACTGAAAATTTGGCACTTGCATGCCACTAAATGTCCAAACGATGTTGCAGTGTTACCCTGTTCAAAATTTAATGCAACTTTACCGGATTGCTGTAAAATTCTAATTGAAGTTTTATTATTTTATATATACTTTTATGTTTTATTTGTTGAAATACGCATAAAAATGGAAGATTGGTAATTATAGCGCATTAATAATTTAATAACAATATAATAATAATACAAATAATAATAAATGTTAACACTTTCCCCCAAAAAGGGGCCTATATGATAAACTTGGTAACACTCTGCTCTCTTCTCTTAAAGGGCTATTAGACACGCATACTTGTCTGCAGTCATGTACGATGGCATACTTTGTGTTTTGCTATTACACTATCGAACGCTGACGGCATTCTTCAGTACACATGTATGTTGTGTGTATGTTGGTGTGCGGCAGACATCAGAAAATCAAACATTTTTGAAAACCAACATACATGTCTGACGTACTCGACATACATGCTATTAGACAGTGAGTTTTGGTATGCCATCGTACATGTCTGCAGACAAGTATGCGTGTCTAATAGCCCTTTTTCTTTCTGGTTATTTTTTTTTTAATTTGAGAAGTAAACTAATGTACTCAAGTTAACGCTTCGGCGACATTTTGAAAATGAAGTGGCATGCCACTGTGTAAACGCAAAATCATGGCAAGAGATTCAACTTTTTCGAACAGTTTTTCGTTGATAATACGTATACGGCAATGGCATGCCACTAATGGCACGTGTAAATGCAGCGTTAATATTATCCGTATAAACATAAAAAATACCTGAAACAGACTTTTGTACTCTCTTCTTATACACAAAGAGAATTTCATAATATTTCGATACTACAAAGTGTTAATACTTTGTATTACCATGTAAACGCACCTTTATTATTTAAAAGATTTTTTTTTTGTATACTTGAATTACAAAGTAAGCATATCAATTTATGTAACAAGAGCGGCAAGCGTTTTTTAGCTGTCAAAAGTTCTCATGCCCATACAATTTGTATGGAGCATCCCGAAATAACGCGGCGGCAAAATTTTGCAATTGGAAAATCCGATTTTGACAGCGCGTTTAATAGTGAAGTTAGCTGCAAAAGACAAGCACTCATGATACAATGACTATAAGGTAGTCTTACAAGCCCAGCTGACAATTCTTGTAAAATACTTGTTTTTTATTTCAAGTGTTAAATTTTGATTTGTATTTATTTTTTCGTATTTGAATGAATAATTTTTATTTATATTTTTGTCACAGGTTGAAACATACACACATACACATTTATACTTTTTACTTCTGAGGAATTTTTTGTTGTGTGTGTTGTGGAGATGCATGTATTATTAGGTTATGAGTATACTATTATGATCAGGGTTGTTATATATTTTGTAATAACCCTGTTTTTATGACAAAGCGTTGACGCTCTTGTTTAGAGCCCTTTTACATATTGGCAAGTGAAAGGAAGACAGACGAAGTTTGTTGAAGAAGGGGTGAAGATGCAGAGTGTATAGTACACGACCCTCTGTACCGGACATTTTTCGTTTTTCTCTTTCACTCTTCGCATTTTTTATGTTGTTGCTTCATATCATTTTTCTCACACCATTGGCATTTTAATATTACTGCATGTGGTGCGAAAAATTTTGTTCATACACAACAACAGCGAAAAAGAACGAAAAGGGGATACGAACAATTTCTGTCTGTCTATTAATTTCCAATATGTAAAAGCTACGTACAAGTTCAAAAGAGAATAACAGAAATGTCTGCCTTTCACTTGCCAATATGTAAAAGGGCTCTTAGGTATGGTATTTCAGCGTTAACGCTAGGCGGTAGAAAACGTTCCGCTTTCCGCTCTTGTTTAGGTATGGCTGTCAGTAATTCCACAAGTGAGAGGTCATTTTCTGCTCTTATTTATTATTGAGATCAACAATAAATGGCTGAATGGATTAGCAATGCTGCATATTCATCAAGATATTGAAATTGAAGTACTCGATAAATTTGCGGCAGTTGGAAATCATAGATTACTCATATAAGAAGTTCGTTCTGAAATTTTATACTTACTCAAATTACTACATTTAATTTAACCTGAATTTTATTCCTGATTTTTTCCAAAAAAAAATTACGTTGTTTTATCTTAATATATAAAACTGAATGTGTGATTGTTTATTTGTTTGTTTGTGTGTTTGTTTGTTTGTTTGTTCCTTATAGGAGGCCAAACAATTCGACCGATCTTCTTGAAATTTTCACAGTATTTAACTGGAACTCTCGGATGAATTATAGGCTACTTTTTTTTTCAATCACACCCACCTTTACGCCCACTTTTTTAAATTATGTTACTCCTACCACGTAATTTTTAACAGATTTTGTAGTGTAAAGTGAGCATAACTTCGCCATTTGTGGATCAATTTTCAAAATTCTTTTTGCATATGGAAAAGGTCCAGAATATTTTTTTGTTTTTAGAAATTGTTTGTTGGATCGAACGGGGGGGCGGTAGGGCGTTACAAATGGACCGCCACAATAATTGATTATCAAATAACATCGCCATATTTTGGGCATTTTTTGACCTACGTCGATGATATTTGGTACAAATGGTATTGGCATAATTTGGAATACGTACCAGGAGAAAAGTGGGTGGGACCACGCCCCTTTTTTAGGAAAACCAAACCCTTGGACCGATCTTCCTGAAATTTTCACAGCATGTTACTGTGACTCTGGAAGGAATAATAGGCTATATGAAATTATGATTGGACAAAGAGGTGTGGCACCGCCCATATAACCCAAAAATTTAAATCGCCATACCTTGGGCATTTTTTGACCTACGTCGATGATATTTGGTACATATGGTATTGCCATAATTTGGAATACGTACAAGGAGAAAATTGGGTGGAACCACGCCCCTTTTTAGGAAAACCACACCCTTGGACCGATCTTCCTGAAATTTTCACAGCATGTTACTGTGACTCTGGAAGGAATAATAGGCTTTATGAAGTTTTGATTAGACAAAGAGGCGTGGCAGCGCCCATATAACCCAAAAATTAAAATCGCCATATTTTGGGCATTTTTTGACCTACGTCGATGATATTTGGTACATATGGTATTGCCATAATTTGGAATACGTACCAGGAGAAAAGTGGGTGGAACCACGCCCCTTTTTAATAAAACCACACCCTTGGACCGATCTTCCTGAAATTTTCATAGCATGTTACTGTGACTCTGGAAGGAATAATAGGCTATATGAAGTTTTGATTGGACAAAGAGGCGTAGCACAGCCCATATAACCCAAATATTTAAATCGCTATACTTTGGGCATTTTTTGACCTACGTCGATGATATTTGGTACATATGGTATTGCCATAATTTGGAATACGTACTAGGAGAAAAGTGGGTGAAACCACGCCCCTTTTTAGGAAACCACACCCTTGGACCGATCTTCCTGAAATTTTCACAGCATGTTACTGTGACTCTGGAAGGAATAATAGGCTTTATGAAGTTTTGATTAGACAAAGAGGCGTGGCAGCGCCCATATAACCCAAAAATTAAAATCGCCATATTTTGGGCAATTTTTTACCTACGTCGATGATATTTGGTACATATGGTATTTGCATAATTTGCAATACGAACCGGGAGAAAAGTGGGTGGGACAGCGCCCCTTTTTATGAAAATTAAAAATCGTAATATAGTCTTAACTACTGAACCGATCGTCATTAAATTTTCACAATAGGATATATAAATACTTTTAATTTTATATAATAACGAGGGGGTAGCGAAGCACACCGGGATAGGCTAGTTTTACATAAAATTCTAAAAAGGTGCCCCCACAACACTATAACGCTGGATCCGCGTCTGTTCGCACATGTCACTGCTATTTCATTTTCAAAATGTAGCCGAAGCGTAAACTAGAGCAATTTTTTTTACTTCTGGAATAAAAAAAAAATTTCAACTATTTGTTCGGTTTATATAATAGGTGCTAAGGTTATCATATAGGCACATTTTTGGGAAAAGGCGTAACATTTATTATTATTTGTATTATTATTAAATTATTAGTGTGCTATAATTAACAATCTTCCATTTTTATGCGTATTTCAACAAATAAATCATAAAACTACATTTAAAAAGTAAACCCTTCAATTAGAATTTTACACCAATCCGGTAAAGTTGAATTAAATTTTGAACAGGGTAGCACTGCAACATCGCTTTTGCATTTAGTGGCATGCAAGTGTCAAATTTTCAGTGCAATGCAAATTTTTGGTGCCACAAGATCTGCCATTGCAAGAAATTTAATTTTATTAGGGCCAAATTTACAGAAATTAGTTAGCAAATAGTAAACTAAAATGATAACTATTGTTTAACTAATACTTCATATTCACAGTGTATTATTTAACCAACACTCTTAATGTGAACAAAAACTGGTAACCCTATCAAACTATTAACTTTCAGTACTGGCAATTCTGTTATTACATTTGATATATTCTTTCTTAAAAAATGGCGTATACATTGAAGAACTTGCCACGCCACCTACTTGTTAAGACGGAATCTATCCATAAAATCTTTTTAGATTACGTTGGCGACGCTCAGAAACAATATTCCGCGTATTATCAGTATCAGTGATAATTTCAATATCGCACTCCGCGTTTTCAATTTCCCATGCCATATCAAAAATTTTTCACAAAACAAAAATACTAATAATAAATTCAAACGAATCAGCTGTTTTCTAACTATTAGTTAAGCAATGACGTTTGATGGTTTAACAACTGTTAAACTAGAAGCTCTGAATCAAATATTAATATTGCTATTAGCTAACTAATGACTGTGTATTTGGGCCTTAGTAAAAAGTTGTGAGTGTTTTTCGAACTTCTAGTGGCATGTGTAATTTAGGGTTCCCACCTTTTTTTTCCAATTAAAGTACATTGGTTGTTAAAGGTTAGGAAAAAGAAGTACACAGTATAAAATTAAAGTACTATTTATTTTTCTTTATTGTTATATTTGAACACGTATTTTTTATTGCTTTTCGCAAGTTTTATCAAATAATTATCATATTTAAATTAAAGTAAAGAATTAATTCATTTTTTATCAGATTCAGAGACGCTCTGTTTCTTTCGTCTCGCCATTTGTTCTTCATTACAGAAAAAACTCTCTCTGTGAATGCTGACGTGGCAGGAATAGAAATTAAAAATGAAATTACTTTATACAAATTTGATAAATTATCATCAGTCTTATTATATAATAGCTGCCATTTACTTGCTGTAGATAATTCCGCAAAACCTTCAGAACTGTATATCTGATCATAAATTTTGTTAATGACGCAATTTCTCCATAAAGATCATCCATATTTATATTAAGTTTTTGCAGATTTAAATTTTCGTTTATGCTAACAATATTATCAAATTCAACTTTGCTCTTTAAATTTTTATTGCTAATTGAAAATAACCAGTTTGTATTTTTAAAATCAAAACATTTATTCAGGGACTCTTAAAAACAAAATTCACAGCTGACTTATAAATAAAAAAATTTTTTTCCACTTAAGTTTTGGCCTAAAAATACGTATCAGAAATTACTCAAGTATCAAAACATTCAAATAATTCTAATTGTTATTATAAAAATAAGGATTAATTTGTCAGTTAGTCAGGATTTTAAATAATATGTAAATTTAAATAATTGAATAATTTGATTTGATATGTTTTGCGTTTTGCTAATTTTTGCTTTTTGTTATTAAAATTTTTTATTTCAATAGTTAAGTTATGCATTTTTTTTATTTCATTAATTTTTGTTTGTCTGGTTAATTACCTTATGATTGAAATATTTTTGTTTTATAATTTTGAATAAAATTATTAATATTTGAATAAGCATAATCGGCTTAGCTCACTGCGTATCAGCTGTCGTTTTGCAATTAAGTGTTGCATAAGTAGAGTAAATATATGTATGCTATTGGTTTTTGGTGTTGCTTATTTGCAAAGATATAGCGTGTGCATTTCTCTGTATTTTGTTAGTGTAGAGTAAAAATATCCTACACCATTTTGCAAATGCAATGATGCAAGACCATTTGCACAAGATTGTGAATAGGGCTTATGTTTTAACAGTTTATTTTTTATGAAATTTTAATACAATTTAAATTAAAATATATAACATTTTATTCAAGAATTTATTTGTGTTTTCAAAACATAACTTGTTTTTCTTAACAACTACCACTCAGGTGGTGACTAGAGTTGTGTCGTTCCGGAACGAACGAGTACAAAGGAACGAATCACTGAAGTGAACGAAGGGAGCCGGTTACTTTACGGAGCGGTTTTGGCTCAGTGAGCGGTCTAGTTAAGTGTTTTGGTTCATCGTTCATATCGTTCGTTCGTTCACTCATGTCGGATTTTGTTGTTTTGCTTTTCAGTGTGACCAACACGAAATTACATTATTAGCGTAACCATTTGTTAGTTTTTTTTCTATTATAGTTCAATGGGAACATTTTTTTAATCTGCATGTACACATGTCTAGAATTTATAATTTTTATATACATATTTAAAATGTAGACATATTGACTAATATTTTATTTCAGTTGCGTAATAAAATATTAAATATAAAATAGGCTTAATTTACCTTTAGCGATATATGTAGATACGGATTTATAACGTTTTACATACATATGTATGTTCTAGCATTTATTTATTGACTTTCTTCGTATTTTTATACATAAAATATCGCTCCTTTATTGCAACGTAGTCATATCTCTTAAACGTGGCAAAATGCATTTAAAGTTTCAAAAACGTAAGCAGTTATATGGACGGCTTGACCATATAAGTGGTTATAACTTCGGTTTAGATAGTGATATATTTATGAAATTTTTTTTACAGATAAAGAAGGTATTGAAAAACTCTTTTTCGTCAGTAACTAAAAAAAGTTTTGTTTTTTGAGATATGACTACGTTCCAATAAAGGAGCGATATATTTTAGAATTAAATTTTCTATCACAACGCTACGTTCACGTTTGTTAAATATTTGTAAAATAACGTAACCACTAGTTTTGCTTAGGGATAGTATCATTTAAATTGGTTTTTATGTTGCAAAAAAGTATTTTTATACAGTTTATAATAAATAGGAACCCATAATTAAAAAATATTCTAATTACAAGAAATAAATTAATAGCTTCTTTCTTTGTTACGTTTTTTTCGACAAATATTTGATAAATGTGAACGTAGCTTAAGATTAGAGTCTTTTATTCGGAACTGTGTTGCTAAATTAAATTTGTTTCTTGAACTACATATATTTAATGGTAAAGCTTATAGATTTTTGTACTTGTTACTTACGTATTTAAAGTTTTTGAAAAGTTAAAAGTGATAAATTAAATACCATTTTAAAACAATTATGGTTTATCTTACATATATTTTCTGTTACTATCCCAATTACAACTATGTGCATACATATGTATATACAGAGGTGCTTAACTCAGTACGATTTATTGCCGTTGAAAATTTCAATTCAAAATATTTAAAAGTGCGTAGTGTTTAGTGTTTTATTATAAACTTAAAATTCAAAGAAATGGCTTCAAAAAAAATAGTGAAATATGGCTACATTTCGCCGAGGATGGAATAGATCGTGCCAAGATCAGCTTGAGGGTTTACCTTATGGACGTTATACGATGAGTAATTTAAAAAAGTGGTCCATCCAGACAACAATTCGGCGGCAGCCATTAGAGAGTTCGACAAGTATCTCAATGAAGAATACTTGGAAAGAACCGAAGACCTTTTAAGCTGCTGGAAAGATAGAAAAAAACTATATCCTAGAGTTTATGGATTCGCTCTTAAACGGCTCTGTATATTGGCGACGTCTGTGCCATGTGAGCGTATTTTTTCGGCAATGGGTCAAATTTTAAATGATAGACGGTCTTGCTTAAAATCGTCCAAAGCTTCAAATTTAATATTTTTGCAGCGGAATATGGAGCTCTAAAGCTGGATTCACCCATTGTTTCCGAACAAAATTTTTGTCCGGACAAAATTTTTTGTTCTGAAACATTTATGCAACTCGATTCACTCATTTCGAACAATTTGTCTGGAAAATCAAAGCTACCGTATGAAATACATGTGTTTTATTAAATTTATAAGGTGGCAGTACAGTGACAGATGAATTAAATTTGGTGTTTTATTTGTCAAACGCACTTATTTTTTAT
This sequence comes from Lypha dubia, assembly GCA_947311025.1. Taxonomy (NCBI): domain Eukaryota; kingdom Metazoa; phylum Arthropoda; class Insecta; order Diptera; family Tachinidae; genus Lypha; species Lypha dubia. The sequence goes on along the minus strand of OX371264.1, from coordinate 35,151,552 downwards.
TGTTTAATAAGAAAATTACATGTTAAAAAAAAATTAATAAAAATCAGCTAGTTTTTTTTTACTAGGAATTGAGCTTTTCTTTATTTTTATTTTACTGGATATAAGTTACTATGTGCTTTTATTATACATACTTATAACATAATGTGGCAGCTCGCTTCAACTTTGGCTGAGAAAATAAAATAGGTGGCATCTTGTTTCAACTTTGTCCGGACAAAATTTAAAATTAAACCAATTCAACCAAAAAATGTTCCGAACAAATTTTATTCTCTTTTTCTCTCACTCTCAAAAAGAGAAACGCCAAACTTCATATAAAAAAAATTTTGTCCGGACAAAAATTTTGTTCCGAAACAATGGGTGAATCCAGCTTAAGGTAAGTTATTTCAGTGAACTTAAAAGTGTTTAGATAACGTTATTTTTTTCTATTATTTAGCTAAATTCCATGAAAATATTAACACCATCCCCAAAACATTATTGAAAAACGTAATTCTATGTTAATTTTGTTGTGTTTTTTTTATTATTTTATTAGATATACATATATGTAAGTATGAATTTTTTTTAAATGTTTTGTTACATGATACAATGACTATCTATATACGAGTATGTACATACATACATAATCATTCATCTTTTAAAATTTCTGAAGCAAAAAGACATTCTTTAACATTAATTGATACAATGAATTTTTTTATCTATAATATTAATTTTGAATTTAATTTTATTTTTATAAATACATATAAAATATCCCTTTATTTTTTATTAATTCAAACATCATTTTTTCTTTCAATTAACTTTAATTACATTTTCATTAACTTTATTTTTATATTAAAAAATTTATTATTAAATAGTAAAAACTAGAAACACAAGTAATAATTTAAATGGAACAAATATAAAATTAACAAAATCCGATGGAGAATCAAAAAATAAGAAAAAAATTAAATAAAAAATTTGTCGGCTAGGTTTAGTTTCCGAGTTATGGGCCTCCGAAGTTTCAGTACAAAATTTTGATTATATTGTGTATTTATAATTAAATCTGGTCAATATTGGTATCATTTAAAAGCTTTTTTTTAATTTGCTTCGCTGAGTAGATTTTTTGCATAGCCGGCGTTCGACCGGTGTTAATTATTTTCTCCACCATGGTACATTCCGACAAGGCGGTAGTACAGCTTATATGCATTTTCTGATCTTCTCAAAAGTTTTTAAATGATATTTATATTAACCACATTTATGAAAATAATACCATATAATCAAAATTTTGTACTTTAACTTCGGAGGCCCATAACTCGGAATCTAAGCCTCGCCGACAAATTTGTTATTTAATTTTTTTCTTATTTTTTGATTCTCCATCGGATATTGTTAATTTTTGAGCAATGTAGCTAAACCAGATTTAAGACAACAATTTTATTAATGATTTATTTATTAATTACATTAATTGTAATGGTCATTGTATCATGCTGTTGTTATGTACAAAAATATAATACACTTTTGTTAATTTAATAAATGTTACATACATATGTATGTACATATGTATGTATGTATGTACAAAAACGGAATACAATTTTGATAATCTTAATATATAAAACAGAATGTGTGTTTGTTTATTTGTTTGTTTGTGTGTTTGTGTGTTTGTTTGTTTGTTCCTTATAGGAGGCCAAACCCTTGGACCGATCTTGCTGAAATTTTCACAGTATTTAATTGGAACTCTCGGATGAATTATAGGCTACTTTCAACCACACCCACCTTTACGCCTACTTTTTTAAATTATGTTACTCCTACCACGTAGTTTTTAACAGATTTTATAATGTAAAGTGAGCATAACTTCGCCATTTGTGGATCAATTTTTAAAATTCTTCTTGCATATGGAAAAGGTCCAGAATATTTTTTTGTTTTTAGAAATTGTTTGTTGGATCGAACGGGGGGGCGGTAGGGCGTTGCAAATGGCCCGCCACAATAATTGATTATCAAATAACATCGCCATATTTTGGGCATTTTTTGACCTACGTCGATGATATTTGGTACATATGGTATTGGCATAATTTGGAATACGTACCAGGAGAAAAGTGGGTGGGACCACGCCCTTTTTTAGGAAAACCAAACCCTTGGACCGATCTTCCTGAAATTTTCACAGCATGTTACTGTGACTCTGGAAGGAATAATAGGCTATATGAAATTTTGATTGGACGAAGAGGCGTGGCACCGCCCATATAACCCAAAAATTTAAATCGCCATATTTTGGGCGTTTTTTGACCTACGTCGATGATATTTGGTACATATGGTATTGGCATAAGTTGGAATACGTACCAGGATAAAAGTGGGTGGAACCACGCCCCTTTTTAGGAAAACCAAACCCCTAGACCGATCTTCCTGAAATTTTCACAGCATATTACTGTGAGTCTGGAAGGAATAACAAGCTATATGAAGTTTTGATTGGACAAAGAGGCGTGGCACCGCCCATATAACCCAAAAATTTAAATCGCCATATTTTGGGCATTTTTTGACCTACGTCGATGATATTTTGTACATATGGTATTAAAATAATTTGGAGTACGTACCAGGAGAAAAGTGGGTGGAACCACGCCCCTTTTTAGGAAAACCAAACCCTTGGAGCGATCTTTCTGAAATTTTCACAGCATGGTACTGTGACTCTGGAAGGAATAATAGGCTATATGAAGTTTTGATTGGACAAAGAAGCGTGGCACTGCCCATATAACCCAAAAATTTAAATCGCAATATTTCGGGCATTTTTTGACCTACGTCGATGATATTTGGTACATATGGTATTGGCATAATTTGGAATACGTACCAGGATAAAAGTGGGTGGGACAGCGCCCCTTTTTAGGAAAATTAAAAATCGTAATATAGTCTTAACTACTGGACCGATCGTCATTAAATTTTCACAATAGGATATATAAATACTTTTAATTTTATATAATAACGAGGGGGTAGCGAAGCACACCGGGATAGACTAGTTTAATACAATTTCACATACAAAATAGGTCAACTTTAACTTTATTAGTGATAAGCTACGGATTTATTACAATTTATGCAAATAGTGCAAACATTCTCAATAATTTACAACTTTTTTAACTAAAACATTTTTTGGATATAAGTATGTATGTATGTACATAATATTATTGTAAACAAAACAATACTTTAGCTGGAATGGTGTTGCATTTTATTTGATAGGTTTATCGAAAATAGCGGTGGAACGAAAGGAACGAACGGGTCCGTTCCTCTAAATTGAACAAAAAGGAACGATTTGGCACAGCTCTAGTGGTGACCCTTAATAATGCAATGCTTTGTGCCAGAGCTAGGAAAAAAGCGATAGGATAAAGAATATAGATTGTGAAAATGTAGCAGAAGTCTTAACGCCTTTAAGATTCTGCTGCTGTGTTACGTAAATTGTTTGACTTTGCCGACGATTCTGCTGACGATTTTTAAACATCTATGTATTAATCAGTTGATATTTAGCAACCAATAAAATGTAGCATATAGATTATATAGCCCATAACAATTAAGCTATTTTTTTAAATACATATACTTATGTATACATATACATACATATATATAAATTTATTTTAATAACTAATATTGCTCAACATTTTCCACAAATTCGACCGGAGTAATAGGCTTTATACAAAATATTTTCTTTATTCTACTATTTCATAATAAGGGTTAGAAAAATTAATATTGGCATAGGAATTAATTAGGTCCCCGATGATACTTATATTTTAATAAATTTTTAACAACGTGTTTCAGATTTTACTAAATAAGAAATTAACATGCAAAATTATTTATCACAAATACAAACTAAATGTTATAATAGAGCTCCTGCAGCCAATGAACAAGCGCGAACATAAAAACAAAAAGAAATGGATAAAATTTCTCTATACATTCCTCAAAATCACATCAAGCATTATGGTGGGATAAGTGAAAATTTGTTTGTATGAGTGACACCGACGATGCTGGACGAAAAATCAAAAAATTTAGATTTTTAGCATGCTTGACGACTGATTTTGATGAATATATTGGTTTTACTCTTCAAGCACGTAAACATTTTTAAATTAAAACGAAATACATATGAAAAGTAATATTATCAGGCTCAAGGTCAGTTTTATTGAATTAATAATTACGTTTACTCGTAATAATAATAATATAAAAATATTAATTCCGCTTGGGCAGGAGCTATAAATACCCTAATAACAAGGGTCACAGTAATATGTGAATATCCCTAATATAGAGCAAAAACAACAAAAACGTTATATTACAAAGTAGAATACATGGTGGAATAATAAGGTGCGCGTAAGAATACAACAATAAAAAACAACATGCATTTTGTTTGTGTAAAATTAATTCAAAATTGTCAAAACAAAGCTGTATACAAAACAAAACAAAAGTTGTTTTGTATGTATTTATTGGTTATGCAAAAACAAAAAGCATAACGTAAACAAAAATATTCATGATGGCGGCCAAAAATGTAAACAACTTTTGACAAGAAAAGCATATTTTTCCATTTTTTTAACGGTCAAAACACAACCCTACAAAAAACCATATTCCTTCTTGCGCACACCTGATTATTCCACCATGGTAGAATACTTTGATGATAACGGACTATGAGTTTGTGTTTATTATTAAGCTGGAGGTCCATATCAGAGAACTGCACGATCACAGGTTTTCGTGATTTAGGTATACTCGTCTTTAATGCGGTTGCGGTGTGATCGCCACCGCATTGCTTTTGCTCAAGTATTCGCCATATCCGTACACAGTTGAGTATTGCTACGTTTGAGCTTCTAGCATACACAATCATATGCGTTCGCGGTGATTGCTCTGCCTTACGTTTTTTACACATTCGGCAGTCGTACTCATACTTCACGTACACAACAAAAACAATATTTGTATACGAACATGCGAGCACACTCATTGATGTGTGCTTTATCTGAAGTAAATACAGCGTTGCCACTGTGTAATTATATAAAAGCTGTAATAATTTGAAAAAAAACATCTATGTATTTGTATATAGCTTTTGTGTTCTGCAAAAATTGCAGTAAATGCAAAATATTAGCGACGCATATACTCATATGAATGTACATAATATGTATGTATATATGTGTAAATGCCGTATACCTCTATCATGTTTTTCGCTTCTCTTGTAAAATAATAAAGTTGATAGTTAGGGCATTTATCGTTTCAGGTAACGAAATGCTACATAAAAACCCGTCTTATTTTTAATGTTTATTTTATTAAACTCTCATAACACTTTCAGATTATTTTTCGAAATCGAAATTTGGTTTTTAATAATGCTGCGCTCTTGCATTTTTCAATCTCAGTAGGAAAAATAACTACGCTGAAGAACAAATTAAATTTTTTGGAATGAATTCTTGTATACAAATATTAGCAGATAGCGCCTTAAGAAATGTTTTGTGAAAGACTGATTCGTAAATATAATTTTTGGGTAATTTTGAATCTGTTATTGTGTAAGGATTAATCTTAAATCTGGTATCACTGATTGTTTGTAGAGAAAACTTCCAAAAGCAAATATAAAAAAATAATAGAGTATGAAATGACGAAATACTAAAAGTTTTGCTCATGCAGATTGCGATGTTTGTTGCTACTGGTTTTTGCGCTCATTGGTTTTATGTACGCAAACACCGCAAAGTAGCGAGCATATTATGATCGCATCAAATCTCTGTAAATAAACGGCGAGTCAAATCAACCCTACAAAAAATTAGACTAGCCCATACATGCGTGTATGGACTACTCCACAATGGAGTAGGACTACTCCAAAACTAATCCAAATGTATGGGAAAAACATGGTCCAATTTACATTGCGATGTCCTAGGGCTGGACAACGTAACCCAAAAACTACTCCATGTTACTAATCCAAGGAGTACCCACAGGGACTAGTTTCGAAACTACTCTATTTTGCTATTCCATGGAGTACCCGGTAAATATGTATACATATATGTATGTATCTCTGTGACTAATATAATTGAATGATACTTTAAGTACATATATACAAATGTGTAAATTCAGCCCTTCCATTACATTTATATAAAAATACAAAATAAAATTCAGAAATTGAAAAAACACGAGCTAACTTGTGTTTCTTTCAGCTTCCATGAATTTGTTTTAATTTTAACAGGGGAGCTGCCACATTTTCCATAAAACTCCAAACATTTTTAAACACATTTAACTACAAATGTGTGTACAAATGAAATAGTCCACGGCCGCATTACATAGGAGTAGTCCAAAAACTACTCCTTTTATATAAAATGGACCATGTACTCCCATAATTTTTGTAGGGAACACCGCAAATTTTTTTATGCGTTGTTTAAAGTGCTCGGATGTGTAAAGTATAGAGTACATATGCGGTGTATTTATGGTTGCGGTGTGATCGCGCCGTTCTCTGGTCCATTTAAATTCAAGTTACATGCAACGCTTTTTACGCGCTAATTGTTTCGCTTTGATCATGTGTGGTGTAAGTATTTTCATAAAAAAAATTATTATTAGTACAAAAAATAGAAGAAATTAATCTACGAAACAAATATATTTATCGATAACATTGAAAGTATAATATAATTTGTCATGCTTGGCTATCCAACACAGCTGACATTTTATCTTTGCGCGAGAGACGCGTACAAAAGTAGAAAGTAAACCTACTTTACGCGTCGTACGCGTTTAAGCGTCGTACGCGTTGTGCTGTGTAACATGCCACATACAATTACACTGATTCTACATTTTTGACAGCCGCGTACGACGCGTAAACGCGTGGTATGGACCTCTAGCTTTAGTAATTTCCAAACAGTGATGAGGCAATTTCATACTAGCCAGCACTGTTTCATTGTGGAATAAAAATTGAATTAAAAATTAATTCTCATATTCTATTTCTGTTGAAAACTGGTTAAATAGTTGATATTCTTCTCAATTAGTATCCACTTTACGAAAATTGTAAGTATGGACAATTGAACGCTGATGACAGGTGTAGCGACCTTGAAATCAGTACTGATACGTTCTGCTAAAAACTGATTGGATATAAATAATAATATTTTCCAACATAAAAAACTCTTAGTAATTTTGAATTTTCATTAATTCAATAAAACTGAACTTGAGCAGGATAATATTACTTTTCATATGTACGTCAATATAAGTTCGAATAATAATTACGTTTATTCGTAATAATAATAATAATAATAATATAAAAATATTAAAACGAAATTTCAAAGAGAACAAACGCTAAAAATGTCGGATGAAAAAAAAAACAATTCATTCAATACAAATGTTTCATTGCATTGCATTTAAGGTAATGAAAATATACATACATAAATCAAAAAAGGAGATTTATTAAATATTCAATAATAAAATACAATTTAAATAAAAAATTGAAAACAAGTTAATTATTATTTTTGTTGTAGATTATTAAATATTCAATAATAAAATACAATTTAAATAAAAAATCAAAGAAAAGTTAATTATTATTTTTGTTGTAGATTATTAAATATTCTATAATAAAATACAATTTAAATAAAAAACTAAAAAAAAAAATTATTATTGTTGTTGTAGATTATTAAATATTCTATAATAAAATACAATTTAAATAAAAAACTAAAAAAAAAAGTTAGTTATTATTGTTTTATTTTTGTTCTATTTTGTTCATAATCATGTAATTTTTTTTGTTAGTTCATATTCAAAGTTCCGTCGGCAACAGACATACAATTCAATACTTTTTCTCTATACTGTCTCGTTGTTAACACTTCAAAATGAATGCTGGACAGGTCTTCAAGCAAATGAATAGGTTAACGTCAAGCACATGTACACGAGCTTGATGTCAAGCATTTTGACGAATGTATAGTGCCCTTTAAGCGCCATGGCCACGTATCAAACTGGATTGACAAACCAAGGGTTTTTTGATTGTGTTATTGGAAAACAACTCTCACGTATATGTCCATGTGAGTTTGACGAAAATCAAAACAATTTAGATATTCACTGACGTCGATACTGTAATTTCAAGCAAATTTGATGTGTTGCTGCGTAATTACATCAAATTTCATTTCTATTTAGTTTGCGCAGCGACAATATCGTAGGCGGAAAATTTGATAGCGCAATAAATAAAAAATGGATGAACAAAATTTCATACTGGAATTAATTAAATTTTATCGCTGTTTGCCTGCTTTATGGAGAGTAATTAAAAATAAACCAAATGTTGAAAAAAATGTAAATGTTATGAAAATTTTTATATATATTGAATTAAAATTAACAAAATATATATAATTGTTTTCATAATAATTTAATATAAGGCTCTGTAAGTCAATCCCATATATAAAAAAATAAGGTAATTGATATTATAAATATTAATAAATAATATTATGAAAATTTTGTTAGCAAAAAATATTTTGCGACCAAAAACAGCACACGTTATCATTCAAAAATAACTTTCAAATGAAATTTGACGGCATGAATTTGGAAACTAAAGTGCCCTGGAGACTATAAAAAAAACACGTCAATCAGTGCATATGTGTGAGTGTCGTGTTTTTGTCGTTTTAAAGGAGACGTACAAATAAAATCGTCAATCATCATTTTCATTTTGACATCGCCGCGTTCGGTTGTAAACATGACGTCATCGGAAGATGAATTATTATTACTTGCGTCTTCTGCAATTTTGTTAAAAAAGAAAACATGAAAAGAAGAAAAAACTATGGATGAAAAGTTGGTATAAAAAAGAAACACTTTTACACACGAAAATCTTTTAAGTGAATTAAGATTAAATTGCAATGATGATTATGGAAATTTTTTGAGAATGGATTCCCAAACATTCGATGAACTGTTGTGTATGGTGAAGCCCTTTGTCAGCAACATTGCGATATTTGGCAACTGGAAATAAATTTGAAGACCTTAAATTTATAACAGCTATCTCCCCTAGATTCCTTGGATCGATTGTTATTGAGACATGTGAGGCTATTTGTAAAGGTCTCTCAAATTTTATACAGGCAAGAAAATAAAAAAATTCGTTTACATTTTGTTTTATTAATACGTATGTATATATGTGTATATTTATTCAAGTAATGTACATAGATATGTACATATAAAAGCATTAATTAAATAAAAATATTATTCCGAAAATGTTGAAAAAAAAAAACGTGAAATTGGTGAATTTAATGGTGAAGAGATGGTAAGCATTGGTAATTTTCTATAAGTTTTAAAATAAATTTTTTTTCGTCCGCACATCTATCCATCACTACAGTTGCAAAATATTGCTTAAAAGTACATAGGTGGCAGGATAAAGACATTAAATAAAAAAATGAGATAATGGCTGTCAAAAAACCAGAAATATACATACGTTTGACACTTTTTATACACAAAGCTACCAAAGCATAAAATAAACAAGTGTTACTGTGCTGCCATTCTTCTACTTCGATTACAAAACAACTGACATTTGTTATCGTCAATTACAAATGGAGACTATCAAAATAATTTTACGTCAAAATAAAATATCAAAAGATTTTGATTTTCATCAATCAGAGCCGACAACGTATACGTGTACCCGAAAAAGCACGACTGCACGCACATACTTAGAACGTTGATGTGTTATTTTGATCGTCCAGAGGGCATAATAGTACGTTTACATTATGAGCAAATTATGTTGATATTGAGAAATATGTTTTTCATTATGTTGTAATTAATTGGTGTTCGAATTTTCAAAATCAATTTTTTTTTTTTTTTTTTTTTAATAGGATCAGCACTCAGGGGATGACCCCTACTTATGCAGTGCATTGTGCCGGAACTCAGAGAGAGGGATAGAGTAGAGAAGATAGATGTTGAAAATGTAGAAGGCTTAACTCTTTTACAACTCTGCTTTGCGCGTTATGTTAAGTTAATTTGTATAGCAGTGTTGAGGCGTCTCCGGTGCTAGGTAGACGCATTAACTTTGTTAAGCTGTATTGGCAGGCATTTTATTAATTGTTTTACTTCGCCGATGTTGCTGCTAACCGACGATTGACGTTTGTGTTGTTTATTTATTGTTTAGTATACAACAATTTTAAGTAGCAAAATAAAAATAATCTATAAAAATGGAAGATAACATCGAGTTTTTTATTGTATAATGTATATTCATGTATACTTTTTATTCGTACTTAAATGTTACTTTTTCGGATTTTTAAGTCACTAATAATGGATTCCGCAAGGTTGCATTTCTAATAATAGCAGCCGCGCAGTGTTGCATAGACAACATTCGAAATAATTGTAGCATATTAAGTCATTTGAGATAATTTTCTCATATGAAAAATAATCTAGCAAAATACTTCATTTTACCAAATGAAATGATTTGGCGCAAATCGCGTATGTGGAGACGCACTGTATGGCTCGCTGACTATATTTTTATTAATTTTTTTCCAATTTTTCTATTTTCCAACGGATATATTGTAAATTTTTGAGCAATGTAGATAAACTAGATTTGTTCCCATTCAATTCACATATTGTGTAAAATTAGTCAATTATGCTTATTGTAAATCATTGTGAATTAAAAAAACAGGTTTTAATCATTATTTTACAGCTCTGCTCAGCAGGAAAACGAAAATTGAATGGAAAGAAACTTGAACAAATTTTACAATAGTCAATGAAAATATGTATGTATAAAATAAATCGAGTTGCTGGGCAGTTGCATGTACTTCAAGAAATATACTTTGCTCAACTTATTTTCCAACCGGTAGTATCACTAAGCCATGAAAACTTATATAAATTCTCTATTGAATAAATTAATATGTCAAACGTAGTTATTTTTACACAAATTTTCCCGACTTAAAATTTATATGTGTTTGACAGAATGCCTAATATATGCATGTATTATGTTTTGTCTTAGCCCGCGCTACCACCTTGTTAAAACCCTTTTTGTATGCTGTTGTAAAGCGAGAATAGTGAATAGTGAATAAGGAAAATAATGTTTCAGGCTGTCTGTACGAATTCATAATTATATATTGAAAACTAATATTCGTGACAAAAAATCATCACCATTTTTTTGTTAATAAGTTCTAATTAAAATTACTACATATTGCATAGCTATACTATAAAAGCAAATTTGACTGGAAAGTTTAAATAAATATGTGTACACCATTGTACATGTATATCAAATCAATGGCAAAATCTTGCTAAAATATCAATATGCAATACAAATTAAAATGTTTTATCAAAGTGCAAATAAAAAATGTAAATGCATATTCTAAAAATTTATTTTTGTGTAATAAATTGTAAAATAAAAGTGGTTTATGTTGCTTTTACACCAACAAAAGTTTTGTAAATACATACAACTTGAAATATGAGTAGAATTTAGTAAAATACCTACCTATGTATAAAAGAAAGCCGAATAATAAATACACACCCATGATTATACACACAGTTGCATCAACTATTTATAACAAAAGACAAAGAAAAAACTAAAGTTGAATAACAACATAAAATTGTATTTTTTTTTATTAATTATTAGATATGCTTATGTATATATGTTCATATGTATATTCATACATATGTATGTGTCTTCGGTGCTTCACTATCAATTTTTCGTAAGTCTATTTGCATATTAAAATAAGCATTATCATTAATAATGTATAATAATCGTACTATTACTTTACTACTACTGTTATTTTGAAAACAAAAAAATGCAACAATTCTTATTAGCTACATACTTACATATGTACATTGATCAAAAGTCCAAAAAAATACTATCCGACAGAAAATCATAAATTAAGAAAAATGAATCAATTAATTTTAATTACATTGCTCTAAAAGAAAAACAATATAAGAAAAAAATTCTATTATATTCTTCCCAAGCCCATCTGATAATTGTTGTAAACCACTTGTTTTCTATTTCAGGTGTCAAATTCTGATTTGTATTTATTTATTGTATTTAAATTAAAAAAATTTTCGTTTTTGAAAAAAATTGTAAAATATTTCAAAATGAATACGAAATAAATATGAGTTTGCTTTTGTGATATATAAAAAAAATATTAGAGCTATTAGAAAGGAACCTTTTTTAAAGTTCCCAAGGATCAGCGTTGTCAACTTTGAAATTTCAAAACGCACCAAAATGGAGCAAAAACGCTCCATTTAACAAAAAACGCACCAAGTTCAGATTTTTTTTTTATTGAAAATTTTTATTGAATTAATTTTGCGTTTTTAAAACATTTAACTTTTGTTTCAAATTCTAATGTTGAATCAATATTGTGCCATTACATAAAGTGCATCATTCTCCACACTTTTCCAATGCTAGATAATGTTTCGACATCGGATTCAAATTGTACTGTTAATGGCATGATATCATATTTGTAATGGGATAAAACATTTTGTACAATATTGGTTGTTGATGTCGTTTGTAGCTAAATGGGCTCAAAGCTGGAATGTGTTTCCGTGTTCCAGCATGCCGAACAAAGGTAGATTTTTAGGCGTGACGTCGCAAATTGCAATAAAAGCATCTTACTTTTGTGATATTATTTGATCAAGGCCGAATCCATTTCTTAAACTCACATTGTGATTCCTAAATCTTTTTGTATTTCACTTATAATCTCCTTTTTTATAATCCATTATTGACACTAACTTTAAATATTTCTTTTAGTAAATAGAAATTTTATTAATTTTAGTGTTACAACACTTTATATAAACGCATTTTTTATGCATTTTATAAAAAGCAATGATCGCTAGTCTCGAGAATACTTTGTTTTTGCTAAGCTCTTTAACAGACTCGACAGAAACTTTTACTACAAAACCAATTATGTACTATGAAAATCTAAAAGGGACAGCAAATTCCATATAATGAAATGTTTCATAATACAAATTATCTACAACAAGACGGTTTTACTTTGTGCATATGTTTTGGTACGTCTTAAATATCATTACTGGTTGTTCTTATTGTGGTCTATAAAATTGATTGTAAAACTTTTACAATGTTGAATGAAAAGATACAACTGTTGCAGTATCTTTTTGTACAAAATTTTTTTTCTCAAACTGAAACAAAAAATTGTGTTGAATTTTCTTTAGTGCCACCCGAAATTAAAAAAACGCACCAAAATTTAAAAAAAAGCGCACCACGCACCAACAGAGAAATTTTTCGCACAAAACATTTAAAAAAGCACCAAAAAAGGTGCGAAACGCACCAAGTTGACAACGCTGCCAAGGATGAAACCAAACTAAAATCGTGGAAAGAAGCAGCGTTGTCAACTTTGAAATTTAAAAAGGCACCAAAATGGAGAAAAAAACGCCATTTAACAAAAAACGCACCAAGTTCAGATTTGTTTTTATTGAAAAATTTTATTGAATTAATTTTGCGTCTTTACAACATTTAACTTTAGTCCAAAATTCTAATGTTGGTATAATATTGTGCCAATGCATGAAGTGAATCATTCTCCACCCTTTTTCAATACTAAATAATTATTTCGACATCGGTTTAAAATTGTACTGCTAATGGCATGATATATATTTGCAATGGGATAAAACATTTTGTACAATGCTGGTTGTTCATGTCGGTTGTAGCTAAATGGGCTTAAAGCTGCAATGTGTTTCCGTGTTCCAGCATGCCGAACAAGGTTGGATATTTAAGCGTGATATCGAATTTGCAATAAAAACATCTTGCTTTTGTGTTATTATTTGGTCAAGGCCGAATCCATTGCTTAAACTCACATTGTGATTCCCAAATCCTTTTTGTATTTCTTTTGGTAAATAGAAATTTTATTAATTTTAGTGTTACAACTCTTTATATAAACTTTTAACGGTTTAACGGTTTTTGTGAATGTGTTTTGGTACGTCTTAAACATCATTAATGGTTGCTCTTATTATGGTCTGTAAAATTGAATGTAAAAATTGTACACAATTGAATAATATGGTATTGAAACAGTTGTATTTTTTATACAAAATTCTTTTTTCTGAAACAAAAAATTTTGTTTAATATGATTTAAAGCCACCCAAAATTAAAAAGAAACGCACCTAAATTAAAGAAAAAGCGCACCACGCACCAACTCAGATATTTTTCGCACAAAACATTTAGAAAAGCACCAAAAAAGGTGCGAAACGCGGGTCTATGAAGTAATTCCCACGAAATAAGTCCCACTTTTAAAAACGAAATAAGTCCCACCAAAAATTGCTTAAAAAATGAAATAACTCCCACGAAATAAGTCCCACTTTTGAAAGCGAAATAAGTCCCACCAAAATGAAATGATTTAAAAATTTACTTGAAATGAAATAACTCCCATTAAAAATGAAATAACTCCCCCTCGAATAATATATGTCTTAAATGAATTAAGTCCCACTTTCACAAACGAAATAAGTCCCACTTTTTCACTGTTTAATGCGATTTCAAATAAGAAGTATTTGGCTCTTCGAAAAAAACACACGTCGAATAATATGAATAATCAAAGCAGAGGAATAATAAAGAAAAATCGTTTGCAAGCTTGCAGAAGGCTTCTTAATGGAATGGATATTACGAATTTTGATAGAGTTCCAGAATTTATTATTAATTCTTTTTTCGGTCAAGGAACGTATAGAGAACGCCTACAAGTAACAACGTTTGGATTCGTAAATGGATTAAGTACAGATCAATTGTTCTTATTATTAAGATGGAAACCGTTTCGGAAGGACCATCAGATTAAAATTATCGACCTTTATAAATGGCTTGAAGATCCAGTGCATGGTAGACGGTATTATAGTTTTAACGTGGCATTGGGATTAGTTGTATTTTGTAATGGTGATATTAGAAAACATGGAACACGAATTCCAATTTCTTACTAAAAGTATAATAAAACACATACATACGTAATTACGTCAACAATTTTTTTTAATATTGTTTTTCCAGTAGTTAAGTTCGGTACATATTTGTACACATTTCTTTAAAGTTTTTTTATTATAGCAAGTATAAAGTAATTAATAACAAAAAAAAGGAGAGCCATGGGAGACAAGGACAAAAAATTATAGTTGTCCCTTTTACGAAATGTCCAATATATAATTTTTTGCATAAGAAAAAAATGAGAAATAAAGCCATAATGGCCTTATATTTCATGGCTCTATCGCACCCCTCCATAAAAAAATCATTTATTTATCAGATAAATATTTGAAGGGTTTCATGAACTTCTGCACGACAGAATGGACATACTAGTTTACTGGTTTTATCAATTTTGTGAGTTTGCATTGTAAGACAGCATTCATTCACTGCAAATTTTCAAGTGCTTACAAGGAAAAAATAAGATATTTGGCTGCTTTATGAAACAAACAACGCACATATTATTATTAATTGTATTCTGGTTGGTCTCAGTATGGTTTAACGACTCGTCTTTAATGTCCTCTTCCAAATATGATAATTCTTCAAAAAGATCTTCATCAGGCTCCATTTGCACAATTAAAGTATTTTTTGATAACACCAGTTGGTCAAGGAATTTAGAAGGAGTTATAGTACCTTGTAAGAGATCATTCTTGAATTTCGAAATCATATCTGCTTTCAAAACACAGGACTTTTTAATACGCTTTTTCCCACACTACCATTGGTATTCATCAATAGTTCAAATTTTCTTACTTTTTCAAATTCTTGCATCTGTAAAAATGCTACAAATTTGAAAAAAGTAGCCTTCTTTGGAATGATTTTTCCTATAACGCTATTGTAAGCTTCTATTGCAGACGTAGTGCGGATTTCAGAATCGAAAACTGAAAAGTTATGTGGACCGATCTGTAATAATGAAATCTTTATAACACCTTTTATGTAAAAGGGAATATTGTACCTTTTGCATCCATTGATTCTCAAAATATTTTATAAATGATTTGAATCTATCTAAAGCGTTCAATTTTGCTAAATCTTCGGTTAGTAGTTGGAAGCAAAAATTATTAACCATTCACTTAAAATGCAAAATAATGAAAAAGAAATAAGTCCCACTTAAAACGAAATAAATCCCACCAAAATATAAATTTAGGGGTATGAAATAACTCCCACTTTACAAAACGAATTTATTCCCACTTAAAACGAAATAAGTCCCACTTAAAAAAAAACGCGTAACGAAATAAGTCCCATCAATTGACGAAATAAGTCCCACTTTTAAAAAAGAAATAACTCCCACTTTCAAAACAACAATTTTTGGTGGGACTTATTTCGTTTTTAAAAGTGGGACTTATTTCGTGGGAATTACTTCATAGACCCGCGAAACGCACCAAGTTGACAACGCTGGAAAGAAGTCTTCAGAAAAAATTTGATAGCAAATGCTTTTTTTCGTATGTTAATATTTGAATAAATAATTTTTATTTATGTAAGTATATTTTTGTCACAGTTTGAAACATACTCATAAATATGTATGTACATACATACATACATATTTACAATTTTGACTTCCGAAATTAAATTTTCTACTAACAAAATAAATAGAGTTGGTTATTTTTGTATTTCTGCATACATATACTTACATACCTTATACCTACATATGCATTGTATGTATCATGATTCTTCCATTGGATATTATCCAACAGCTTTCTAACTGAATTTGGATCAAAACAAAAAACAACGTACATACATATGTATATTGGGGCAGAGTTACAAGCCGACTGCCGTAAAAGCGCTTGTTTTGTAATCTGCGGCGCCGCCGACATTTATTGGGCCTTAAGACGGTGTTGGCTAAAGTGGCTAGCAACATTGTTTATCGTTTTGACAATCCCTACAATAATATGACCAGTCATTAGACTGACAGGGCTGACCAGTGGTTCCGTTAGCGCGTACATGGAAGAAACCCTACAAGATATTCCAGACCGAGGCGAACACACACACACGAAATGAACTGTTCAAAAATATGTATGTTCAATAGGCATTCGAGACTTCATGTTAGACAAAGATAAAAAACATGTTTAAGTAAATTTTTTCATATTGCATTTAAGAAAATGATATAAGTTTTGTTCTACGTGCTGGCTGATCGTTCAGCCAGGACTGTCGGGCATGTTCTTGTAGAGAAGCTTCTATCATTTTTTTAAGGGTAATCTGAAAAAACTAATCGAATCATTTGTATGCATAGATTTGCTTGTCGCTCTTGTAGGTTGTTCCAATTGTAAAAACATATACTTGAACTGCACACCGCAGTCAGGTCTGATGGGTATATTTGTAACAGCTGGGTAATCAAATTTAATAAAATTACCCGTAAGTTCTGATTAACCAGATCTGTTTTACGATTCAGTAATTTTTAACAATTCGATAATTGTCAAATTTAGCCAAAATTATAGCGATTTGCAGTAAGGATTTTGTAATTCAGTAATTGCTTCTTAAAAACATCGTAATAATTTCCTTTTACGTGCCATCTCTATCAAAATACATATAATAAAAGCTCAAAGAGGAATAAACAAATGCATTTTTTTTATTTCCTTGGTATTCATATGATCAAGTTCTGTATCAAGTTTCAATACACTCACACGTTTTTACTAATACATTCATACTTTTAAAATTTGATGGAAACTTGCATTCAGGTTCTCTTTCAAGTTATGTGTTTTAATTTGCTCTCAAGACAGCAGCTGATTTCGCATACCTGGTAGTTTTGCCATGGCATTATTGCTATTAAAAAATTTTACTATGCAGATATTTCAGTCAATCCAGTCACCACTATATACAAATGTTAGTCCAGGGGGTCGACTATCAAACAGAAAGGGTGGAATATCTGGACTACCATTTGTATATAGTGGGATATTCCTATACATCGCCATTTTTCCATAAAAACCACTAATATTCATCCGAAATGAGTTTCATCAACTTTTACAGCAACTGTTAACTTTTTAACAGCGCTCTGTTAAATGCAAAATTGACTAAAATTTTTGGTTCAAATCTTTGGTAGTTAAATTTAAATTTTTCTTCAAACACATATCAATATGTGCTTTAAATTTCAAATCTTAATTTTATATATAGTATGTACATATGTATGTACATATGTACAAAGTTCTAATATTTTCGTTCAATTTAAGTTTGTTAATATGCAGCCATATGTTAACATATTTTATATATTTTTTTTATAATTATTTATTTATTTATTTATTTATTTTCATATCTTGTATAAGACTGTTATACTGTTGATTCGATTCCTCTTCCGTGAAAATAAGAGTATCATCTGCATATAAAATTATTTTGTGTTTGCTCAATATATTTGTTTAATAGTTAACATATCGTGAATAATAATGCTCCCAGAATTGAACCTTGTAGTACTCCTTTTTATAACATAGTCCACTGTAGTCTCACATGAGAAACTATTCTTAAATACGGATTTATATTATACTTTTTTACTCTATATATTAATCTAATTGCTCTTTAACAACTTTCTCTAGTATTTTTTCACACTTTTTTCTTTTTGACACCTTTTCAGTAGGTGTTACCAGTGAGGCTTTTCAATTTTCTGGACAAATGTCAGTCTCAATATTTGTTTTTTATAGAGAGCTTTATATTTCCTAACATATTCCAGTTATCGATTATCATTTTGGTATTTATTCTGTGAAAGGCCGTTTAATTTTTTACATATATGCAAATATTAACTTAAATTCCTCCAGAGTTATTGTGCGGAATTTAAATGTAGTATTTATCACATGAACTTTGGAGAAATATTGCACATATTTATAAAATATTTGTTAAAATTTACCGCTATTTCAAAATTATTTTTGTATTCAACTTCATTAAAAATTACATATCCAAAAGTATTCCTTCTATTTATAAAATAAAAACCAAAAAAAAAAAAAAAAATAAAAAATTCCCCAGCTAGCTAGCATCCAGTAGAAATAAGTCGCGTATTCTATTTGTATTTGTAATTGTGTTTAAATAGAGTATGTAATGACGTTCAACGAGGTTTAGTAGCTTTTACCGAAAAACAACGTTTGTTTCTATTTAGCTAGTGCTGTTGAAAAATATAAAATTTTTGCTTTGTTGCTTGAAATATGTTAACAATGTCTACCTAATACTTCTCTGATTATAAACATTTACGAACTTTAGCCTGTACAAATATTAACAAATATTAGTAATAAACAGTTCGTAGTAATTTAAAAAAATTACAATTAATATAATCGATTAAAGTTTTTTAATTCTGTGTTATTCGAGTGAAATATAAATGTTAGCAGAGTAAAATCTAATGCGTTAGGCCATGATGGTATTCCCCTCAAATTTATAAAAATTATTTTCCCATATGTATATCAGAAAGCATTTGCTACATATTTTTAACTCAATTATAATGACTTCATGTTTCCCCAGTGCGTGGAAGACCTCTAGAGTAGTTTCTATTGGAAAAAAAGGGGAGGACAGTGGTCTTGAGAGTTACCGTCCTATCAGTATTTTATCGTGCCTATCTAAAATTTTTGAAATTATTCTTAAAGATCAGATTCTCTAGCTTATTAATTCCAACAAATTATTGAGTAATTGTCATTTTGGATTTTGGCCTGGTGGTAGCACTTCCTCGTTGTTGATCAATTTATCAGATTGTTTATGTGATAACTGTAACTTTCAACGCTATTAGCAAGGCATTTGATACAGTAAACTACTCGATTTTAACACACAAGCTTTCCTCGGAATTTAAATTCTCACTATCCTCGTGCAGATTAGTATACTCTTATTTAAATAATAGAAATCAATTTGTCTCGGTAGCTGGGAATAACTCTTCCATTTCTAATTGCAAAAGTGGTGTTCCACAAGGTTCTATATTAGGACCTCTGCTTTTCTTAATTTATATGAATGATTTTGTTAGCTCCATTGGGACTTTCCACTGCAAGATCTTTTTCTTTGTGTTGTATAATAGTCGTGTAAGCAGCTCCTGCTGCACATTGTATTATTATACTAATTTATGAAACACCCTGTCAAACATGTTAAGGGCTAACTATAATGTGCTTAAGCTAGCTTACGCTACTGTCAGAAATCAACGAAGAGCATGTCAAATGCTTAAGCAAATTATTGACGACTTTTGTGTGGCTATATTGTACTTATTTGACTTAAAGATCTTCTTCGATGAGTTGCAAATATATGTACTATTCAAAAACTATTTTCTTCTTATTTTTCCAAAAAATGATTTTAAGTCTACGTCTAATTAATCTAAAACCATAAACAAACAATTTATTTAAATTTTTGTTATGTTAGAAATGAAATGAAAACATTCACAAATAAAAAAGTACCAACAAATGCAACAGTTTTAACTATTTTCAATAAATAAACGTATAAGCAGCTGTTTGCTTAAGCAAGGTACGATTGGTTTCGATGTTTGCTTAAGCAAATGAAATTTGACGAAACTTGACGAAAAGTTCTTATTAAGTACATTATAGTTGTCAATATTTGGTTGTGTGTATTCGCACATTTGCTTAAGCTAGCTTAAGCACATTATAGTTAGCCCTTTAGACATATAAGTTAATTTTAAGTACCAATGTATTCATTCTATTTAGATCACTCAATAAAGATAGACATACATACATAATTATAAAACATGGTGTCAGGTGTAAAAATTCAGTCAAATTAAATAAAATAAAATAAAATAAGAAAAAAGTCACTAAAATAAATAAAGTAAAAAGTCAGTCAAAATAAATTAAGAATAAAAGCACATGTCGAATAAAATTGAGAATATGAGTGGAAATAACAAAATTAATTTAAAGGCTTCCAATATGGCCGCTGAGTGGAAAAATTGGCTAGGTCATTTTGAAATATTTTTGATGGCGACAAAATTAAGTGAAGAGCCGGATGCAAGGAAAGTAGCCTTATTATTATATCACCATTTGGGTCCTGACTGTCTTGAAATCTTTAATTCGTTTAACAAGGTTCTTACCGAAGTCAAATATGCAGAATTAGTTAAATTGTTTGATAACAATTTTGTACCACAAGTAAACTTGACGATAGAACGCCATACATTGTTCACAAGAAAACAAAATGGCGGTGAATCAATTGATGATTATATCACGGCATTAAAAAACCTGAGTCTTACATGCAATTTTGAAGGATTAAGAGAAGATCTTGTTAAAAATGTATTTATTTGTGGACTCTCATGAAATTTGCAACACATTAAAGAGCGTTTATTAAGTGAAGGTGATGTTAAATTGGATAAAGCAGTACAAATTGCTAAGAATATTGAAACTGCTCGTGAAAATGCTAGTCAAATTGAGGGTCTAGCTATAAATGCATTAGAAAACAAGTCGCATTTTTCAAAAACGAACTTTCAACAGAATACAAAACAAAAATGTACTAAATGTGGTCAGTTTCACAGAAACAAATGTCCTGCCGGAAATGCAACTTGTTACGGCTGCAATAGAAAAGCCACTACCTAAAAATGTGCTTTTCAAAAAAAAAAATCCAAAACAAAATGGCGCTGCTGGTGGTAAAAGTTATGGTGATCATAGACAACATCAACAAGGTTATGGCAATCATGGACAACAACAGAAAAGTGTAAAATAATATGTAAAAAATTTGCAATTACCAAATAATGAAGAACCTGATGATTTATTTGTGGAAACATTGTCTTATGGTTTTAAAACTAGCTTACATTCATTTTGAATTAACCCTAATCCTTCAAAAATGTCTAAATTACTATCAACTAAAAATTTAATTGATAGCAATTTAGACATTTTTGAAGGATTAGAGTTAATTCAAAATGAATGTAAGCTAGTTTTAAAACCAGATGTAAATCCTGTCGTAGACCCACCAAGAAGAATTCCATTTTCGTTACATGACTCATTGAAACTTGAACTAGATCGTATGGTCGGATTAAAGGTAATTATACGTGTTCAGGAACCAACGGAGTGGGTTATTTCCATTGTTTTGGTATCGAAACCAAATGAAAAATTGAGGTTATGTCTAGATCCTCGAAATTTGAACAAGGCAATTTTGCGACCTCATTTCTAATTTCCGAATATTGATGATTGCAAAGCAAGGTTAAGTGGTTCTAGGTTTTTCAGCACATTAGATGCTAATAGTGGCTTCTGGATGGTGCCATTGGATGAAAAGTCTTCTAAAATATGCACATTTGAGGGTGGTGTTGGCTGAAGTGGTTAGCGCGTTGACTACTAAGCAAACAATGACGTGGGGCCTGGGTTCAAACCCTGGCCAGAGCAAGTCAATCAACATCATTAATTTCTGTAATGTACATTAGTGAGACATTGTATTAATTGTTGTCGGACTATTTAAGTGATGAAGGCATAGCACTGGTCACTAAAAAAACTGTTCCGACAGCGATTGATGATGTTTTAAGCTAATGTACACAACATTGCCCTCCTTCGTCGGTTAGCAGAAACATCGGCGAAGTAAAACAATTAATAAAATGCCTGCCAATACAGCTTAACAAAGTTAATGCGTCTACCTAACACCGGAGACGCCACAACACTGCTATACAAATTAACATAACGCGCAAAGCAGAGTTGTAATAGAGTTAAGCCTTCTACATTTTCAACATCTATCTTCTCTACTCTATCCCTCTCTCTGAGTTCCGGCACAATTCACTGCATACGTAGGGGTCATCCCCTGAGTGCTGGTCCTAATAAAAAAAAAAAAAAAAAAAAAAAAAAACATTCAATACTCCTTTTGGAAGATATATGTAGGTTCTTACGTTTGCCATTTGGTATTAACGCGGCTCCGGAGATATTCCATGCGGAAATGGTAAAATTATTTGGAGATATAGAAGGTTTAATAATTTATATCGACGATTTTTTGATACATGCTGAAACTGTTGAGAAACATAATGCAATTTTAGGAAAGGTGCTTGAAAGGGCAAGGGCGGTCGGTCTTAAATTTAATAAGGAAAAGTCTAGGTTTTTATTGAACAGAATAAAATTTATTGGTCATGTATTTGATAAAGATGGAGTCAGTCCTGATAAGGAAAAGATTAAAGCAATTTTAGAAATGCCAATACCTGAAAATGTATGCGAACTCCAAAGCTTTTTGGGCATGGTTAACTATCTTGGAGGTTTTATTGAAAATTTATCATTGAAGAATAAACAGTTAAGAAATCTTTTAAGAAAAGATATTTTGTGGCACTGGGAGGAAGTTCATACCAAAGAGTTTAAAAATTTAAAAGAGGAAATAACTAAAACACCAGTATTAACTTATTTTGATCCCAATAGGGAATTGACACTTACAGTGGATGCGTCTAAATTCGCAGTAGGGGCGGCAATTTTACATGATAAAAATCCTATTGCCTTTGCATCAGCATCTTTGACAGACGCTCAGACCAATTACGCGCAAATGGAAAAGGAATTATTTGCCATTCTATTTGGTTGTGTAAGATTCCATCAGTATACCTATGGCAATAGGGTAAATGTAGAAACTGATCATAGGCCATTAGTGGCTCTATTTAATAAGCCATTATACAAAATACCTGCAAGGTTACAACGATTCATGTTGCGCTTGCAATGTTATAACCTACATGTCTTTTATAAACCAGGTAAATTGTTGTATATTGCTGATACGCTTTCTAGAAGTCCTTTGAAAGAAAAGGCATTAGATTAGTTTGACAAAGATATCGCAATTCATTGTAATTTTTTGAAATCTCATATTGAGGTACCGTTTTCGAATGTTGAGCATATTAAGCAACAAATGGATATCGATGAAATTTGTCAAAAAATCAAAGGTTATATCCAGGACGGTTGGCCAAGGCAACAAAAATGTGTAGATAAAGATGTCGTGCCATACTACAGAATCAAGGAGGAATTAACTATTGTCGATAATTTAATACTTAAGGGTAATCAAATTTTAATTCCGAAATCAATGCGTCGTCAAATGTTAGAAAAGCTACACGAGGGTCATATGGGCATACAAAGATGTCAAGGCTTAGCGCGTAGAAGTATTTTTTGGCCGAACATATACAACGACATATATAACATAATTTCGGGTTGTGAAATATGTCTTAAGTATCGTAATTCAAATGCAAAACAAGAAATGATTCCTCATGAAATTTACAACATTCCATGGTATAAAGTGGGAAGTGATATTTTTGAATATAATAAGAAACAGTATTTGATTGTGGTAGACTACTATTCAAAATATTTCGAAATTGATATTCTAAACAATGGTTATTCGGCTAGAAACGTTATTGTAAAACTTAAATCAATATTTGCAAGACATGGAATACCAAAAATTTTTATTTCAGACAATGGTCAACCATACAATTCTAAAGAAATGAATTTTTTTTGTAAAGATTGGGGAATTGAGCATAGGACCTCAAGTCCTTACTTACCTCGGTCAAATGGTCTTGCTGAAAGAGCAATTCAGACTGAAGAAAATGTTAAGTAAATGTCAGGAAAGCGGAGCGGATCCGTATATAGCTCTATTGCTTTATAGGACTACTACAAGGGACAACATGCCAAGTCCTTCGGAACTTTTAATGTCCCGAAGTTTAAGAACCAAGTTACCATCAGTTACAAAAAATTTTCAACCGAAACTGGTTAATAGAAAAGAATATGAGAATCAACTAAAAACTAAAACAATGAAATCTGCTGCATATTATAATAAGGGTGCTAAAAGGAAAAATCCAATTAAACCTGGTGATAAAGTGATGTTCAAAAGGAACGAAAATTCGGTTTGGTATTCAGGGGAGGTTATGGAGAACAGTAAAGGACCAAGATCTTTTGTTGTCAGGGATAAAGATGGTGCATCATATAGAAGAAATGAGCAGCATATTTTATTTAAACCAAACCCATTAACAGGCTTAAATGAAATTGTAAATAAAAATAAATCTGAAAACACAAATGAAATTACAAATGATAATACACTCAAAGAAACAAATGAAGTCGTAAATATAACTGAAAGTGTAACAGAAAATGAAATTCCTCGGGGCACGGGTAATTATGTAACTAGGACAGGCAGGAAAATAAGTCCTCCTCCCAGATATGATAATTATATTAAATTTGATTAGTTTAAAAATCTAAAAGAAAGGAAGATGTTGTATAATAGTCGTGTAAGCAGCTCCTGCTGCACATTGTATTATTATACTAATTTATGAAACACACTGTCAAACATGTTAGACATATAAGTTAATTTTAAGTACCAATGTATTCATTCTATTTAGATCACTCAATAAAGATAGACATACATAATTATAAAACACTTTGCAGACGATATTAATCTTCTATTTAATAGTGAAACCCAATTTTTGGATTGTCATGAGTCTACAATCAACTATACTCTTTCTCTGGTATCGAACTGGGCTAAAATCAATAAGATTTATTTTAACCCCTCTAAAACAAAAGCTATTTGTTTTGGTATGGGGAACCACGATTCTATTGACATCATTTTCGACTATGTAAAGGTACCTTTCGTTGATACTCTGAATTGTTTGGGTTTAATACTTGATAATAAACTATCATTCGATCACCTTATAAACAATATAGCTAATAAAATTAATAGCAAAATACGATCCCTATACTCTTTTAATTGTTACTTACCCACGAGAATAAAATCTCGTATAGCACATTCACTATTAACGACGCATATTATTTACTGTATAGAAATCTACAATGGTTGTTCATCGACCAACCTCCGTCGAGTAAGACTTATAGTGAATCGCATAATAATATATATTTTTAGCTTGATAATTGCTGACCACGTCTCGGTTTTTCTTAAACATTTTCTTGGTTGCTCTTTGCAGAGCTTCATAAATATTAGAATTTTATGTAATATATATTCATTCCGTTTTTCTAAATCAACTCGTAATCCACAATTAATTTTAAGATCATGTAGGCTTTATAATGATCTTCCTATTAGCCTGAGAAGCTTCGAATTCTCATTATCTCGTTTTAAACTCTTGTTATTTAACTACTACAATGACCACACTAACGATGACATTGTCAATCAACTACCTACTTCTTATGGTTTACACTAAATAAAAATAGTACAATTTTTTCGTTAAAAGGACGATTGGACTGAATTTGATTTGAATTGAACTATTTTCTCACCAAAGATCGATTTATTATCTTATAATTTTTGCATTAATATATTCATTACTATTATAACCTTCTTGTTAATCATATATGGCCCTTCGGGCTCGATTATAACTTTTAAATAAATAAAAAAATATTCGGGTCTGTTCTAGAATCCGAATTCACTTTCGAGGGAATTACTTTAGCATTTTTGGTGTTCTCCACATGTTTTTATTAATAAAAATATGTGGATCTGAATTGCAGAACACCAAAAATACTAAAGTAATCCACTTTCGAGTGAATTCGAATTCTAGAACAGACCCGATTATCTATTTATACATAGAAGAAAACAATATTCTATCCAAATTTCAATCCGGATTCCGAAAAATGCACTCGTGTGAGACAACCGTAAACTACTGTTTTATCTTTTAAGGAATGAGCTTATAAGAAAGCAAGCATATTTATTAGTCATTCAGTGTTGCCATATAATATAAAGATATCCATAAGTAATACTATAAATATAACTAAGTATGCACAATGGGATATAACTTAACATAACATAACATCTCCCTTTCCATAAATTAAATTATAATATTAATTATTTCATCTTAGATTACAATGTAATAAAATTCATAATTGGAAGTGAAGTATTAATAACTATAATAAAAATTTTTTTTTTTTTTTTTTTTTTACACATATAAATTTA
This sequence comes from Lypha dubia, assembly GCA_947311025.1. Classification (NCBI taxonomy): domain Eukaryota; kingdom Metazoa; phylum Arthropoda; class Insecta; order Diptera; family Tachinidae; genus Lypha; species Lypha dubia. Next base: position 35,125,004 of record OX371264.1, on the reverse strand, counting down.
ATTTTTGTGGTTCTTTTATCATCCTACCACTTTTAGTTACATAATTATTTCCTTTTATTTTTTCTTGTTCATTAACAATTGTTTCAGGAATTTTTACATTGAGTTCACTAGGAACCTCAACATCTGTACGGTCTGTGTCGTTCAACACTTTGACACTTGTGTCATCGGTTTTGAACGATTCATCATTGTGGGTTTCAACTATTTGATTTTCTAAGGATTTTCTTATACGAGTATGTTGTTGATTTCTTCTGTACACTATTTCATTACTATCTTTTATTAGGAATGATCTTGGTTCTTTGCAATGGTCTATTACCTGTCCCGGGAGCCAACAACTTGTAGGTGTTTTCTTAAACATAACCTTATCTCCTTTTCTAACGGGTCTCACTTGTTTCGCCGTTTTGTTATAGTGGTCCGAATATTTTTGAATATTCGCATTCAGTTTTCTATTGTATTCCTCCCGATCAACCACTTTTGGCTGAAGGTTTGTGGTAATGGATGGAACTTTTGTCCTTAAAGACCTCGACATGAGTAACTCTGCTGGGCTAGGCAAATTACCTTTAGGTGAAGTCCTATAATGCAGTAGTGCCACATAAGGGTCCGATTTACTTTCATAAGACTTTAAAAATAATTTCTTAATTGTTTGAATAGACCGCTCCGCCAAGCCATTAGATCTTGGTAAATATGGACTAGACGTCCTATGCTCAACTTGCCAATTTTTACAAAAATCTTTAAACTCTTGAGAATTGAATGGAGGGCCGTTATCTGATATTAAAATATGCGGAATCCCATGTCTAGAAAAAATTGATTTTAATTTCAATATGACCTGAGAACTGTTATACCCAGAATTCAATAATTCAATTTCAATATATTTTGAATAATAATCAACAACCAATAGATACATATTTTTGTTAAATTCAAACAGATCACATCCTAATTTAGACCACTGTAAGTCAATAATCTCATGTGGTGAAATTTTAGGTTTTGGGTTAGCATTTTGATGTCTCATACATGTTTCGCAATTTGTGACAATGTTCTCAATGTCATTGTATATATTAGGCCAATAAATTGATTGACGTGCCAAATCTTTGCACCGTTGAATTCCTAAATGCCCCTCATGGATTTTACTTAAAATTGACTTGCGTAAGCCCCTTGGTATTAAAAGTTGATGATTCTTTAAAAGGATACCGTCTAAAACATATATGTCGTCCTTAACTTTAAAATAAGGCATTACGTCTTGGTCAACATCCTTCTTGTTGTTTGGCCAACCATGTTTCACATACTCATATATCTTCATAAAGGTAACATCTGTTTTAGAATGTTCCTTTATTTCATTAATTTCAGAAAAAGGCGTTTCCAAATGAGAAGCTATAAAATTACAATGTAATGAGATTTCCTTATCCATCTCAGTAAAACTTGTGCCCACTAATGGAGCTCTTGACAAAGTATCAGCAATTTGTAAATATTTGCCGGGTTTGTACATAACGGATATATTATAGCTTTGTAGGCGTAACATGAACCTTTGCAGCCTGGCCGGAATCTTAAATAAAGGTTTGTTAAACAAGCTAACTAGAGGTTTATGGTCAGTTTCCACTAGAACCCTTGAGCCATAAACAAATTGATGGAATTTTGTGCAACCAAAAAGTATAGCAAATAACTCCTTTTCTATTTGGGCATAATTCTGTTGAGCATTCGTCAAAGATACTGAAGCGTATGCAATGGGATGTTTATCCTGTAAGATTGTAGCACCTAGTGCGAATTTCGATGCATCTACAGACAAAGTCATTTCCTTGTTAGGATCAAAATATGTTAGGACTGGAGACTTAGTTATTTCCTGTTTAAGATTTTCAAACTCTCTTTCGTGGCTGGACGACCAATGCCACTGAATTTCCTTTTTTAAAAGTTCTCTCAAATTTTTATTCTTCGAAGATAAATTTTCTATAAATGAACCTAGGTATGTAATCATACCAAGAAAACGTTGTAATTCTCAACATTATTTGGTTTTGGCATGTTGACAATTGATTGAACCTTTTCGACATCTGGTCTGACACCAGATTCATCAAAAACATGGCCTAAAAATTTGATCTCAGTTTGCAGTAATTTGCATTTGGATTTATTAAATTTTTGTAGAAGAATATATTAAAAAATCATCGATATATATAATAAGACCTGAAATATCACCAAATAATTTTACTATGCGTGAAAAACTTCAGGTGCCGCATTTATACCAAATGGCAGCCTCAGGAATCGATAACGACCAAATGGCGTGTTAAATGTACACAGTCTAGATGATTTTTCATTTAGTGGAATCATCCAGAAACCACTGTTTGCATCCAGTGATGAAAAATATTTCGAACCGTTTAACCGAGCCTTGCAATCCTCAATGTTCGGAAACGGGAAATGAGGACGCAATATGGCTTTATTTAAATTCCTGGGGTCCAAACAAAGTCTAAGACTGCCGTTAGGTTTCGATACTAAAACTATAGAACTCACCCACTCTGTTGGCTCACTAACCTGTTTAATTACATTTAAATCCGACATTCTCTTTAATTCACATTTCAGTTTATCGTGTAACCTAAATGGAATTTTGCGAGGTGGATCTATAACAGGCGAAACATTCTCGCGTATTTTCAAATTACATTTAGATTGCAACAGACCAAGACCGTTAAAAACATCCACATATTTTCCAACTAATTTATTCACCGATAACAAATTTACATTTTTCACTAAATTTAGATTAATAGCAGTTTCAAGACCAATTATATTCTTACAATTAATATCAACAATATAAAATTTTATGTTATAAGTGCGGTTGTCGAAACCTACTAATAAATTAACAAAACCTACAACTTTTATTTGCTCACCGCTGAATGTAAATATTTTAACACAAGTCTTTTCCATTAAGTGGTTAGCTTTTAATTTTTTCAAAGTTTCTAAAGAAATTACATTAGTTTGTGCGCCCGTGTCCACTTGGCAAAATATTTTGTTGTTGTTTATTATTACCTCTATAGCCCATTCAGCTGCTGTTGCAGTTTTTCTAGAAAGTGCGCCAATAAATAAGTCTTCTTCCTCTTCTTTTTCATGTTCTTCTTCTTCTGCTTCTTCACCCGCATATACACACTTAACGTATTTTTTCTTTAAGAAACACAATTTTTCAAAATGGCCGTTTTTACCGCAATTGTAGCATTTAGCCCCTATTGCCGGGCACTTGTTTCGATGTATTTGGCCGCATTTCGTACAATTGCTATTTTTATTTGTCTGCTTCATCTTATTTTCACTTCTTTTTATGTAATTAATAAAAGGCTCTGGTTCTTCTATTTGTAGAAATGATTTTGCATTTTCCTTTGCTGTCGCCATGTTTTTTGCAATATCAATAGCTTTGTCAAGCTCAATACCACCTTCAGATAACAACCTTTCTCGTATATTTCCCATTTTAGCTGATAAGCCACATATGAAGACATCTTTTACCAAACTTTCACGTAAAGCACCAAACTCACAACTTAAACTGAGATTTTTGAAAATCGTAACATATTCTTCAATATTTTGTTCTGGTTGCTGTTGGCACATAAAAAATTTATGTCTTTCCATGGCTATATTAACCTTTGGGATGAAGTATGAGTCAAATTTGGATACGAGATCCCCATATTTTACTGTATCAACGTCCATGTTGAAGGAATAAAATATATCTAAGGCTCCGCTGCCAAGGTGGTGAAGTAAAAGGGCCACCTTGCCTTGATCTGAAGCATCTTCCAGATTAGAGGCTCTTACAAAAATTTTAAACTGAGTGTGCCACATCCTCCACTCTCTGGCCATATTTGTTGCTTTTAAATTTATTTGCTGTAATGTTGCCGTAAATTGTTGACCACCCGCTTCATTTTTTATATTTGCTTGATTCGTCGCCATTTTATTTCTTTCTTTTCTTTTATAATTTTGATTTATATTTTACTTATAAATTGTTTGGTAATATTTTATTTTTTTTTCGATTCCTTCTTCTCGACTTATTAATTATTTAATTTTTATTTCAATTTAAGATTTTTATAGTTCTTTTCTCTTTATTCAAACAAAGTTTTCTTTCAGCTTCACTTCTGACACCATGTTTTATCTTTTAAGGAATGCGCTTATAAGAAAGCAAGCATATTTATTAGTCATTCAGTGTTGCCATATAATATAAAGATGTTATGATTCACAATTGAACTACCCTCCTACATTGCACTTATTTGTTAATGCAACAACAGTTCATTCACTTAAGTATTAATTGATTGTGCAATCGTCATTGCACTTATTTGTTAATGCAACAATAACAGTTCATTAACTTGAGTGTTGTTTGCGTTGACAAATTGTGCAATGTTGCTCTTTCGCAATAGCCAAAATATTTGGGTCAGAATCAAATATGAAGAATTGCATATTCCCTTTGTGTAACTACTTTTAAGATAGTATAAATAGCTAGTGCTAAGTTATTTAGAAAAGAGAACGTTTGAACATGTAAAGAAGAAATAGTGTTAAAAATAAAACGAAGATAATAACAACATAACATTGGCGCAGCCGGTAACTTCAACAAAATTTCAACGGATTAAGTGTTAGTTTTCAACAGTACAGAATAGACAGCCTGATAAAAGACTAAATTCTAGCTACCTTCGGTCTGTCAAATCCTGCATTGATGAAAATATAGGACTTAATGCGCAACAGTACAGAATAGACAGCCTGATAAGAGACTAAATTCTAGCTACCTTCGGTCTGTCTAATACTGCATTGTTGAGGGTATAGGACTTAACAAGCTTCCATATCCTAACTATAAAAACATACATAATTTAAATAAACGGTTTGTTTTTTTCAAATAAGTAAAACGAGAAAGTTTCCGAATAATACTAATAATAAAAACGGTTCACTGCTACGTGTTTTTAAAAACGAGTGAAGAGATGACAAATTTAAGCCTGAAACTGGTAAGTACATTGTTATAGTTTTCTTTATTATATGAATGGACAGGCCACAGAGGAGCACAGACGATTTAGTTGCAAAGTTAGAGACATACAATTTTGAGGTAGACAGCTTACGAGTTCTAGCATGGGCAGAACTTGCTAATTTGAAGTCAGACAAGAGCTCTACAAGCGTGCATAGGGAGATCGTGAGGAAAAGGAGATTGACAAAGTTAGAGGAAGTAGGATACATATTACAAGTGTTGTTGGAGATTAATGAAGTACAATCAGACGAATTTTCAACAAGGGTAACCGAATTAGAGGAAACAAAAGAATTACTTGAAAATCATAGCAGAAAAATACGTGAGCAACTAAGCTACACAGAAAATTTACTCGAAGAAGTAGTCAAAGAAAATACGGAACTAGTTAGTCAATTAAAACAAAAAGAGTTAAGTGAAAGGGAGTTTAAGAAGCAACTGAAAACACAACAGCTGATAGAAACACAGGACGACACGGTTCAAAGACTGCAAATAGCGCTGGAAAACGCCCGGCACGAGCTAAATACAATACATAGGTTTAGGTCACCAACACCATCGTTACACGAGGAGTTATCAGAAGCAGTAGATACGAAAATTCCTTCAATAATTATAACTCAGGACCAAGAAGGAGTAGTAGACGGAGTAGGAACTTATAGGGAGGAGGCAGTTGCTCTAGAGTTATTAGATAAAACTAAAGTAATTTTGACTAACGCAAAAAAGGCAGGCAGTAGGGGCTACACGGCCGAAACTAGAGCAAGAAAATTAGAAGATCTTGAAAGAAACAAAGCGGAATTTAATAGATTAGACAAAACAAAAATATCCGACGTTGGAATTATTGGGGAATTTTATAAATTAATATCACAAACAAAAAATTATTTGCAAAAGCAAACATCTTCACCAAGACAAGTATTAAATAAGGAAAATATAGGACAGCAAACAATCAGGATGCCAACTTTATCGGAAATTACTAAAATAGTTAATAACATAGTACCGACATTCTTTGGCACTGATGGACCCGATTTATCGTCTGAGGTCTTTAGATATATCCAAGGATGTAAAATGGTAGAAAGAGAAATTTTGTCGGGAGAGGATAGTAGCGCACGGGATAATGTCATCGAATGCCTAAAATTACGGCTTATGGGTATGGCATATTCTAGAATATCGCAACAGAAGTTCGAATCTGTGGATGCATTGTGTAATGCCATCAAAAAAGCATATTTGAAGAAGAAAAGCCTGGACCAGATCAGAGAGCTGATATTAGGATGTAGGCAGAGCATCAGAGAACCAGCCAGTGGATTCGGAGACCGTATTGAGGTCATGCTCAATGACGCGATCAGCACAATAAAGGAAGAATGGTCAGCAGACAGTGTTGAGGTTATGATAAAGGACTTCAAACGAATAGCTGTGAAAAGCTTTATTAAAGGGCTTAGAGATCAAACTCTCAGAGCAAGGTTTATTGGACAAGAAAGACAGGAACTGAGAACTCTTATAGCCATAGTAGAAGAAGCGGAAGAGTTGTTTGGAGAAAACCCAGGCACGATCAACACAGTGTTGGAGTCAACCCCATGTAGTTTTTGTAACAAAAAGGGACATGAGAGGTTAAATTGTAGGGAGCGATTAAATGCACCGTATTGCATTAACTGTGGGAAATATGGCCATGAAGTAGGTCCTCAGTGCGGCGATAGGGAAAAGTTTTACAACACTTGCACTTACTGCAGAAATAAAGGGCACACCTTTGACAACTGTAGTAGGAGGTTGTCATCGCTCTACTGTAGAACTTGTGGGACAAACGGCCACATCGAAAATCAGTTTTGTAGTTCACGGCAGCCCGAAAGGTTGAACCAGAGGCAAAGAGATAAGTCCAATGATACGGGCCAAGCACAGCCAAGATATAGGAACGGAAATATACCACAACACTAAGGGACCTCCACAGATGAGATGCTACAAATGCAATCAAACAGGGCATTTTGCACGTGCCTGTCGGAGTGGATTTAGCGCAAGTAATGAACCAAATGACAGGAATTTTACAAATGATAAGAAGGTAAGAAATAAGGAAAATAATACTGGTAACATTTCGGGAAACTTTATTCGGCCCAGCTACAGCCAATAGCCGGGAAACCGAAAAAAAAGGACGAACTTAATTGGCAACAAGATAACAAGAGCAGAATATGTGAGGGCAATGAGAATGAGTGTGAGGAATTAATAGAGACGGTGAAATATAAAAGGGATGTGAAGGGGTTAACGGATAATATTGTTAAAGAGGCGCAAAAGGTGAAAGTGGAAACAGAGGAAGTCAGGAAGTCAGGTAGTGACTCTGAAAAAGACGTACCTGTGCGAATAACGCATAAAGCAGTAGTACATAGGGAAAGTGAGGAGGATACCCCTAATAATCCTGGGCATGCATTTCATAGGAAAAATGCATCGGTAGAAGAGTGCACAGGAATTGTTCTGGGGAAAATTTCACAGCATATAAATATTAGCAACAATGATGTAGCATCAGCGGATACAATTTTCATTACTATTCCTTGCATAGAAGCCAAGGAAGGGAAACTCGTATTGCTTGTAGATACTGGAGCGGATTCCAGTATAATAAACGAAGAAGCAATGAAGCCTTACCCTAACAAGAATTTCAGGGAAACAAAAACACTGAAGGGCGCATTTGGAGGAAACGCCACGACATTATTTTCTATGACGTTGGACATACACGCTAGAGAAAATATACAGTGGGATTTCGGGGTAGTATCCCATCACAGCAAATTCCCAGGGGATGGCATTCTCGGAAGGGACAACATTTGGAATAAGAGTATAATAAACTCAGTTAATGGGACGTTGAAGCTGTTCAATGAAAACAACCAATGTATAAAAACCTTCAAACTTCACAATGGAATGACCGATTTTACAACTTTAAATCAGAGAAAGTTGAGTGTCGGCGGAAGAACGGTGACCATAGTACCAGTCAGAATAAAAACAAAGGACAGTACAGTCGTTGTCCACAAACAAGAAATTTTTCCAGGAGTTTATGTTGGAAATACTGTGGTCAACATTAAAAATGGAGGCACAGCAGTACCCATACTGAACGCAACCGAGAAAGATATCCCATGGAGGAAGGAAATCCTCCTCAACCACTACACGCTGTATGGAGGAACACATCAACACACATTGTCATTGGCAAAACAGGAGGAAAGAATAAGATGTCTAAAAACCAACATTAGGACGGAAATGAATTGGAAAAAGAGAAGAAGGAAAAACTCACCACAAAATCGACACTGGAGCAGTGTTGTAATACCATGCCTCTCATGGTCTTAAGGTCTTCAATGGCTGAAATAGAAAAAAAAAAAAATACATATTGACTGATATTGACTGATAATTAATAGCATCAACTTTTCTGCACTCACTAGTGTTACAAGTTACCTGAAATCCCATCTCAAGTGGCGTTGCAACTTCTTTACACTCTTGCATTCTGAAATCATTTACCCTCCGATGAGTGACAGTTCTGAACTTCACGGCCGTGTGAAAAGGTCCCTACGGACCTTTTTTTTAAATCATGTTTTTTTCATATAAAAAATTTTTTTTTGATTTTTTTTTGTTTTTATTGTTTATAACTAAATTCTACATACAAAAATAATTTTTTCAATGTTTTTATTTTTTTTTTTTGCTTTTATCATCATCCCTTAAGTCTTTGAGTTTAGGTCTTTGTGTTCAGAACAAGTAAATTATGTATTGAAACAATAAAAAAATTATAATGATGCCCAAAAACATGCATTTAGTAGTGAAATTCAGTACAAGGTCCATACGGACCTATTCACACGTCCGCGTACTATTTTCACTAAAACCTCAATAACTCCTAAAGTAATGATCCGATCGGCTTGATTTTTTTTCCAAAAGATGCGCAACAAAATACTCTTGGAATACTTTGGGGGGGTCGTAGTGGCCGAAGTAGGAGTAATTTCAGTTTGAAAAGGCAAAAAGGTCCCTAGGGACCTTCTCACTCATCGGAGGGTTAAGTAAATTGTTTATATACTTCCGCTGACATACCTTAACTGAGTCAGTTTCTCCAATGCGCTCAAATTCCATTCCCAGAAAATGGCTAAGTTGGCCTCCATCTTTGATATGCAAGTCTTTTGCTATTGCTGTTTTAATTTTATTGAGCTCTACCTTAGATGAACTTGCAATAATGAGATCATCTACGTACACTGCGGTGATATTTTTCTGGAGACTAATTTAACGATTTTAGTTTGTTTTCATCTTTGGGAACTTTAAAAAAAGGTTCATATCCAAAAGCACTTAAATTTTTTATATATCACATCCATTTTATGCAAATGCAAACTCATATATATGTACATATTTCCTATTCAATTTCAAAAATTTTACAATTTTCTTCATAAACGAAAATTTTTTGTTAATATATATACAGGCTAAAGTTCGTAAATGTTTATAATCAGATAAATATTAGGTAGACATTGTTAACATATTTCGAGCAACAGATTTTAATTTAATAAATAATTAAAATCAAAATTTGACACCTGAAATAAATAACAAGTGACTTAAAACAATTGTCAGCTGGGCTTGTAAGACTACCTTATCATGGTATTATATGTATTTGTACAAAAAATGTTTTTGGTAATAATAAATTTAAAATTTGTGTACAGAGTTTTGTTTAAGAGTCTGAACACAATATTTGCGGTGCGGTGCGATTTCTCGTTGCGGGAGAGAAAAATAAACATAATACAACGGAAGACGGTGACGGTAATAGTTGGCATTGTTTGTTTACATTTTTATTAATTTATTTGTGCATTTTACAATAATGTTGTGAACATCGCCAATTATTCAAAAACTATGGCAACATCAGAAAGAGAAGGACTATCAAAATTTGAGAGAATAAGAAAGTCCGCAATGAAAATAAAATAGATTTTAATTTTATGCCGTTCCGCACTGCGGTTTTTTACTTCAAAATCGTATGAAAAACCGCACCGCAATAAAATATCGTTACATTGCGTTCAGACTCTAATTTTGTAATATTTGTTCCTGCTTGACTAATATATAAATTGTAAAAATCTTTTTTTCTTATTAAATAAATTTTTTATAATTTAAATGTCATGGTCAAACTCTTTATACTATTCCAAATGCTAAATGAGAATGTATTTCTGCCCTTTTTTAGCCTTTTTGTAGTTTCCTACAATATTTTTCTAAAAAAAGGGTAAGCAACAATGATATGAAAAATATTTTGCTTAAATTACCTTTTAGCGCTTTCAAAATAACGTTGCTTAAATTTTAGCGTTTCTAACTAGAAAAGTTGCTTAGGGGGCTGTGCGCATATTACGTAACGCTGCTTTCAGAGATTTTATACCCCCCACCACCTTCGTAAAGCTTTTTACTAATTTTTCAGTGCAAAATTGCTAAAATCAATATGTATCTAAAAATCTCTGAAACGATTTTAGGCATTGTTAGTTCTTATTTTTTCTGTAATATATATATATATTTTTTTAAATTAGAACTAACGCTTTGCGCGTTATGTCAATTTTTTTAGTATTGTTTGGCGCTTTCTGTGTTAAGTAGACGCATTAACTTTCTTAAGCAGTAGTAGCAGGCATTTTTATTAATTGTTTTACTTCGCCGATGTTTCTGCTAACCGACGAAGGAGGGCGATGTTGTGTACAGTAGCTTGAAACAGCATCAATCGCTGTCGTAACAGTTATTTAGTAACCAGTGCTATGCCTTCATCACTTAAATAGTCCGACAGTAATTAATACAATGTCTGACTAATGTACATTAGACAAATTAATGATGTTGATTGACTTGCTCTGGCCAGGGTTTGAAACCAGACCCCAAATCATTGGGCGCATTCAGCAGACCCAGTTTGCTACACAACTGTTGCTCAACAATCAGCTGAACGCTATGATTACTTAGCGATGAGCGAAAATGTTGAGTGAGCGATCACTGTTTTTGGTAGCAAAGAAAAAGTACGATACATTTCATCAAAATACAATATTTCAGTTCAGTTTGACTTTTGAATCAAAGTTCATAATTTTTTTTTTATTTATTTATTTGCTAGATATTATTTACATTGTTTTTTTTATATATCGGGTGTTTTTTTTAGAGGTACAGAACTTCGAATTGAAATAAAACACAAGAAAATCGTTTTAATGTCCATCAATTTGGCTTTATTGGAAGGATAATTTTATGCCATTAATGTTTAAATATGATTTCGGGCATGTGGCCGCCGCGGCTGGCTCGAATAAAGCCAATTCTACAGGTCCAATTTTCAACCACTTTTTCGAGCATATGGGGCCGTATGTTGGCAATAACGCCACGAATGTTGGCTTCCAAGTCCCCTAACGTTTCTGGTTTGTTGGCGTAGACGAGCGACTTCACATATCCCCAAAGAAAATAATCCAATGGTGTTAAATCACACGATCTTGGTGGCCAATTGACAGGTCCATTCCGCGAAATTATGCGCTCATCGAATGTTTCCTTCAATAAATCGATTGTGACGTGCGCTGTGTGGCATGTAGCGCCGTCTTGTTGGAACCACATTCATGCCATCCAATTCGGGAACAAAATAGTCGGTTATCATGGCTCTATACCGGTCTCCATTAACGGTAACTGACTCTCCAGCATTATTTCGGAAGAAGTATGGCCCAATGACTCCACCAGCCCATAGAGCACACCAAGCAGTCAGTTTTTGTGGATGTAATGGCGTCTCAAGGGTCTCATGTGGATTCTCTTCACTCCAAATGCGGCAATTTTGCTTGTTGACGTAGCCATTCAACCAAAAATGAGCCTCATCACTGAACAAAATTTTGCGGGTAAACTTCGCGAACTGAACCATTATTTTCGAAATAAATTTGCACGATTTGCAAGCGTTGTTCTTTTGTCAACCTGTTCATGATGAAATGGCAAACCAAACTAAATATTAATCACTTGACAGCTGACAAAATGGCCGCCAGTTAAAAAAGTGATGCCAACTTAAAGTTCTATACCTCAATAAAAAACACCCATTACAATATACATACATATATACAAAGAGTTCAAGATTTATCTTTTTCATCTCAATAATTTTTCTTGATTTATAAAATTATATACATATATACATACAAAGTTGGAGGAAAATTTTACAAAAACCTATTTGAAACTTTTAAGTGATTTTATATAAAACTTATACTACAAACTAACCTACTAAGCTGGCAGTAAACCATTAATATGAGTATAATCAGAGTTCATACAACGAAGATAGAAGTTATCCGAAAGTCTATTTAATTTACTTTCTACCAGTTCTATATTTGCAAGTGCATGTAATCTATGGGTAGAAAAATACCAAGGAAGGTTGTAAATCGTCTTGAGTAATTTGTTTTGAGAGATATGAAGTTTTTTAATGTGGCATTTTGCACTCTTTGCCCAAACAGGAGCTGCATAAAACATTACTTCTTGAAAAATGGTTTTAAGTATAATGTGTTTGTTTTTTATACTTAATCTCGAATTTCGATTGATAAATGGATACAGCTACGAATTAAAATATTTTCCTTATTTAAAATATACGGTATGTGATCTTTAAATTTCATTTTAGGATCTAGTATTGCACCTAAATATCTAACTTTTTGTTCCCATGGAATCAAATGATTATTTATGTTAATACATACTTGGGGGATATAACAAGCTTTTCGTTTTCTCGTAAAATATATTGCCTGGGTTTTATCGCTGTTAACATAATTTTCCATTTATTAAAATATGTCGACAGATCAGCTAAGGCGCTTTGCAAATTAGTTATGACATCAACAGAAAACATATCCGAGCATAGAATTGCCGTATCATCTGCAAAAATTGAAATTGTTCAGTATTCAATTTGAGGAAGATCATGTGTATAAATTATATTATAATATTGCGGAGAGACATGAGCCCTGTGGGCAACCCGCTGTGACATTGAAACTTGCGGAACTATCCGAACCGATATGTACTTTAAAGCTACGAACTGAAAGAAAAGATTGTATAATTTTAACAAGCTTTAGTGGAAAATTCAATTGGACCATTTTGTATAATAATCCGTTGTGCCAAAAGCGAAAGCGGCTTTAACATCCAGTAGCACCATCCCAGTTGATTTTTGATTAGCAAAATTAGAATGGACAAAATTCCTTATTCTCACCAGTGGTTGTATAGTATTGTGTTGGCTACGAAAACCAAATTGATAAGGAGGTATTATATTATTAGTTTCAATGAAGTAAGTTAGTTTATGTTTAATAACTTTTTCAAGAATTTTGCTGATGGATGATAATAGGCTTATAGGTCGATATGATGAAGGAATAATTTTAGACTCTTTAAAATCGCGTGGGAAGTAACACAATTTCAAACATGCATCTATTATGATCGTTAAAAACTTAATTCCTTTTCTGGGAAGAGCTTTTAAACATCTGTTATTAATACCATCAACACCAGGACATTTTTTAATTTTTAGTTTTTGTACTATACTAGAAATTTCTGAACTAGTTGTTGAGGTGTGGTTTGAGTCGTTAAAATTAGATAATTGAAGAGACTGAATGGTATTATTTACTTGGGATATTGTTTCAGCATCCCCATGGTTAATTGAGATATTATGATTGGAAGCGAAGGTTTGGGCAAGTGTTTCGCATTTTTCCAAATGTGTGGTATAACGGGAATTATTTTGCTTCAGAATTGGTATGATCTTGCCCTTTTTCCTTAAAATTTTTGTAAGGTTCCAAAATGGCGGGGAACCAATATCCAACGTAGAAAGATGTTTATCCCAAGACTTATTTCTAAATATTTCTATTTCCACTCTCATCATTTCATTAAGAGCTTTAACTTCATAAAAATCTTCTAAAACTCTAAAACGTTGCCAGTTTCGCCTCACACTATTTCTTTGTTGAATCAAATACTTCACTTAATGAGGTAACGGATTTCTAAAATGTTTGGGTACAATTTTAGGTACACTCGCTATAATACCTTCATTTATAAGGTTTTTGAAATTTACTATCATGGAATCAATTTGGTCCTCTTGAACAATATTTCTTGCATTCGGTAAAGTTATATGTCTGTTGATATATCTCATAAATTTCATAATATATTTTTAAATTTTAATCCATTTAAATTCACAAATAAATATTATGAAATCTTTTTACAAAATAAAATTCAATAATTTTAATTGAAAAGTCAAATTTGTTGATATTTTTAACAAAAAAGTGAGCAATTCGTTCAGAAAAATTAATCAAATCAAATCTGCTACATCTAAACTGTTTAGTAGCAGGTTTTTCTGCTGAACGAGCCCATTGTTTGCTTAATAGTCAACGCGCTAACCACTTCACCCAACACCACCCTGACGTTGTTACGTTTTATGTTGGAACGCAATTTCTTGGTGTTCTGAACACTAGTCGTCTAAAGACTCAAAACTTGTTAACAGCGCAAACGTTGTGACTGATCGACAGTTTTCCATGTTGAACCGTTTCAGTAAATATTCTATGTTCAATGGTTCAATATGGGGAATTTTTGTTTTTATTTATTACAGTGCTGCCAGCGAATTATATCCTACAATGCCCAATCTCCTGATTCTTTGTTCTAGTTAAGACAAACTTTTAGTTTGATTTTTAAACTTAAGTATATGTATTTTTGATTAATTTTTGTTTTGAACATATAATTAGCACAGGCCCTTGCTTTTTTTGTATATGTATATTAATTATATATACATATATATTTTTTTTAAATTACTACGAAATATTTATTATTAATATTTGGTAATATTTATACAGGCTAAAGTTCGTAAATGTTTATAATCAGAAATATTAGGTAGTCATTGTTAACATATTTCGAGCAACAAAGGAAAAATTTAATATTAATACATCCCTTTTGTAGATTTTTCAACAGCACAGGCTGAATAGAACAAACGTTTTTTTTCGGTAGAAGCTAAATATAATAAAAGCTAAAAATAATTATAACTTAAATATCAAGTCAAAAACAGGGCAAAACATAAAATATTAATAGCCAATATTATCAACAAGACATTAAAAAATTACAAAAAATAAAAAGAACCTAAAATAAATAATTCAACCAAACTCTATAGTGTACCATTTATTCCAAAGTTAACAGAGTACTACATCAGACAATAAAAATCGTATCTAAGCAAACATAGACAAGCTAGAGGTTTATAATGTCCTTTGTGAAATATTATGTGAGGTTAATGAGAGAGAAAAATTTGATATGATATACGTCGGAACAAAAAGCATGAGTCTGATGTTCACAAAAGTAAAGTAACGACAGCGTTTGCACTAAATGCTAAAGATTTCAACCACAAAATAAATTTCAGGGATGTTAATATATTAAACAGAGAAAAAATGGAAAATAAACGGTTTACTATAGCGAGTCTACGAAAACCAATTTTAATTTTTATTTAACTTATTTAATTATCATTATCTTTGTTGTGTAGTGCAGTTTTTATGATAAATTCAAAATGAACCAATTAACAATAATATTAATCTTAAGTTCAAATTTAAATGTGATATTATATACACAAATATTATTCAACATATACCATTAATTTGTATAAGATGGTAATAAAAATCAACATTCCTGAAGAATTTTGCTAAAAACAAACGAAACAAAGTAAGAATTGTATAAATTTTATTTATTTGGAATGAAATGGTTGAACATAAATAGCCCATAGGAAACCCTATTGAAATAATATAAAAAATATCACGTATACATACACTCCGGTTCACTTATATAAGGCACTAAAAATTCCATATTCAGCAGCCTGTATTTTTTGCAATTTTTAACCGATTGCAGAATTTTAAAATGGAAATTCAAGCTAGACAGCTTGAGACATAAAAAAATCATGACAATAGTGGTTTCTTAACTCAAAACAGAACTTTTTTTGAGCAATTTATAAAAAAAAGTCCAAAAATGTGCTACCAAAACTTCGCTTTTATGTTTTTAATAAAAAACAAAATTACACGTCGAGCCTTTGCTACAATATAATCATAAATCAAAAAATGTAATTTTGCAGAAAACGATTTTAAAGTTTTGAATTAGATAACAATATAATGGTAAAAGAAATTAAAATTTTTTCTAAAATTTTACTAAAAAGATATAATTGATAAATCTTTTATAGGTAAAAAATAACTTACTTTATTTTAAATTAACAAAATAGATATAGGAGTTTCAAGTATGTGATAAAATGCAATCTAAAACGTGATTACGCTCGGTAAAAATTATGTCTCGTTTCTCCGAGTTCACTGTACATATTGGGGAAGTAAGATTCGGAAGCCGAATGCAGCACTTTTGGAATTTATTGTAGCACAAAATCATAACTTGTAACAATAAAACAAAACAAAGAAAAAAAATGTTCATAAGATGTATTACAAAGGTGTATTTTAATAAACGATGAAAAAGGGAGCTTGTGAATTGTGTAAATAATTAATGAAAAAGAATGATTATGGAAATTTTTTATTTATAAGCTTTTACGTTTCATGTGACGATATATACGTCCACGACGATTTAAATTTATGTATTTATTATTTACTATAAAGAAAAAATACGTTTTTATAGAACTCACTGATAACCAGGTAATATTCTCTGCTTATTTCAGATTTTCAACGACGCATACTTAAAGGCATTAAAAAAGAAATCATAATGAAAATTATACAATACTTCGGATAACATTTGTTTTTTCGTCCAATTTAATTTACTACAGTTGGCATACAGGGCTGCAACACTGAACAACAAAATACATACTTGTAAACACCAGACACACATCATCAGATCTTAAAAAACTTCAATTTGAAATGTAATGTCTTACAATTTTCCTCCTACACACATCTCTCTCACACTCTATGGCATAGTCCGACACTTAACTTTAATTTTTTTTTGAAAAATATTTGTGAGAGTATAAGGGCTTTGTGGTAATATAGAGGTCGTACCAATATACAAATTCTTTCAAACGTCAGTATCCATAATGTGCGTACTTCCATCGGTTGTGATCAAATACATACATTTGTTAAATTAAAGCGAACTCTCTGCCTGCGGTAAAAAAATCGTAGCTAACAATTAGTCCCGGCAACGATATCATTATTGCTTTGAATAATTTTTATCATTTGGATGTAACTAAAATGTTTTTGATTAATTCTATAAAAGATTTACTTAAAGTCGAGTTGTCAAGATTAAATTGAATTAAAAAATTTGAAGTGAACGGAAAATGCGTTGCAACAGTGGTTTATAATAACTAAATGCATGTCAATTCCCAAATAACACTGAATTTAATACTAATAAAGATACATATATGTATGTATATACATTCCTCTGTAAACGGTGAAAAATTTTCGATTGTAGTAAGTGCGAAGCTAAAAACAACATATTAATGATAAATAATGACACATCAAGCCCTATTGCGGTATAAAAATATAACACGGAGTAAGTGGTCAAGGTCGTATGTGGAATGGTTATTCCGTCGAATATTATTCGCATTTGTGGGACTAATATGCATTCAAACAATGGTGACATCGGAGCCTTTTGGAGGAGCCTCGGTAGGAATACATATACCAGGGGGTAATATAGGCGCTCATAGTGAATCCCGTTGCCCACGAGTGTGCTCTTGCAATGGTTTAACAGTTGATTGTTCGCATCGGGGGCTTACGCAGGTGCCTCGTAAAATATCAGCAGATGTTGAAAGACTGTAAGTACGCATTTAATTAAAAACAATATCTATTTGTATATATAAATAAAATAACTGATAACCATCTGGGTTTGTAATAAATTTAAACATCCTGGAGAAAGTGTCGATAGTAAAACTGTATTGATTTGTTATGACGTCACAATACATTGAAAAAAAGATATATAAAGATGTTGCATTTTGTTTTTAATATAATTCTGTTTAGTATATTGAATAATCTCAAATTTACTTTGTGAAAAATTTAAAATGTCAGTAAAGTTTTAAATTAATTTTTTAAAATTGTATAGAAAACTTTAAATTTAAACGAGAAATGAAACTTAAGTCCTTAAAAAGTATGGATCCTTAGCTACAATCTACAATTGGCTCAAAAGTGTGAAGATTTATTTAAATGTAATAACTAGCAAAGATGCAAATATAACCATGGAAATATAACCATATACGGACACCACTACGTGATAAAAGACAAAAAAAAAAAAAAGACTCGTGTCACCCAGTTTTGCCCCAAGTCATGTACTTTTTATGGGCCCCAAAGATTTTGGGCCTGGGTGTCATTTTTGCATCTTGCAAACCGTTCGGAATTTTGATTTACTCTCTGAGGCAAAGTTGTAGCGCTTGTTATAAGGAACAAATATATTTGTAGAAAAGTATACACATTCATAACGGATGAAATTATTTGTTGTGATGTTTGTATAGTTTTTTGAAAAACTATTTTGCTTATTTTCGCATATTGTAATTGCGAGTTTATGTATAAGTAAATGATTTTTGTAACTTTCAAACATGAATGGCAAGCATCTACTGATGAGTTGGTATAGCAATCCAGCAAAAACTACTGCTTCGACCGAAGCAGGTTTGTAAGGGAGAGATACTTGTTGTTGTTGTGCCTCCTGCTGCGAAAAGCGCTTCGAACATGCATGATTTTTGTTCGCGATGTCCCACTTTAGAGCTCTTGTTTTTTTACATAAAAGAGCGCTTTTTTCTAACCATCCAAAATGCGCTAAAATCATGTTTGAATTATCTGAATTATGCATACAATACTCGTATAACATACATAATTCCTCTGTAGGCAAATACACAAGTTTAAATATATAAGAGAGAGAGAGTGGCAGAGGGCATCTAAAATTTTATCTTCCATTCGCTGTTTACTCTATTATTCGTATCAATTAGATGTAAATAGCCGATCAACCTCAACGTGCTTAAAATTAAGTTGTGCGATCTCTCTGCCTTCTTTTTGTGCACCCTCGGAAGCGCTTCAAAACTGCGCATCTCGAAAGCATGAAATTTTGTTACTGCTTCCAGAAACATTATAATTTTTTGCTGGGAACCTACGAAATATATTTAGATATTGCTAACCCGCAACAAATAAATAAAAATTTTAAAAATATAAATTCTTGAGTATATGCTCAAATAAATTCCAAATTTTTCATAATACGAGTATTTATTTTTATTATTTTTGTAATAGATAGCATAGTATCTTAATCTTGAAGTAAAGAAAAAACAAACGAAATTAAAAAAAATACAGGTAGCACTCCGGGAGTGCCGACAGAAACTGAAGTGTAAACTTCTTTTAGCGCGGTACACATATTTGTTTTTAATTATCTAGTCGCGTTGGCGGTCTGCAATATGTACATTAGGGATATAACTTTTTAACAATTTCTTAAAATATCAAAATTGGCATAGCACAGTCATATAGAGCATAAAAAACTATAAGGGAACGTATATTTATTTTTTCTATATGACAGAGCATAAAAAACTATAAGGGAACGTATATTTATTTTTTCGCTAAGGTCAAAAAAGTTCACACACCAACCGCGATGAAGTTTTGAAAAATTTTAATTTTCTTTTTGGTTAAGAAAAATTAATAATATGTTTATTTAAAACAAAAAATAGCTCAAGTATGAAATTTCATTAATATTTAGAGATGGTAAGAAATTTTTCCGCAAACCAAAACGTATCTTGAACCTTTTTTAACGAAAAAAAAAAAAAAATGAAAATGAATAAAAAAAACATCGTATAAAATTATGAATATGCAATATTGCACTTAGTTTAGAAAAACCAAGTGGTGCGTGAACTTTTATGAGAAAAATTACAAAAGTTTATGATTTTCGTGGTTACTAGGACATGGTTGAGCTCATAGAACAATGCAAAAAAATTGGTTATACCCCTAATGTACATGCATGTATGCACACACTATAGCTGCGTCTCGTAACGGTGTCGCGAGTTCAGAGATTTGGTCTCATCTAAAAATATGCGTACCGCGCTAAAAAAAGTTTACACTTCAAAATTTTCGGGAATTTTTTTTTTTCACTTTTGCGGCTTTCTTATTCCTAGGAAGTTCATATTTTCTCAGCTTGGGCACCAGCTATTCTCTAATAATAGGATTATCACAGTGATGTGAATATCCCAAATATTGAGAGAAAATAACAATACGTTATAATTGCAGAGTAAAATACTTTGAGTATAACGGACTATGAGAGTTTGTTGAATATTAGTAGTAAGCAATCAGACATGGGGAATTTCGTACTAACCAAAATAGTTTCAATATGTAAAAATATAATAAAAATGAATTAAATTAATTTTCGTATTCTATTTCTGTTGAAAACTTGGTTAAATACTTGATATTCTTCCCAATTAGTATCCACTTTACGAAAATTGTAAAGATGGACAATTGAACGCTGATGAAAGGTGTAGCGGACTTGAAATCGGTATACTGATACGTTCTGCTAATCTGATTGCACATGCTAATGTTTTTCAAAAATAAAAAAACTCATAGTAATTTGAATTTTCATTAATTAAATAAAACTGAATTTAAGCCTAATAATAATAATTTCTCATTTATACATTATTACAGTTGAAATAATAATTAAGTTTATTAGTAATAATAACATAAAATATTAATAAATATGTTAAACTAGAAAAAAAAACAACCAATGGAATATAAAAAACTCTAGTTTACGCATGTATGCATATGTAGGTATGATTGAACAACATAGAAGACAAATTAAAGGTATACATATTTAGTAGACAGATAAAGAACATCTAAGAATAATGCGTCGTTAATAACTTTTGGAATTTTGTTGCGTTGCTGGTGATTTCAATATTTGTGGGAATATGGTTCGAGAGATATATGGTATAGACGAAAAACTGGTAAAAATATGCGCCGTTTCTATATATAAAGGGGCGAATACTATTGTTTCTTGCAGATGCGGTAAATGTTAATTTTTGGTGTAGGTAGTTGAGTTCCTTTGTTGTAATTATATTGTGCAGAAAAAGTAGATTCTTGAAAATCAGATAGTTATCAAGAGACATTCCAAAGATTCGTCTGGAGTATGTTTATGTACTTGCAAACCTAGGTATTTGTTTATTTGTCTATGGAGAATATCCTTACAGACATATTAAAAGAAAGGAAAATATAATGATGCTAATACAACAATATTAAATTTAACAAAGAGTTGAGACACAATTATATACATACATTAACATGCTATTTGTTTAGAAAAATGAGCATTAAATTTTGTATAACATTAAGGTGCTGTTTATATAAGACGAACGAGTGATTTGAGTTTAAATTTTGTATGAAAATCACTCAGTTTTTTTAGTGTTTCAATAAATCTGTAAAATTTATTAAAATTATTGCACATCCTTCTAAGCGGGTCGGCATCAGGATAGTTAGCTCTAAGAAATGTGACAGATAGTGATATAAAGTAACGTGATGTTCGCTGGGGTATTTATTAGAAATCCACACCATAAGTCTCCTCTAATAACATTCGTAATAAATGACACGTTCAGCAAATTTTACGGCTCCTTAGACTGGGCAGCTTGATAAGAGCAAGCCTAGCTGAGTATGATGGTAAGTTGAGAGGGCTAAAACGTAGTCCACGCAGACAAAACAACAGAAACTGCTTTTGAACTAACTCAATCGCATTTTAATGAATTTGATAGATAGGATCCCATGTTATCGTGCCATATTCCAAAACTGGGCGTTCAAGTGAAGTATATAACGTTTTAGTTATGTATGGATCGTTAAACTCTTTTGCCCAGCGTTTTAAATAGCCAAGTGTAGCTCGAGCTTTATTAATTGCACTTGTTATGTGCGGAACAAAATTCAATTTCGCATCAAATAAAACGCCCAGATCGATAAAATTAGTCACAGTATTTACGAGTACTTGATAACTACCTAAGAAATAATTTATAACAGTTGAATTATTTCTACAAAATCGCATTAGTTTGCATTTCTTTAAATTTAACTCCATTAAATTTACATTGCACCATTCATAAAATGAATCCAAGTCCATTTGAAGCCGCTGTTGATTCAAAAGCTGGTTATGGGTTATGAATATACATATTTACATCATCCGCGTACATTAAGATATTTGAAAATTTTATAATTTGCGGCAGGTCATTAAGGTACAAAGAGAATAGCAGTGGGCCAAGGTGGCTACCTTGTGGTACACCTGAAATAATCTGTATATATTTTGATAATATGTTATTGAAACAAACATTTTGTGTCCTGTTTGATAAATATGATTGAATCCACTTGATAGCAGGTTTTGTAAACCCCACAAACATAGTTTCTTCAAGAGTAGTAAATGAATTTCCTTATCAAAAGCCTTGCTGAAGTCTGTACATACGACATCTATTTGATTTCTATGAAAAAATCCACGATTAATTATGGTTGTAAAGCGGAGCAAGTTTGTAGAAGTAGAGCATCCCTTTTGAAATCCGTGTTGAGAAGGAGAAATTAAATTTGAGGTTTGGTAATATAAATGCTTCCGTAATAGTTTTTCTAAAAGTTTAGGTATAGTGCTTAATTTTGCGGCAGGTCATTAAGGTACAAAGAGAATATCATTGGGCTAAGGTGACTACCTTGTGGTACACCTGACGTAACCTGTATGCTTTTAGATAATATGTTATTGAAACAAACAGTTTATGTCCTAAACAATATTTATGGTATCAACGGTTGATTATTGTTGTTTTACATCTCTCGTGTACGGCTGAGAAAAAGCGTATCTTATCCTATTAGATGCTGTTTAAATTAATAAATAACTGCATTAATCAAAAAGTTTTTTCATTAGTATTTAGTAGTTACGCTTTTTTGGGCAAATGTTTCACAGATGTGACCGTACCTTTAGTTCAAATAAACATGCTTCATTCCGTCAAAATACTGTACTACAAATAATTTACACGTACACTAAAAATACTGTACACGTACACTAAAAATACTGTACACGTACACTAAAAATACTGTACGCGTACACTAAAAATACTGTAAACGTACACTACAAATAATGTACACGTACACTAAAAATAATGTACACGTACACTAAAAATACTATGCAGGTACACTAAAAATACTGTACACGTACACTAAAAATACTGTACATGTACACTAAAAATACTGTACGCGTACACTAAAAATACTGTAAACGTACACTACAAATAATGTACACGTACACTAAAAATACTGTTTGCGTAGACTAAAAATCATGTGCACGTACACTAAAAATAATGTGCACGTACACTCAAAATACTGTACATGTACACTAAAAATACTGTATGCGTACACTGTAATGAACAAGATGGCAGTCGAGTAAGAACTGAACTTTATTGTTTAGATCGTGTTGATTATAAGTTACAAATAAGAATGTATGATAAAGGGAGTAATATATAAACAAGGTGATGAGTATTATTATGACATCCCCCGTTTATAAAAACAAAAATAAAAATAACTATAAAAGGAAATTCAATTAGTTGAATTCATTATAACAGATAATACTTATTACTATTTTTTTTTTTAACTGTATGTATATGAATTCAGGAAATTTACGGCTTGTAAAATTCGGTCTGTTTTATCGGTCGACCATATCTTGATGTTTTAAGAACGGGCATAGATGTTGTTGATATGGGGTTAGATTCCATCATCGGTTCTGAAGGTTTCGGAGTTTCGGGTGTGTCTGATACAACATTATGTGGTATAGGTATTTTTGCTTTCGTCTGTTGTATGTGAATAGAATTTCTTCTTAGAAGCTTTCCATCATCTGACCTTACTAGGAATGAGCGAGGCACATGTTTAAGGCTATCTTCAATAGTACCGCTTATCCAATTACGATGTCCTCGTTGAACTCTTACTCTATCACCTAGTTGGATTAATTGATTATTTTTTGTGGTTTTGTCAAAATTATTTTTGTATTTGTTTCTTATTTTACTTATGTTTGTTTGTACTTATGTTATTACTGTAATAAAATAGTTTTTATTTATTTTATTTTTGTCTTAGAGCTTGTATATTTGGAGCTCCTAAGACTGTTGATTTATTAATTGTATTATAAACTAAATTACATTGGCTTATATACTAATTATGAGAATAATTCTTAGGGGTACCTTAACATAAGAGTAAAAGAATAGAAATATATATTATTGTTGGGTAAGCATATTTAGCTTCCAACTATTTATGTATGGCATCTGTTCAACAGTTTTAAAGTTCAACGAGTGCATACTTAAAAGCAACAGATACTTTGTGTAGCTTATATCTACAATCAAACAAATACAGTTAATAAATGTGATTCATTTAAGTGCATTGTGCTGCTGCACTTGATTAACTGTACAAGTGTCAAATTACCGACACACACAAAATATCTTGCTTGCAGTTTGTCAATGCTTGCATGTTGCGGTACTATTGAATCGCAATGCATACTACACACTGTTGGCCACATGCTACATTACTCTGGGTTTTAGGACCTCATTAGATGTTGGTACTGTGCTTCGTGTTATTCTACTCATTAATCTCTGATTTGGTGATTGCAAATCTTCACATCTTGGTGTATTTCTATAGTTTAGAAGAGCAATGTAAACGTCACTGTTGTCTTTTGAGGATTTTTTTTAAATTCCTTTTGCTGTTTGTACGTACCTTTCGGCTAATCCATTTGATCTGGGATAGTATGGGCTTGATGTTTGGTGCTGGATGTCCCAGGCCTTAGTGAAGTCAGAAAATTCTTTTGATGAGAATTGTGGGCCATCGTCAGATTCTACGATCAAGGGAATTCCATGCGTGGCAAACCATATTTTTAATTACTTCGTACGACGTTGATTGTTCCAGGGGTGCAAAATCCAGGAAACCGGAATAGCTGTCGACGATTAACAAGTAATTTTTGTTTCTAAAATGAAATAAGTCAGTGGCTATAATTTCCCATGGTAATGAGGGTACCGGCTTCATAATCAATGGTTCTTTCGGTTTTGATGGTTGGTATGATTGGCAAATAGCGCATTTTTCAACAAAATTTTTTATGTCAGTAAACATTCCTATCCAAAATACGATCGATCGTGCTCTACTAATACACCTTTGAATTCCTAAATGCCCAATATGAATTTTTTCTTTTATTTCTTTTTGTAATGCTTTTGGTATTAACGTTTTTGTTGTTAAGTATAAATTTCTTTAGTGTTTCTAGGCTATAGTCATATGACGTTGCGTTTTTAATTTTTTCTTTTGTTGTTGCTGTAAACTTTGAAAGTACATGAACTTCGATGTTCTCTTCTTTGTCAACCCACTCATTATTTTCACAGTCTCTACTAAGCGTATCAGCCAATTTTATTTCTGTTCCTTTTCTGTGTAGAACATGTGGGGAATATGGGAGAACATGCAGTAAAATAGTTTGTAATCTCTGAGATGCTGCGTAAAGTGACTTTTTAAGAATCGTTTCGAGCGGTTTGTGATCTGTTTCTATTATAAACTTTTTGCCGTAAATATACTCGTGAAACTTCTCACATGCAAAACGAATTTGAGCGTAGTTTTGTTGCGATTTTGATAGAGCTCTTGAAGCGCCTACGCACCTACGCTTGATTTGCTAGCATCCACCTGAAGTTTAACGTCAAGATTTGGATCATAATATCGAAGTAATGGAGTGGATGAAAACGCATTCTTTAGCTTATTGAACGACAATTAATGTTGTGACGACCAATACTATTGGACATATTTTTTTAGAAGATCTCGAAGGGGAGAAGTTATATCCGATAAATTGGATATACATTTACAGAGGTATGTAGCCATACCTAATATTCTTTGAAGCTGAGTACGATTTTCTGGTTTTTTAAGCTGGTTAATTGCTGCGATTTTATCTGGATCAGCAGCTATGCCATGAGACGTTAAAATATGTCCTAAAAGTTTTACTTTACTTTACTTTACTTTAGCCATCAAAAATATTATTATCGATTATAATATCATTTACACGTAGAATTAACGTAAATCGTTCGCAATCATTTTTACCAAGCAGAGGCTCTAAATCTGGAAAATCGTCAACTACGAAAAATTTTGTTTTGTATTTTTTATTTCGAACAACGCATAATGAATTTAATTCTCCGCGAACATACATTTTTGCTCCACCAAATGCAATTAATTTATTGTTTACCGGCCGCATATTTGTTAATTGATGTTTATTTACCAGACTTACTGGGATGACGTTGCACTGTGCAGCTGTATCAAGCTTGAATTTAATATTTTTATTATCAACGACGATTTCTTCATACCAATTGTTTTTTCCGTCTTTGTTTGTTTCTGACATTTTAACAGTTAAAACAAATAAATCGCTGACGGTATCAGAATCAGCACTTTGATTCTGCTGCAGCGAATTGACTTGCTTCATTTCACTGCGTTTATTTCTATAACAGAATTTAGCGTAGTGTCCTCTTTTTTGACACTTTTACACTTGCTGTTAAATGCTGGGCAATTACGAATTTCGTGATTTTTTCCACATCGTTTGCAATCATAAAATGACACATTGTTTTTATTCATTGTACATGAACCTTTTGGTTTTGCATATTTTCTTAAGACTTCTATTTTTACATCATCTTTTTTATGCAATTCTTTGAGTTGTTGTGTAGCCATCTCACTTGCTCTACATATTTTAATGGCTCTTTCCAGATTAATATCATCCTCTGAGAGTAGTTTTTCTCCAACTGCATCGTTTCCAATACCTACCACAATTTTGTCGCGCAACAGAGAATCTTTAATATTACCAAAATCACATTTTCGTGATTGGTTTTTTATTTTTGTAAAAAATTCCTCCAAGGTTTCTCCCGCACTTTAGTACAGGGTATTAAATGTATATCTTTCAAACGTAACACTTATTTTTGGTGCGAAGTATTCCTCGAATTTCTGCTGAAATATCGTTATATCTTTTTGTTCGTTGGATTGCAAAGAAAAAGAATTAAAAATGTTGACCGCATCTCCTCCAATTGATGACATAAATGTAGCCACCTGGATTTCGGCTGATTTTTATTCAATTATGCTGCAATTGAAAACCATTTGTATTGTTGTAGCCAATTTTTCCATGATGTTGACGCATTGTTTCCCGTTATTTGTAAAGGTTTGGGAGGTTTAACAAATGACGAAGTTTGTTGCTCAGTTTCCTTCATATACGACATTCTTTACTAAAGACCACTATTCTGACACCATGTAATGAACAAGACGGCAGTCGAGTTAGAACTGAACTTTATTCTTTAGATCGT
The DNA here is from genome assembly GCA_947311025.1 of Lypha dubia. Taxonomy (NCBI): domain Eukaryota; kingdom Metazoa; phylum Arthropoda; class Insecta; order Diptera; family Tachinidae; genus Lypha; species Lypha dubia. The sequence continues at coordinate 35,097,894 of OX371264.1, read as the reverse complement.
GTTGATTATAAGTTACAAATAAGAATGTATGATAAGGAGAGTAATATATAAACAAGGTGATGAGTATATTATGTACACGTACACTAAAAATACTGTACGCGTACACTAAAAATAATGTGCAGGTACACTCAAAATACTGTACATGTACACTAAAAATACTGTACGCGTACACTAAAAATAACATACACGTACACTAAAAATAATGTACACGTACACTAAAAATGCTGTACGCGTACACTACAAATAATTTACACGTACACTAAAAATACTGTACACGTACACTAAAAATAATGTAAAAATAATGTACACGTACACTAAAAATACTGTATGCGTACACTAAAAAATAATGTAGGTTAGGTTAGGTTAGGTTTCGAGGACCGCCACATCTGAGACGTGACGCACTTGGGTCCGTTTAATTCGGTCCCTTTGTGATACCCTACAGCAGACAGGGCTCAGTCAATTGGTTATTCAATTGCCTGTAATTGCCCTGTCGCCGAATCAAACCATCCTGATTGTTGCAAGAAGTAGGATATGTTGGTTAGCCCCATGTTTGCCAGACTGTCGAGGTCTGGCAGAGTGTTGAAGCCCATAGTAACCGCCCTAATGCTGTTATGCGCGGGGCATTGACATAGAAAATTAATAACTGTTTCTTCTTCCTCCTCATCGTTACAACTTCTGCAGTAGTCATTCTAACTTAGGCCCATCCTTTTGGCATGAGTCCCGAAACACCAGTGCCCCGTTAGCGCTGTTACTAGTCGTCTTGTGTGACATTTACCAAGCCTGAGTAGATCGCAAGTTCTGTGCAGGCTGTAGCGGGGCCAAGTGCACCTGGCGACTCGACAGGTGTCTTGTTCCCACCTTTCTTGAGCAAGATTGTATGATTCCTGCTGGATCAATCGCTTGCAGTGAGATAGAGGAATGCCAACGAAGTGACATATCATCGAGTTGCTCAATGATGCACCCTTTTTAGCAGTTTCGTCCGCAATAACGTTTCCAGTGCACTCTGAGTGCCGTGGGATCCAGACTAGTGTTACTCTTGAATGTCTCGCTATCTCGTTTAGAGATTTCAGGCATTCGTTTACCACCGTCGATGTAGTGTATACACCATTGATAGCAGCAATAGCCGCTTTGCGGTCGGTAAAAATATGGATGTCTTCCGAAATCCTATAATACCTAAGCCATCTTGCCGCTCCTGTGATGGCCGAGACTTCGGCTTGCAGGACGCTACAGCCATCCCGAAGTCTGAATGGAACCTTATTGTTAAAGTTTTCCACATAGAAACTTCCCCCAGTGTTTGCGCCTCTTTTGGAGCCATCAGTGAATACTCTGGTGGCTCCTTCGATGGCAGGGGGTAAGGAGTGATATACCCTATTGGGAACAATAGATTGAAAAAGCCCGCCAAAATAAGGTTCCGGTGGGCAGTAGTCGGTGAAGTCATGGAGCGCTTGGTACAGCCTGAGAATCTTGGAGTGGCCAAGATCGGTTCTCGTCCATGAACATGTAGCGTTCAGTCTGATCGCCGCGATCAAAGCTAGCTGTTTGGCCAGAACGTCCACCGGAAGCCAGTTCAGCATAGCGAACAATGCTTTCGTTGTAGTAGGCCTGAGCGCTCCCGTTATCAGCATCGCCGGTAGCCGAAAAATTTTCTCTATAGTTCGTCGGTAGGAGTCTTTCTCTATCGCTTCCCACCAGACTATAACCCCATAGAAGATTATGGGCTTAATTACCGTCTCAAAGATCCAGTTAGTCCCTCGGGGTTCGATGCCCCAGCTGCGACCAATTGCTCTTTTGCATGTGTAAATAGCCACGAGGGCCTTATTTGCTCTATGCTGGGTGTTTAGGTTCCAAGATATTTTACTGTCTAGGATTACGCCCAGGTACTTAGCGTTGTCCGAGACCTTCAGTGTGGTCCCGTTCAGTTTGAGGGGTGCAAAGTCTCCGATTTTGTGCCTCCTAGTAAATAGCACCAATTCGGTTTTCGCCGGATTGACGCCAAGCCCACAGCTGACACTCCATTTGCTGAGGAGTGTCAGAGCAGATTCCATACACTGAGATATTGTGCTCAGGTATTTGCCAGAGATAGCTATTGCCACGTCGTCAGCGTAAGCTACGGTTTTAACCAGCTTCCGCTCTAGGCTTAGCAGTAGAGAGTTGATGGTCAAATTCCACAAGAGCGGTGACAAGACACCCCCTTATGGGGTGCCCCGATTCACTGCTCTGTATTCAGTGGCAGATCCAAAAGATGCACTTATGACCCTTCTAGTTAGCAGATTTTTTACGAACCTGCACCCCTATTTACTATTTCAAGATTATTATTGATAATAAAATTGAAAAGAGACTCACCTCGTGCGTTGGTGTTATTACTGCTCCATGTGATGTGGTGCGAGTTCGCATCAGCACAGATTATGATTGGCGTCCTTGTGGTGTCAGCTTTGGCCACTATACCACGTACCAAGTTGTTTGGTGGACGCTCACCGTGGTCATGGGCAATGTAGCTGGAGACTACCAGATGATGCCGGATTCGTTCTCCATTGCTGCGGTCACAGTATCTTCATCACTGTAACCCTTTAAAATGAAGATGCGTAAAGAGTTTTTAGCCAATATGCAAGATGTGATATTACCTGTACCATGGGCAACCAAGAGCTTGTAGCCCCTGAGGTTTAGTCCACCAACCCGTCCTTTATGGACCCAAGGTTCCTGGATCATGATTAGCTCCTCCTCCTTCTCTACCACCCGCAGGTGCATTGCGGCAGATGCTGCTTTAGAGTGGTGTAGGTTGACTTGAGTCACCTTCACCATCGTCCATTTTTTCAGTTAAAGTGACGTCGACGCCCTCCTGGTCCTCATCAGAGGCCAGCAGGTCGTCTTCGTCACCATCCGCGACGTTCAACCGCTCAAAGAAGCCGCTAACCCGGATCGCGATTCCGTCTGGCGTCAGTCCGGTAGATGCGTAACAAAATTGTGCTAAAACAATAGAACAATTTGTTCTGCCTCTCCCGCACTAGCGCCAGCGACTCCTGATTCAGGATCAGAATCACCTTCCTTTTGCACCCTTCGGCCGCAGACACCTTTGCTACCTTCCAGTCACTGGTTGGTAGGTCAGGGTTGCAGCACCGAAGGATCTTAAGGATTTCCTCCGGTGCCGATGGTTCATCATTATGGCGTAGGTATTATGGCGAAGGCTCTAGGTAACCTGTGAATCTCCTCCATAGGAACCGCATCCAGCCTAGCGCCCTGCCATACTTCACCTATGCAATCAATGGCCTGCTTTAGCAGCGTCGCTGAGCGTTCGTCCGCACAGGCCATCAACTTGATATGATTTTGGTGCCAGCCAAAATCACTGCACTGGCGGGGGGGGTCCCGGATTGTCTTGGTAGACTTTCCAGAAGACCCCCACCAGTTTCTTATTTACCATGTCCCACTTGTCATATGACATGGCGCCGTCACCTACACCCCTGTCTATGATGGCCCTTACGAGGTGCCCTTTGGCCACCTCACTGTAGGAACCACTGCCGACAGTGTTGTGTTTAGGACGTTTGGTCCTAGGGTGGTTAGCTGCAACTGCGTTTTCCTCCTCTGAACGTTGCCGTTTAGGCCCTGCAGCAGGGGGAGGGTTGCTACGCAGTGCAGCCATGTGGGCCTTCGCCCATGATAGAGAAGCTGTCTGCTCATTCGTGAGCTGATCAGCCGGTAAGGATCCTAGGATCGAAATAAAGCGTAAGGCGGCACGCCTTGTTGTTGCAGCCCTTTTGGAGTGTACAATGTGCTTGGGTGCTGCTGTTTTGCCGGAGTTGGCAGGGGTGGCAGGGTATTGGGGCCGGAGGTTATCCTACCAGTCCCTTCCCCTGCAGTTCGCACATTGTGGGCACCAGGTTTGTCTGGCTTTGCCTTGACCGACCTGGCCCCTGAAAAGGGAGTTTTAGCCGCCGTGGCGGCAATGGCTTGGGCGGCTTTGGAGGTACTAGGCCCGAAGTCCACAGGTACCTCACCGCGAGTTTTTTGGTGAAGCGCCAGGTTGGGTGTGCCACCCTGGCTCTTCGCCGTACCAGCAGTCCGTAGGCTGGCAGGGTCTGGTGTTGCCACCCTGCTCGCCGTCGACAATGTTCCGTCGGTCTTGGTGCCTTTCTTTGCCGTTTTCGTTAGTGAGGCTTTGGCCGTCCTTGTGGCAATAGCTTTGGAGGTACCGGGCTTAAAGTCCGCATGTACCTCACCGCGTGGTTTTTGGCAACCGCCTGCTGTGCTGTCCTTTGGTGGATCGCTAGGTTGGGTGTGCCACCCTGGTTTTCCACCGCACCAGTTGTGCGTAAGCTGACAGGGTCTGGTGCAGCCACCCGCTCGCCGTCGTCAAAGTCCCAGTTAAGTCCAGTTGTGCCGTATCGTTATTTGTTGTTGTTGTTGTTGTTGTTGTTGTTGTTGTTGTTGTGGTTGTTGTTGGTTTTGTTTTGATTGTTTTGTCATCCATTAAGTTCCCACGAGTGTGGGGGTCAGTAGGTCCACCACGTCATAGCCCCCTGTAACGTCGTAAGGGCGTCATTACTTGCTGAGGTGCCCAGGTATCAGCAAGGCTCCGTTAAAATACAGTCTCTTACCCCCGACTGCAAAAATCCGATAGGCAAGGGTCGCGTATCACCTCGGTTTAGGGGTTGGATAACCTTTAGTATACCGGCCTTGATAGCTTCGTGTCTTTGGCTCAGAGGTACTGTGGGGAATCTTAGCATTGACCCATAGTTTCTGAGCAAAAGGCAGAAACCACACCCAGTACTGAAGCCACCACATCACGACAAGATTGTTATCCAGGTGGGGAAAAATAATGTACACGTACACTAAAAATACTGTACGCGTACACTAAAAATAATGTACACGTACACCAAAAATAATGTATACGTGCACTAAAAATACTGTATGCGTACACTAAAAATAATGTACACGTACACTACAAATACTTTACAGGTACACTTAAAATACTGTACGCGTACACTAAAAATTATGTGCACGTACACCAAAAATTCTGTACACGTACACTTAAAATACTGTCCATGTACACTAAAAATACTGTACACGTACACTAAAAATAATGTACGCGTACACTAAAAATAATGTAAAAATTATGTACACGTACACTAAAAATACTGTACGCGTACACTAAAAATAATGTATACGTGCACTAAAAATACTGTATGCGTACACTAAAAATAATGTACACTTACACTAAAAATTATGCCACATCAAATATTCCATGTAAGTTGAGCCATAAATATGGCCATTTGAACGTGGCACAACGACCAGGTATGCACAGTTCCATTACAAGTACAACAATCCAAAAACAACATGTATATTGTTGGTATAAAGTACTCGCTTTTCATAAAAAAACACAAATAATTTTAACATTTTCTTTCGAATGATTTCCAAGCTGTAACAATTATTTGTGTGTGCTCTAAAACTGTATCAGTTAGTATTAATATAAACTTAGTATAATATAAACCGAATTGAGGTAGGTGTGCTAGTAAGCTCACCTTTTGGATATGCCTTGCTACAAATGTAAACACAAAACATATGCTTTCAATAAATGAATTTTGTGAGAAATAATTTATAGCAAAGTAATATTTGGTATTTTTTTAATTTCACGAATTCAACAAGACCCTGCAGCGGCTTCGGTTTTGCCTGTTAAATGCTAATCAATAATTATTATCTGTACAACAATATATTTATTAATATATGTATGCATCACCATCATGAAATTTTTTAAAATTATTACATACATACATTCATATAAAATAACATTTTTTAAATTATTTTTCATTGTCGATCGACTTGTCGTGCTGAAAACTTTTAGTGGGGCGCAAAACAGCTGTTTGTCGTTGAAAAAGCAAGCGAGCGATATCGATCGACATCGTGGGTTAGGCTGTAAATGTAATTTACTTTCATTATTTTATTCTAAGTATTAAAATTTAATTTAATTTTACAATTTTATTATTTTTAATTAAGTTCAATTTTTTTTATCCATTATAAAGTTATAAAAAATTTTTTTTTTTAAATTTAAAAATAATTAAAAATATTCTTGAGGTGTTACTTTTTGTCTTATTTTATTAAGCTTTAATTTTTATTTAAGTAACATTTTATTTATATTTCTATTTTAAGTGCCTTTGTTGGCGTTTTTGTAAATAAAAAAATGTTTTTTTTTTTAAGATTTTAGCTACGAGCTATTTAGTAATCAAAAAAAATGTTTGCCACGAGCGGTTAACGCTTACTGGCCCTAGTGTGCGACTTTAGCGCACCACTTTTAATATAAAAGTTATTAATTAATTAATTGTAAAATACATATGAAGTAAAATATATATATTTTTGGTGATTTTGTGGTCTTCTTGGTTCTCTTCAGATCATTTTGGCTGGCTGATGGAGGTGATAGATGTCGTCCTTCTTTGGCTACCTTTTGGCCAGGCGGACCCTCTCCTTCTTCTGCTCTTGTTTCTGGGTGCAAATCTAGTAGCACTCCAAGAAAACTGGCAGGATGCTCTTACTTCTTCAGATTGCAGTTTAGTAGAACTCGCTGAAGAACACTGGCAGGATCGCCATGTAATAAAATAGTTTTTATTTATTTTATTTTTGTCTTAGAGCTTGTGTAGTTGGAGCTCCTAAGACTGTTGTTTTATTAATTGAATTGTAAACTAAATGACATTGGCTTATATACTAATTATGAGAATAATTCTTAGGGGGGTACCTTTACATAAGAGTAAAAGAATAGATATATATTACTAGCATTTAACCCGCTACTTCGCTAGCGTATCCCTTTCTTTCGTGGACATATTTTTACGCCAAAGCTTATGTTGCATTCACTCAGGGCATTGCATGTTTAATTTTATGTTTGTAGGTCCAATACTTACAAAGATTAAAAAGTACGTGTTGAAAAACAAAAACGGTTCTTGTCTTTGATTCGCTTCCGCTCAGGAAATTATATGTTTCTAGGTTCAATATTAACGAATACAAAAATGTACCAGTTAAAATAAAAAAAGTACCAATAATTTAATACGTTTATGTCAATAAATAAAAAAAATGTTTTATAAAAAAGTACCAAAAATAGTTACGCTTTTTACCCCTTAAACGTACGAATTTCGAAAAAGTACCAAATATGTATTTGGATTTTTTAGATAAGTTTCAAATGTGATATAACCCTTATTTATATGTTTATGGGCTTAAAAGATAGATGGGGTGACAAAAAAGTACGAAAATGAAAGATTTACCCGTTTACTCCGTTAAAAGTCTGAATTTCCAAAACATTCGAATTTCCAAAAATCCCGTCTTAGAGGATCGATTTGGGGAGAGACCAAGCCCTGGTCCAAATTTCAAGTTTTTGCCTTCAGGCGTTTAGGCTGTGCGATGATGAATCAGTCAATAACGTTACAATTTTATATATATAGATTGCTGGGTAAGCATATTTAGCTTCCAACTATTTATGTATGGCATGTGTTCAACAGTTTGAAAGTTCAACGACTGTCAATCAAACGACGACAATCAAAGAAATGCAGTTAATAAATGTGATTCATTTAAGTGCATTGTGCTGCTGCACTTGATTAACCGTACAAGTGTCAAATTAGCGACACACCCAAAATATCTTGCTTGCAGTTTGCCAATGCTTGCATGTTGCGGTACTATTGAATCGCAATGCATACTACACACTGTTGGCCACATGCTACACTGTTAGGCACCTTTAGCACTCTTCAGTTGATATGTATAAAAGTTTTTGTTTTTAGTCTCAAGATCTGAGACTATTTTTCGGTAATTATTTTCTTGTATTACCTGAATTTTTGTTTCTTTGATTTTGCCCCGCTTAATTGGAGTTACATAGAACTCATTTTCTCCAATTAATGAGATAAGGCTTTTAACCAACAAACTAGAATTCTGTGGTGGTGGAAATGGGTGGTGGTTTACTGGACCTTGTTGTATTTGTGTCTTCATCGACTTGTTCATTCAAAATAGCGAAACGATTTTCAGAATGTTTAATATTATTTTTCCCTTCTTTGGGCATTTTCGCCGATGACGCTATTTGGGCAGATTTGGGACTTCTTCCCCTTTTTAGCACGGTTATGTATCTGTCCATTCACTATCACTATTTTCACTTATTGCATTTGCAATTTTGTGCACGTTGGTCACCTTGTTATTTATTGTTAAGCTGACAAGTTTGCTAATGGGTGCTATTGTTGTTGCTTCTTTATCACTATTTAACATGTACGGAGAGCTTGATAGCGCACGAGTAATTGTGTTTTGCGTAGAATTCAGGTTTGTGTTTAATTCATTTTTTTTATTGTCGTCATCAGCAACCAAAGTTAAATAAATATTCCTATTGCTTGTAGTTTTATTGTTGTTGTTAGAAGATGAACTCATGTTTTTGTGTTCACTTATATTATTAGTTGGTGTATGCAAATACATATGTATTTTGCACACAAGCAAAAAATAAAATAAAAACCAGTAAAATAACTGTTTAATAAATGTTTTGTTTTGGTTTTTTTTTGTGAGTTCAACTTTCAATAATTTTTAATATTCAGTTGCGACGATTATAAAAACGCGTCTGTACACTACGAGAGTTGAATAGTAATCGATTGTGTAATTTGTTTTGTAAAGAAAGTGAGAAATAGAGAAATGAAATTATATGTATACTAGCATTTAACCCGCTACTTCGTTAGCGTATCCCTTTCTTTCGTGGACATATTTTTACGCCAAAGCTTATTTTGCATTCACTCAGGGCATTGCATGTTTAATTTTATGTTTGTAGGTCCAATACTTACAAAGATTAAAAAGTACGTGTTGAAAAACAAAAACGGTCCTTGTCTTTGATTCGCTTCCGCTCAGGAAAAATGTACCAGTTAAAATAAATATGTATTTGGATTTTTTAAATAAGTTTCAAATGTGATATAAACCTTATATCTATGTTTAGGGGTTTAAAAGATAGATCGGGTGACAAATCAATACCAAAATGCAGGTTTTACTCGTTTACTCCGTTAAAGGTCTGAATTTCCAAAAAGTACCAGACACCTGTCCGCTTATTTTTCTAAAGAACAACGATAAGCATTAAATTTTTTTTGTATCTCTTTTAGTTTTAGAGATATAAGGTTACCGTTTTCGCCCTTTTTTACCCCCTAAACATTCGAATTTCCAAAAATGCCGTCTTAGTGGATCGATTTGGGGAGAGACCAAGCCCTGGTCCAAATTTTAAGTTTTTGCCTTCAGGCGTTTAGGCTGTGCGATAATGAATCAGTCAGTCAGTAACGTTACAAATTTATATAGATAGATTAGTCCCATCTATAAGGCCATATCCAAAAACTGGGGATATTGTTTTGTAGTTGGAATTAAAAAATGTACTCTATACATACAACTTTTGCAATGTTCATAAAAAGTAAAATAATTTGGAAATACATATGTACATGTTTTAATACAAAATGTCCTTAAAATTTTTTTTGTATAACAAATCAAATTTATATTGATTTTTAATGAATGCGTCAGCTACCCTCTAAATGTAACTTACTTATATCCTTTAAAAACTTTTTTGCGTTGAGTAAATTTGGAAATATTTTGAATGGTATTACAAACAATTATAAACCGCGTAATTCTCTTTTTTTGGCATATACATATATCTTATATAAAAAATTTATTTATTTATCGGATACTCAATCCATCTTATAAAATTCTACATCAAAATGTTTTTGTTTTGAATATTTCGAAGTCCTAAGTTTTTGAATTTGTTTTCAAATAACAAATTTGGGAATTTTAGGAGATAATCGAATGAAAGTGTAGAATAAAAATTACAAAAGGTTACCCAGAAACAAATAACATTTTCTATATAATATAGGTATACAACGCCAGCTGATTTTTTTTTATGTGGCTAGGTGTTTCAAAAGTTGTTTACGAAGAAGATAATGGTCGCGTTCATAAGGCGTAACTGTTGAGCTCAACTGTTGCGAAACTGTTGGCAACTGTTGAGCTCAACAGTTACGTCTTAGAAACACCTTGATGAAAACTGCAAAATGAACAGCTGATAAATGTAAACAATTGAATAGAAATAAGAAGCGCAAAAGAAATATGTAATTTAAAGTATGGATAGTAATAGAATGCAAAGTTTGCCTTGGGTTTGCGGAAAAGTAAACAGATTCATATCGTATGAAGAAAATTGTTGGTTGTAATGTTTGTAAATTTTTTTTAAAAACTATTTTACTTTTGCTTTTGTAAAAAGCAAATAAAATTTTTGTAGATGAGTTTTGGAACTTTTCAAATATAAATGGTAAAGATCTACTGATGAGTTGGTATTTAGTTACCAATGAAATGCATATATATTAGCTAACGTATAACAAATAACAATTTTTTAAATTTTTTATTGTTATTATTTTGGTTGAAAGTAAATAAAACTATATAATCCTATATATATATACTCGTATATTACAATAATCATGAAAAGATAAAGTTATGAAATTTTTGAAATTTGTTTGAAATTAACAATATATTAAATAAAATATTTTAAATTTCTTTCAGAGACTTACAAGGGAATAACATAACTGTGCTTTTTGAGTCCGATTTTCAAAGGTTGACTAAACTAAGAGTTTTGTAAGTATACTAAATCTTATTATATATATTTTTATTATTTGCAACCCAATAATATTGCTAAGATTTACTCATTTAGGTGCCAAAGAAATTAAATTAATAAAAAAAATTTTAAAATCATTTTGCGCCTTCTTCTTTTTCTAATAGAAACGAAGAAGTGATATGTAAAAAAAGCACTTTATGTAGATTTAAATAATAAGGATGTAAATCATTAGTACAATCACATACAAATTTGGCATGCAAATCCAAAAATAATGATATCAAAACCATTGAATTTTTTTGGAACCGATACATTCCGAATCCCGGTAGTCATATAGAGAAAACAGTTTCAACACTTATGTATTTATATAAATTTATTATTATCTAGTTTGAGGTTCTATTTTCGCTTGTCTGGTTATAAAGGGGCAAAAAACCGATCAAGAGAATAGCAGGAGGGTTAAAAAGTTTCACAACTATTATCCTCGTGGTGCTTTGCATAAAAGTGCTTACAAGATTTCCTTTTCTGATTCATTGTAGTCTTATGGTGTTTTCTTTTCTACAAAAAAATGCTACATCTCCATGCAGAAAGTGTACTTACGTGTTTGTTTCTTAAAAATGTTTTGCTCTCTAAAAGGGCAGTGTGTTTGATTCTAAAAAATTGCCCTCAATAATGGTGGAAGGCATTGCACTTTTTGCCCCGTTAAAATCGGCAGTGTTGTAAGTGCCCTGTAAAACAGATGGCAAAGCGAATTAATACCAAGTGGCCTTATTAGTACAACAAGATCTAGCATTCACCAAACTGTAATGTTAAATGCAAGGTATATTAATTATCAGGTAGTCGCATTAGCTAAAATTGACATCAGCTGATTGATTTTTTGTTGTCAAAACTTCGTTGTGTTTTTATAAAAATATTGTGACATTTTTTTATTTAATTAAAATTTAAGAAATTGAAAAAAAAACGCGTGAAAAATTTAAAAAATTTAATTAAAATTAAAAATATCAATTATAATGCGTGTATGTAGTGTCTGCAAAAAAAATTTGCAAAGGGGGAAGGAAAGTTGTTCCAAGTACCCAAAGAAAAGCACCTGAGAAGTACATACATATATGGAGCGAAATTTGTTTCAGGAATTTCACACCAACTTCTCTTTTATGTAGCTCTCACTTTTTGCCATCAAGCATTTTACATGCTGGAAAAAAGGTAAAGTCTAATCGTCTGCATCTTTAACATTTTCCGTTGCTCCAACAACAGCATCTACAATACGTTCAATATTGCGTTGTTGCAAAATATCCTGGAAAGGAGGATACATAGACTTTCTTTAAATTTTACTAGGAATTTTTCGATGCATACATACATATGTATATTTTTGTTTTCTTACCTTTCCTGTAAAAATATCCTGTAATGAAGCAACATTCTTCTCCAATGCCTCATTTTTACGTATACATACATATGTATGTATATGGGCAGTATTCTCTTATGATCTAATTCCACTTTTCGATGGAGTTTAATTATCATAACTCCAGCCTTAAACAAATGAATTTGCAAAGGGAGGAAATTGTTTCCTAGTAGCCAAATAAAAGACACATCCTGATTTTATCCATACATCTATCAACAACTTTTTGTTTTATGTATTGTAAAAAATTTTAACTTATATTTTTAATTTATGCAATTGTTTTTTTAATTTAATTTTTGTTTTGTTTGTACATCACATTTTGCCAACAGCCAAGTTTTTACACTAACAAAATGCCTGTTGTTTTTGTGATGTTGTATTTGTTTTAGGGACAAGACTACCTTATTTAATATACCTTGATTGTATAATTATACGATTAGACAACACATATGACGTTAATACGAGCTTGTGAATTGAACAATTGTTTATTTCATAAACAGCTGATTGATTACTACTTGCACAAACTTCAAAAACTTCTGCGGAAAGTAGTAGTTTAATAATTGTATAACTGAGCTGAGGAACAAATTATCGTCTGATACCGTTGCTGCAATTTTATTTTCTAAAGAAGGTATGGAACAAATCTAGTTTAGTGACGCAGCTCCAAATGAAAAAAAACAATACATAGGGCGATAGAAAATCGAAAAATAATACGAAAATTTAATGTGGTAACTTTCTCGGAAACGCATAGTTTTCGAGTTATTGGCCTCTGAAGTTTGTATATATATGTGCGATTTCCCTTTGCATTTCTCAACGTATAAGGACAATTTTGGTATCATTTGAAAGCTTTTGACTAGATCTATATGAATTTGCAAATTTTCTATTTAAATTTTAAAATCTTTAGCTGTCAAAGCAGTTTTTAAAATTGTCTGCATCGACGGCCTTCGGCCGGGCTTAATGATTTTCTCCACCATGGTATATCCCGACACGGCGGTATATAGAATAGATTGTCTGCATAGCCGGCCTTTGGCCGGGCCTAATGATTTTCTCCACCTTGTACACCAACACAATGATATAGAAAATATAATATTTATGACATCAGATTGTACGCTGGAGGAAGTGTTTGACAGATATTATCCACACTAATTTATTTTAATATAGGTTAGCAGGTTGCTGGAAATTAGATTCTAGCCCACTTGGGTCCAATAACAATAATTTTTTTTTTTAATATCACTAAAATCTTCTGTATTTTAACAAATTCATATAGATCTAGTCAAAAGCTTTCAAATGATACCAAAATTGGCCTTATACGTTGAGAAATGCAAAGGGAAATCGCACATATATATACAAACTTCAGAGGCCAATAACTCGAAAACTATGCGTTTCCGAGAAAGTTACCACATTAAATTTTCGTCTTATTTTTCGATTTTCTATCGCCCTATGTATTTTTTTTCATTTGGAGCTGCGTCACTAAACTAGATTTAAGCCGAAGGTATACAGAAAAACGGCAAAAAACAAAAATTTAAGTTTCAATGACTTTATTAATTTAAGATTTTTCTGCTGCTTTTTATTATGTACAGTAGAATCTTATTTACTTGTTCTAATATTTGCATTACCTTGTAAGTAAATGTAACTTGGTATTTATTTATTATAGTTTGTTACATGTCAGTTGATACTGCCAGTTTTTTATTCCCAAATGATCGATATAATCCAATGTGCCGTTAAAATTATTGTTGCTTTCATGTACCACAACGGACTCGGTGATGGTGCTCAACATTTTGGGGAGTTTAGCTAAATTTGTCGATTCGTTTGCTTTATTTGGGATTTTAATCGGTACTTCTATCATTGGGTGTTCTAGTTGTCTGGGACGATAGCTAAAATCACATAACTGTGTCTTGGTGGCAGTTTGTTGATGCTGTTTGCTAAGATTTAACTCACAACGGTTCCACTTTGAGCATCTTAAATTTTTAGCATCTGACTTTGCGCTGTTGAAACGTTTCAAGATTATCGACGGTCGGGGGAACCATTTTTGTCATAAATCGCAATTGAATTGTGCATTAAGTGGCAAAGAATCGCGGCGTATGAAATATACACATATACATAATAAGGTCAACAGAATCAGCACAAGAACCAACATTAGGAAAAACCCATGCTTAAAACGTACTGCATCAGCTGAAGCTTCCATGTACAGCAAATGTTGCGTTATTGCCGTATTATCTGAATATAAGGTATAGTCCCTTGAAATGGTTTCGGGAAGAAAAATTTCCCAAAAGCCATATACTCTCATTAAATGAGCCATATAAGGAGAGTTATGCTCAATAGTTGCAGCGGCTGGCAGCCGATCATTTGACATCTGGTAAGAACTACTAAATTCATTACGATTTTGTCTGGTGTGGATGGATGCAACTTCACCATTAAATAAAATCCGTATGATTTTTTCTAAATTCCTTGAATCCAAATGAGTGGAATCTGTTTTCGATGTTGGCCATGGCCTTCCTAGTTCATAAATATATTTGTTTTTATTGCTGTATGGAATCCAGTCCTTGTAGCTCTCTAACGGATGAGGATTACCGTTTTTAATAAAATTCAAAAAGGGTTTTTTAATCTTTTGATATATCATCTCTTCTTCGTTATTAAGACGACGACGTGCGATTTGCTGAAACAATGTGGGACCAAATAAGAATGGTAAATCTGAAGTGTGCGATGACCCACCAAATAAATTGATCTTTCCACGTATATCCATTGAATTTGGAAAATCATTTATATAAGCGTATAGTTTGTTGCTATTCATTGTTGCTTCGGTCGCGCTAGATAAAATATTAAGTAATTGATAAAAAGGAATTTCATAATTATATTCAGATGAAAGTCTCTGTAGAGCCGCCAGTAACTGAATCGGATTTTCTTGATATTCATCAGCAAAATAACGCCAGTTTATGGCATCTAAACTTCGCTTCTTAATGCTGTCATTTAGCTGATTATGATGCGCAAACGCATTCTTCAGTAATGTGTGTTTAATGTACGATTTCAAAGAGTAATAGCTGTCCCTAGCCAATTCTAGCCAATAATCTTGCATAAAAGCTCCCTCATTTGATGTAATTCCTACCAGTGAAACCGGGAAATTGTTCATATAAGTTTCTAAGAATTTCTTTAAAATTATTATCCAGAGTTGGTCCCAAGCGAGCTGTAGCATTTCCATGATCATAAACACTTTCAAATGCCTTCAAGAGATCACTTACACTTTTCGATCGAAGACATATCAATAACTGCTTATCATACTCTTCAAATTGGCAACCCAATTTTTTAACTACTTCACTAGAAGCTGCTTGTACCAATGATACCGGTTGAAAAGCACGATCAATATATCCGCTGGACATTAAAATCAATTGATTAAAATGGGGAGAAGATGTGTACCTCCCAGCATTATTAGGAAGTGAGTGATAAAAAGCACATGGTGCCCCGCTAGTGCCATGACCCAACAGAGTTACTTGATTTGGATTTCCACCAAAACTTTCAACATTTTGTTGAATCCATTTCAATGCTAGGGACTGATCAAGAAGGCCATAGTTACCGTTTAAATCATTACTGCCTGGTACATTTAACCATCCAAAAATGTTTGTGCGATATTGCACGCTTATAACAACAAATCCATCAGCAGCAATGTCTAAGCCTGTGATTCTATTACGCGGCCAGTCATAAGACATGTCTTCACCAGTTAAAACTACCAATACGGGCAGTTTTCCATAACGCAGTCCGTTCTAAAAATATAACTTTTTAATTTCTTTAAAAAAAGCTACAAAAATTATTTATCAAATTATACATACTTAGATATGTATGTATGTATGTATGTATATACCAACCTCCGAAACCCAAATATTCAAATACAAACAATCCTCATTAGTCTCAGATGAGCGTGCGAGAAGTTCGCCTGTCAGCACCTCATCGTAAATAGTGTTTGAAAGTTGGGGGCAAACAGGTCTCATAGCCATGGCAAGTAAAGTTCGATTCCAACCACTATGAACTTTGGGTGCCTGTAATATAGAAAATTAGAATAATAAAATCTATAATACGAGTATTTTTCTTATGTTTGCGTACTTATTACTCTATTATATGTATGTATGTATGTATATGAACCAATTTTAAAACTTTCGTTTTGTTGCTTGCATTTTGCCCACATTATATTTTTTATTTTGAAAATCGTGGAGCAAACCAAAATATTCTTTATCACTTAACTCCTCCATAAATGGTTGGATTTGTTAAATTCTTTATGTGTTTTACCGGACTTTCTTGCAGGTAGATCTCATATATATATATATTTTTTTGTAAATCGGGGGTTTGCATGTACGGTCACAAGCTGCCAACACAAACTCCCCAAATTTTATTTATTGTATGACTCGTTCACTGACGGACTGAGTTTCTTAATTGCAGGATAGTATTGCAGCCGTAGAATACTATTAAAAATGAATAGTATAATTCTTTTTGCAATATAAGGCAGTTGTTGAAGCATTTTGTTGCTTATGTTGTCGACACCTGGGGCTTTTTGGTGTTGAGACTAGTAAGGGATTGAAAAGGCCACACCCGGTTGAAAAGGAGGGATACTCTTTTTCTCAGCCGTACACGAGAGATGTAAAACAACATAAATTAACCGTTGAAATTGAAAATTTGTTTAGCATTGGCTAAACTTATATATAATATTTTTTTTTAGATTTAAGATTTGAAAAACTTATTGATAATTTAATCTATAATTGAAGTTTCAATAAATAATAAAAAAAAAAAAAAAAGTTTTTAATTTGAGTGGCTTTACTTGCGGTTCGGTCTAAATTGTTTCCAAAGTCGGAAGAACAAATTGTCCCCAGTAATATTGATCACCATATAAAAACATTTATTTATTATGATCGCATCAAATGTCTGTAAATAAACGGCGAGTCAAATCAACACCGCAAATTTTTTTATGCGTTGTTTAAAGTGCTCGGATGTGTAAAGTATAGAGCAAGGTATATTAATTATCAGGTAGTCGCATTAGCTAAAATTGACATCAGCTGATTGATTTTTTGTTGTCAAAACTTTATTATGTTTTTATAAAAATATTTTGACATTTTTTTTATTTAATTAAAATTTAAGAAATTAAAAAAAAAACGCGTGAAAAATTTTTAAAATTTAATTAAAATTAAAAATATCGATTACAATGCGTGTATGTAGTGTCTGCAAAAAAAAATTGCAAAGGGGGAAGTAAAGTTGTTCCAAGTACCCAAAGAAAAGCGCCTGAGAAGTATATGGAGCAAAATTTGTTTCAGGATTTTCACACCAACTTCTCTTTTATGTAGCTCTCACTTTTTGCCATCAAGCATTTTACATGCCGGAAAAAAGGTAAAGTCTAATCCTGAATTGTGCATTTGCATCTTTAACATTTTCCGTTGCTCCAACAACAGCATTTACAATACGTTCAATATTGTGTTGTTGCAAAATATCCTGGAAAGGTGGATACATAGACTTTCTTTAAATTTTACTAGGAATTTTTTAATTATCATAACTCCAGCCTTAAACAAATGCATTTGCAAAGGGAGGAAATTGTTTCCTAGTACCCAAATAAAAGACACATCCTGATTTTATACATACATCTATCAACACCTTTTTGTTTTCTGTATTGTAAAAAATTTTTAATTTGTTTTTTTTTTTTATTTTATGCAATTGTTTTTTATTTAATTTTTGTTTTGTTTACACGTCACATTTTGACAACAGCCAAGTTTTTACACTAACAAAATGCCTGTTGTTTTTGTGATGTTGTATTTGTTTTAGGGACAAGACTACCTTATTTAATATACCTTGGTTAAATGCATATACAAAAAGTTGTTGTTTAGCTTTTCATATAGAGTTTGACACTTTGGTTAGAAAGCTGCAGATAATCTCCACTAATAACGCCACCTGGTATTAATTCGCCTTAACATGGGGTTTTTGTTTATAAATAGTGTTACCAGACGAAGTTGAAAAAAATCGCCTGGAATTGGGAAGTAAAAAAGTTAAGGTTTTAAAGTTAAAATTTCTATTGTTTCATAGGCCAGCCATGAGAAAACATTACATTGTTAATGCTAGATTTTCAGTAATATAGAATCTTACTGGATTCGGTGTTATAAAATTGCTCTCATAACAAAATCTTCATATGAAAAAATCGTTAAAAGTTCAGATCGATAAATCAGCTATCTGGCAGCTGTATTTTCATGTTTACGTATTGTATGAAAATAAATTGGTGAATTGGATTTGTTGAATTTTTTTTAATTGTGTAGAAAAAGCTTCGCTGTCAGCTGTTAAAAACAGTGCGTTCCACTTTTTCATAAATCGAGTTTTATTCTATTGAAATAATGAGTTGCATTGTAACAGGGTTGGCAAGACATTTTATTCATGTGCCTTTCAACAAGGTGCCATTTTGTGTGTAGAAAAGAAAACACCATTAATTTATATAAAATTATCCATATTCGATACATATACTTTAAATACTATCGGCCGTATTCATAAAAGAATATTATTGTAGGTTTACAAAGTAGGTACAATAGCTATTGTAGACTTTTCGTCTTATTAATGACTAATAAAATTTTTTTTTAATTTTTATCACTAACAGCAACAACACTATCTTGCTAACATACATAAATACATAATTTTCTATTTATGGTAAACAACGCAGTGTTCTTTAGATTATCAGTAAGCAAAGAACACTGTTTTTTAAGATAGACATAATATATACATAACCATAATCTTTAAATGTTTGTTTATGGTATTATTATTAATGAACCATTACCGTTTTAAAACTCAATATGAGTCGTGTACACATAACAGTCGCTTTGAAATTAAAATGGGTTTAATAAAGCAAAAATTCCCGAAAGTTATATAAACTAATGATTCGTTTATGGAATTAAACTATTGTTAGAGTGATTTAGCATTTATCAAAAAGTTAACGCAATTATAGAAGTTTTGTATCTACAAACATCTATTCACGTAGAGTGGGCCATTTCTGCTACTTTTAATTATTCAATAGTACTCAATACTACAAGATACTTTAAAAGGTACGCTTTTCGGCAACGCAGTGGATGATTTATCACATAGTTGGGTATTGACCATTAAATTTTCTTTGGATTCATTTATTTATATTTGATTGGGAGTTTGAAGTAAATTTTTTATAAAATCGTTATAAAATTTATTGATATTTTGCTACTCCTTTGTGTAGCTTCTTCAGGATTAAATTAAAAAATAACAAAAAACAAAAGAGTTGAAATGCAAGATACGAAAATTATTGGTAAAATTTAGAGATAACATAAGAATAATATCTTAAGATAAGATTAAAAAGTGGAAAAACACTTGGAAATTAAATGAAATTACACGTAATCTGCTGAAAGGAGAACATGCTCTGGGGTTTCATCCTCGCAATCACAGAATCTGCACAAGCTATTTCTCTCAATACCAAGTCTGTTAAGGTGCGTTCTCAGTCTGCAATGGCCTGTGAGCATTCTTAGATTATTTTTTACTCAGCGATTTTGATTATACGTACCAATCATTCGCTTTGCATGCCTCAATCCAGAAGGATTGAACCAGAGGTTATCTCTGGTATTCTTAATATATATATCGATATATCTTATCCGGTCCAAGTCCACAAAATTGTTCCGTCCCGACCATGGGTGTACTAGCACCCTCATGGCCAGTCTCACTATCATGGTGTATATCAATCTCAAGATTTTGGGGGTGCACCCCCATGTTTTTCCTGCAACGGATCTACAAACCATTAGTGCTTTAGTCGACAGTCGCCTCTAAGTGCTGTCTCCTTAACAGCTTTGAATCTAATATCACTCCCAGATACTTCACCTAAATTGAGCTACCTAATTTCAAGCTAACTACTCGGATGTTTTGCCAGCGTTTAAGTGTCCTCCTTCTAGTTTTTTTTATACTGTTATTATTTATTGAATCTTCAATTATAAATTTAAACATCAACAAGTTGTTCAAATCTTATATCTAAAAATGTTAAATACATGTTTAGCCAATGCTAAACAAAATTTTTAGTTTCAACATTAGATTTTTGTTGTTTTACATCTCTCGTGTACGGCTGAGAGAAAGAGTAACCCTCCTCCTCAGCCGGGTGTGGCCGCTATAATTCAGAATATTGCGCGCACGTGGATTTGGGTGCAACTCAAGTTTTTTAATGTATTTTTCCGCTTGTCCTCGTCCTCTTTCTATTGAAGGGAACAATGGTAGTCTTCGCAGGGTAGATATTCAACCCTACAGATAAGCACCATTCCTTCGCTATCCTTAGTCCGTACTCTATAATGTCACACAACGTCTCTTCGAACTTTCCCCTTGCAATGATAACGATGTCATCGGCATATGCTTGACATTCTATGCCATTGCTCGTTAGTTTGTGCAGGAGTTCGCCATCTACAAGGCTCCACAGAAGTAGAGACAGTACACCGCCTTGGGGGCATACCCTGGTCGTCCTTACTGGAAGATATTCCTCCCCAATTTGGGTCTCCGCAGCCCTACTACCGATATATACTTTATTTTCCAAAGTTTTAGAAATATGGATTAAGAGATGAAGACATTTTTTTGGGAGGGAGTCCACGTGGGCGGAAAAAAATAATTTGGTTTTGTGGACGAAGTGTACCTACCTCAACAAGCTCCTATAATTGGATATCTAACAGTTTGAGTTTTCGCGAGCTATACACGATTTTTAACGTTTTTATCAAAAAAAAACATTTATTAAACAGTTATTTAACTGGTTTTATTTTATTTTTTGCTTGTGTGTAATATACATAAACATTTGCATACACAAACTCGTACAAGTGAACAGAAAAAAAAAGAACTCTAAATGAGTTCATCTTCTCAGAACAATAATAAACCTACAAACAGTAGGAATGTTTGTATAACCTTGGTTTCTGATGAGGACAAAAAAAATAATTTAAACACAAACCTAAACCTAACACAAAACACAATTACTCGTGCGCTATCATGATCTCCGTACATGTTAAATAGTGATAAAGAAGCAACAACAATAGCACACATTAGCAAACTTGTCAGCTTAGCTGTACAAACAAACAATAAATAACAAGGTGACCAACGTGCACAAAATTATAGATGCAGTGAGTGAAAATAGTGATAATGAAATTGAAACAGGTATGTACAGATATATAACCGTGCTCTTTCTTTAAATAAAAATTAATATAAATTAATATATTTTTATACATTTTATGTACTTTTTTAAACTTTTTGTAGAAATATTCGCTTGAATTTGGCGAATACGAATATCTTAAATTAGGCGAATAGTCGAATACGAATACGAGTATTCGTAACATCACTAGTCTGTACGCTAAAAGAGTTGAAACTGATTATAAAAAAATGAAATGCTGAAGTTGCTTCAAAAAGCTTCAGTCAACATACAAATAGAAAAATTCATTTGGATTAGCTTTTCTATTATTTGATTACATTTTAATAAGATTTTGGTTACGAAACCTTTTTAGTCTTGGCAACTCTGGCTGTAGCTCAAATATGAGATTTTAAAAATAAAAACAGAACCCCTAAGCTCAAAGATAGAAAATATTTTTTTTTTTGAATAATAATAGACAAACTCTGAACCAAGATGTGAGAATCCCAAAAGCAAAAGCATTATTGGTTTAAAAATCTTTTACAAACACTACAACAAACAATTGCCCAATTCACAAGCTCCTTGTATCTTTGTGTCTGTTATCATTAAAAATTCTTTGAAGCTGCAATTTTCAACACATATTTTTTTTTTGCCGTTCAGAAACATTTTTTTCTTGCATCCAAGCATAATTTGAGTAATTTTTAGGGTTGCTAGTTCCCAGCGGGAAAAGGTAATGAATAGTAAACGCGAGAGTAATGTACAGAATGTATAATTTTTCATTCCAGAATTCATTATTGTTAACACAGAGCATGTCCTAGGAATGTAATAAATTCGTTAATGTGTACGGCGAGTAAATCTTATAATTCATTTCTTTTTAACAATTTAAAAGGAAAATGCGAACACTTGTTCACAAGCAAAAATAATACATTCCTTCATCGCAAGATGTGGTAATATATGTACTAGTGATGTTACGAATATCAATTTTTAGTATTCGCGAATACGAATACGAATATTTAAAACAGTATTCGCCGAATACGAATATTTCTTTTGGGGTTTATATTTAAAATTTAATTGGAAAAAATCCCTGCCTTTGCGTTAGTAACTATAAATGAAAAAAAAAAATTAGTGATTTAACATTATTATTGCATTAAGATGCCGAATTTGAAAACCTCTACAGAACATTTTTTAATTATTTTACTTACATACTTTTAGATTTCGTTTTTCTTACTCTGTTTGGGTTTTTAATTAATAATTCAGTGCTGCTTAGCGAACATATTTTTGCAGAAGGCGCATCCACCTGAGTCAGTGGAATTTCATATATAAAAAGTTTTAGTTTGATTCCTGTAGCTTCCCACCCTTATACATTTACATATAAACAGAATCAAAACATCTCACCGAATTTCTTTAAATATCATGCATTTAAGTTATACGAGTATATTCCAATTTAATGCCGATAGATGATGTACTTTGTTCAATTCACTACTGCGAAAGCATTTTTAATTTTATTAATACATTTGAGGCAACTTAAATTATAATTTATATATGTTTTTGTTTGTTTTTTTAAAAGGTTATTACTTTGCGTGAAATACAATGGGTTTTTTAAATAAAAATTAATATATTTTTTTACATTTTATGTACTTTTTTTAAACTTTTGTATGAATTTTTTTTGGAAAATGTATGGGAAAATTATTCGAAAAATATTCGCTTGAATTTGGCGAATACGAATACGAATACGAATACGAATATCTTAAAACAGGCGAATAGTCGAATACGAATACGAGTATTCGTAACATCACTAATATGTACATACATACGTGGTAAACAATTTTTGTGTGTGATCAATTTACCTTCTCTTTTCCAAAGGATTGCATTGTTTTGCCTTCACAAATAATACATTGTATCTTCCATTACATATGTAATCAATGGCCAGTTTTCCGGCTGGGTTGTTGCCGCAAAGAGAAAAATTTTTAAATATTACTCATTTTAAGATCGGCATGTTTGTCATAATAGTCGAACTTGTGTTTGGTTGGAATGACATACATACGAGTACATACATATATTTTGTTGTGTAGTATTTTTTATAGCGGCATATTTTTTGAAAGAATAATTTTCTGTACATATGTATGTGTTTTTTTTTCACATTTTTGTGTGGATAGCTAGTTTACATTGACAAGAAATTTTTGCTGAGCAGTATATTACATGGAATTTATTTTCATTTTGCGTGCTAGTAAAAAATTTTACAGCAGATATTTCTGGCGTGTAAGCTACTTAATATATTCTTTAGTTTGCAGCTATAATTTTTTTTAGAAAACTGTAAATGTATTTGTTATCAGGTAATTATTTTTCTAGTTTTTTCATAAAATTATGAAATATGAGGGGAGTTTTTTGTAAATATATTAGTTTTTTTTAAATCCTGTTTGTTTGTATATTTTGATATAAATTGAGTACTTTATACCAAAAATTTAACTGTTTTTGGATTGTTGTACTTGCTGTCGAACTGCGCACATCTGGTAGTGTGCCAACTATCAATTTAATGTGAAAGACAATTGGTAGGTAATGTATGTACTTATGTACATACATATATTAAAATTTTCGAAAATAAATTATATAGAGCCCTTTTGCACACGCAGAAATTTACTTTGACAAAGTTTTTTCAGTTTTCTTTTAAACTTTGTTTGGTGTTCAGATACACAAAGTTTTGTTTCACAAATTCTGTTTCATTTCTTTGTTCTTCTTGGTGGTATATACATACTTACATACATACATGACAAATTCAAGTATTTATAAATGACGAACGAAGAACAAAGCAACTTTGCGAGAACATCAAACTCTGTACTCACTCCCATTCTTCTTTCCCTTCTCTCGAACAAACTCATGGCTTTGCAAATTAAATTTTGTGTGTGCAAAGGGGTCATACATACATACATATGTACCCAGGCAGAAAAATACAATCGGGATGACGTTGGCAAAGCGTTTTCCAATGTGGTTCAAACGTTGGCAAGGCGTAAGACGTTCGACGTTTAAAGCGTTGTGCCAACACGAAAATGATAACGTCGATCCTAGCTCTGCCGATCGTTTTTCATGTCATTGGCAAAGCATTGTGAAAACTAAAAATTCAACGCTTTCCCAATATTATAATTTTGATTAGTAAAACATTTTCCCAACACTATAATTTTGTTTAGCAAAACATTTTGCCAGTAGCTCACTCTGCAAAACTACAGTATTTGCCCAAAATTCCAACAAAGAAAAATAAGATATTTTACCAATTCAATACGTCACATATTTTTAATGCTATTTATTATTTATTATATCTGTACATATTTATGTATACATATAAACACATAAAAGTTTAACGGGAGCTTCTTCCTCCATACCGATCTTTGGCTGTAGCCAACCATCGGCTTATTTTAGACAAAATCGTACATTCTGTCTCCAATTTAAATTGATGTAGCAAGAAATCTGAAAAAGTTATTGAATTATAGTTACATACATATGTATGTATGTATATTTTGTGATATGCAGAATTTACCTTTCAATTCCATATAAAGATGTGTTGCTTTAAAATTTTCTTTAGAAACGCCTTTGTTTGGTTTTCCGAAGCCACTAAAGTTTAGCTGAATCTCCCGACTCATTACTGCCGACAATACGTTGCCTATAGCTTCGTGGAGAGTTTTTGCTTTTGTCTTGTATGCCAGAAATTCTCTATAGATACATATATATATATATATGTATACTTAAGATGGAAATAGTTGACAAAATTTATAAATAGTACTTACTAAGTCGTTTGTGAATTCTATGTCATTTTTAATTTGGCCATCAAATTCAAAAAACTTCGCAAGATCGTTTATGGGTTCTTCAATTTTCAATTTTTTCTTAATGTCTTTTAACAAACAAGACCTATTTGGTGATGAAAAGTGCATGTCCACCTTTTCTTCTAGCTTATTTATATTGTATAATATACTTCGATGTAGCCGTTTTATGTTCCCTTCCATTTCTTCTTTAAATGCCTGGAAATCTGAAAAATAAAACAAAACGTACGGATTATTACGACTTCGATAAATAGGCTGAAAATAAAATGAAGCAGATATTTACCAGATATATGAATAGTAATCATATCAGTTTGGGTATGAACATTTTTCTTTTCTTTATGAATTAAACCGATGTTTTCGTCTATTGCATCTAAATTGTATATAAAAAGATTTCAAGGCTATATGTACTTATGTATATGTAAGTATATCAATTTATACCTCTACGTTGTATACAACGATCCTTTACTCCCTGTTCCTGATCCTGTGCAGAAGTTGAATTCACGACTGATTTAGATTCACCTTTTAATAAATATATTTAATATAGTAACGCCACTTAAATTGTAGGATTTTTAAACTTTTGCTTTAATAACACTGGCGCTTCATAAAGCAAAAAAAAGCAAAATGAAGACCAAATACATAAATACCTAGATTCTCAATTTTTCTTCGGCAAGTTTTGTGGTAATTTCTTTTCATGTTTGATATTAAAAGCGAATTTGAAGCTGATAAAATATATTTTTAATACTTTTTTTTAAGCTTTTACACGGGTTATTGCAAATCACATTTTCTAACTGTTAATTTTTTGTATTCCGATGCTCTTCTATCAAGACATATTAAGCAGTAAGTGCATTACCACTCCAACGAATTTTTCTTTTAATATCGTACCATCAAATTCCATATACACCCAATTCTCTTTTTACACGATAGATACGTTCCCAATAAATTCGTGTAAAAAAATTCGTGTAAAAAAAGATACTAGCCAAAGATGAAAATAGTAGATTGGTTCCAGACCTAAAAAATAACGTAAAAGTACAATAAACAACAATAAAAAATTTTTGTTAAAGTTTACTTGAGAATTTATTTAACGTGCTTACACATTTAATATCTTAAATACATATAAATACATACATATGTATATTATAAAAAAAAAATAATGATTTGGAAAAAAGAAAATAATATCAGAAATTCATTAAAAAGGAAAACTAATATAAACATAAACAACTTTTATTTGCTGTCACTTTCCGACAATAATCGGAATATCACTGCTCTCACTAGATCTATTTTGTTCATCATTTTGGGAAATTATGTCTCTATTTTTATCAGTATTTTTGATTGTTGATAAGTGATTAGTTTTAGGAATGAAATTGAGTTGATAAATTTGTACGAGCACTAACTTTACAGCAATTAAACGTCTTTTCTTTTCTATTCTCAAAACCATACTAATTTGCGTACATAATACATTGCATTTTTACTTTATGTTTAATTCGGGGAATCCCACTCAAAGACAAAATACATACGCATAAATATAATCGACATAAACGGGATGCCATACCGTTAAATTAATTGAAATGTGTAATTTGTGAGCAGTGAGAATAAAAAAAAATCATAGAACATAAAAAATAAAAATTTATAAAAAGAATTTGTAGAATATTTAAAATCGTGTTAAAACAAAACAATTCGTGTAAAAAGAGAAAAATGTTAACTTTTTAACTCGTGTTAAATGAAAATTTGTGTAAAAATAATTCGCGTAAAAAGAGAATTAGGTGTATAAAATAAATATTATTATCGTTGTATGGTGTTTGACAGTTTCGAATTAAAAAAAAAATCAGTTATGGTAGTTATGCATTCACCTTGTTTATTATATTTGACCAATATGTACATAGTATTTTGACGGCGATGCCAGACTGTAAATTGGATATTTATGTATTGGGAATCTAAAGCTACAATATATAAGAAAAATGTGTATGTACATGAAATGAAAACCATTTTAGAAACTTACGGATACTCATTTTATCAGAGGTGTCTTTTTAAGTAAACATTGGCAGCTTTAAGAGTATATATTGAAGGTAAAGTATGCGTGTCTAATAGCCCTTTAAGAGGCATTTAGCAAGTTAAACGAGTACCCTTGGTTATATATTAAGATATCAATCAGGGGGAAAATAATCTGTGATGTGGCAGGATTAGCGATTTTGCAAAACAAAAGTTTTAAAACAATGTACTTGGCCCAACTATTAGGACTCTGCAAGAAGCCATATGGTTTTTTGTAGGGTTGTGTTTTGACCGTTAAATAAACTTTGCAATCTTGTCAAAAGTTGTTTACAGTTTTGGCCGCCATCATAAATATTTTTGTTTAAGCTATGCTTTTTGTTGCTGTATACGCACTAAATACATACAAACCACAGCTATTTTTGACAATATGCTGATGATTTCACATAAACAAAATGCATGTTGTTTTTTCTATTGTATTATTGTTGTAATGATAAGCAGACATAATTGGGCCATGCCAAGATAGTGTTGATTTTACAACAAGAACGGAATTACAAAATTTCTTTTAAACACAGTCCTGTGACGTTAATACACAAATTTTAACATCAGAAAAATCCTTGTATTATAAACTTTATCATAATGTCTTACCAACGACTTAAAAAACACAGATTTTTAAAAATGGAACTTAGTTCAGAATCAAGTATGTATATAAGTGCATATCAATTTTATGATTAAATTTTATTATTAATTTGAGTGCGTTTCTCACAGACTTCGATGCCAATATTCCCGCTAATATCAATAATGTCGACATTGAAGAGGAAGAACAGCCAATAACTGGAGCTACAACTCAGAAGAATCAGAAGATTTTATTGGTTTCGAAGATATAAATTCTTCAGATGAAGAGGAATTTATTGAAAATCTAGAGGACAACACATCGAGTGAAGCAAGTTCAGACGAGTTTATTCCTCAAACTACAGCTAATGATCGGAACGACTTACAAAAGGGTCCTCTAGAAGACAAAATAAAAAACTGGGTTTTGAGAAATACTCAAACTCTTACGCAGAAAGCAATCGATGAGGTTCTCATTATATTTAGGTCCGAAGGCTTTACATCGCTACCAAAATCATCTAAAACCTTGCTACAAACGTCACAATTAAAGAGCGATACAAAAATAATGAAAAGTTCGGACGATACCCTTGGGATTTTTCAGTATTTTGGTATCGAAGCAAACCTTAATGCTATAATAGATCCTAAAGTGTACAAAGAAGACCAAATTAACCTGTTAATACATGTTGATGGCATGGATATTTTCAATAAATCGAAAAAAGGATTCTGGTCAATAATGGGAAAAGTATATTCCGGTTTTTATACGGCAAAGCCATTTCTAATAGCTCTTTACTTTGGAAATGCGAAGCCTTTTTCAGCTAGGGAGTTTTTAGCAGAATTCGTTTTAGAAGCAAATAATTTCATTAGCGCAGGTATAAATGAAAAACTTTCAAGTGTTATGATATTTATTTTTTTACTTTCTACATAGGTATACAAGTGAAAGGTAAACTTTTTAAATTTGGAATTTTAGCTTTTTGTTGTGATATGCCAGCCCGAGCTTTCATTAAATGCTGCAGAGGTCACACTGGATTTTTCTCCTGCGAAAGGTGTACCATTAAAGGGGAGACGGTCAATAATACCCGCGTATTTAAGGAAACAAATTGTGAGGAACGCTCATACTTGTCATTTAAAAATAAAACAAATCCTCAACATCACTTATCGAAGGAAGATAGCCCACTACTGGACATAATTAATTTTGATCCCATAAAGCACGTCGTTATTGATGAAATGCACATGCTTTATCTAGGTATTAGTAAGCAAATACTTCAAAATTTAATTTTAAAGAATTCATTCGCGTTTGTTTCACAAGAAACCGTATCAACACTTCAAGAAAACCTGATAATAATATCTAAAAATGTACCTTTCGAATTTCAAAGAAAATCATACGATTTAATGAATTTTACAAACTGGAAAGCTACACAATTCCGTTTTTTCTTGTTATATGCAGGAGCAATTGTTTTAAAGAATGTATTAGATGATGAAATGTACAAACACTTTATAATTTTATATACTTCTTGTCGTATTTTGTCGTCAACCAAGTTAGCCACATTAAAATCAAAATATGTTAAAGATTTGTTAAAATCCTTTGTTAAAGTTATGCCTAGATATTACGGCCCTAATTCCCAAACTATGAGTATACATAATCTGATCCATATATCAGATGATGTAATTAACATAGGAGCTCCTTTATCACAATTTTCAGCGTTTGACTTTGAAAATAGTTTGGGATATTTAAAGTCCATTGTAAAATCAACTACAAATCCAATAGCACAAATTGAAAGAAAATTGCACATTTTTTATACTAACAGTTCCTTAAATAATAGCCCATTAGTATATCCTCTTGTTAAAAATAAAAAATATTCAGTTGGAAAAATTATAGAGACAGTTGAATCGAAAACACTATTTACTTTTGTTAACATTTATGGCTATAAAATTACACCCGTTCATCCTGATAATATTTGTTTATTAAGTAATGGAAATGTTATGGTTGTATCAGAAATTTTTAGTAGCAAACTTTCTATATACAAATGTGATAATATTTATTTAAAAGGAAATATTTTTAACAAAATGCTTGATTTTTTTGAGTACCCACTGTCATCCAGGGACATAGGATTATATATCGTTAAAGATTTAGACCAGGAAAAAACTGAAATAGACTTGAATATGGTAGATGTTAAGTGTTTTCTTAGCGAATTTCAATATGAAACAGTTGTTATCACTCTTTTGCATAAATAAATTAATATATATACTTTTGTATGTATGTATTTAAATAAATAAAATCGAAACCAATTAAAAACAACAAAACAATTTTTTATTAAAAAGCATTGGCAAACCATTTTTCACATTGCAAACCGTAACGTTGGCAAACCGTTTTGGTTTCATGTTTAAAAGTACTGTTCCAACGCTGCAATTTTTGTACGGTTGGCAATTTCTGCCTGGGTAGTTACAAAAGTAATATTATAGTTCTCGCATAAGATACTCGTTTTTCATTTTGTTAGAATAATTAAGATTTCCAAACACTAGTGCTTCTTCTTTAATTTTATCACTCACCACAACTGTCTACTTTCAAAGGTTGACTTTTAGATACATACATTAGAGTTGTCAACCGATTAAGAATAATTCGATTAATCGATCAAACAAAACGAAACTCTTGTTCGAATAATTTTAAAATGCCGATTTTCGAATAACGAATAAATCGATTAATTAATGTCAATTAATCGAACAAATGTTTTCAGTTTGAAATGCACACGTAAAATTTTTTTAAATTTGTTATTTTGGATGTTTGTAGTTGTTGTCGAACTGCGCATACTTAGTAGTCGTGCTATGTTTTGATGAAACGTTAAACAATTTTCAAGAATGGGGTTTTTTCACTCTCAGGTGAATTAGTTAGAAATACACTAAAGCCAAAAAATTGAGCTCGGTTTGGAAGTATTTTACCAAGAACAAAAATGAAAAAAAAAAAACAAAGTCATATGTAACAAGTATCCTAAAGTATAAAAAATTGTTAAATCAACAACAAATAAATTAATAATTCTTTTGCAAGAGATTTACTAAAACGTATTAAAATAATAATAAATGAGACGTATAAATTTTGTAAATACGTTAATAATATTTTTTACAGTCTGGAAATTTTCTGATCAATGAAAGTTTTTTTAAATATTATTCAAAAAATATTTTTTATTTATTAATTTATTCGATATTGGCTCATTAATTTCTATATTATTTCAAAGAACTGCATCAATTTTATCTACATATGTACATATGTATGTATGACATACTCGTATATGCATGTATACTCGTATACATAAATTAATCTGGCTTATATATTTGTTCGTTGGTTTGTATGTAGAAAGCCAAACGGTAAGACCGATCGTCTTGAAATTTTAGAACCATTTTACTGATGACCGTGAATTTGAAAGAGGATAATTTTTTTCTTATTGGAATGTTCACATATCGCGCATCGAAAGTACCGAATGTTTTTTTTTTTTTATTATTATTAGGACCAGCACTCAGGGGATGACCCCTACGTATGCAGTGCATTGTGCCGGAACTCAGAGAGAGGGATAGAGTAGAGAAGATAGATGCTGCAAATGTAGAAGGCTTAACTCTTTTACAACTGCGCTTTGCGCGTTATGTTTATTTTTATAGCAGTGTTGAGGCGCCTCCGGTGTTAGGTAGACGCATTAACTTTGTCAAGCTATATTATTAGCAGGCATTTTATTAATTGTTTTACTTCGCCGATGTTTCTGCTAACCGACGAAGGAGGGCGATGTTGTGTACATACATCAGCTTGAAACAGCATCAATCGCTGTCGTAACAGTTTTTTAGTGACCAGTGCTATGCCTTCATCACTTAAATAGTCCGACAACAATTAATACAATGTCTCACTAACGTACATTAAAGAAATTAATGATGTTGATTTACTTGCTCTGTCCAGGGTGATCAAATTCGATGTGGGTCACTTCTAGAACAAAACAAAAGCCTCTTAAAAAATCTTGTGGTGATAGGTCGTCTACGACTACCCGTCGTACAAAAAAAAATGTGTAATTAATTAGCTTTTAGGACTTTTTTTTTACTTGTGAGTGTCGGCTGATGAGTTAAATTAGTAAAATTGCTTTTATAAGTCATATTATTTAAATTTTTTATAACGTTCAAATATATCATTAAAAAAATACCACTTGCTTTCTGTTTATGTTACATTTAAATTGTGTAAAGTTGTTTGTCTAGATACGTTTATTCTAAGAAATAGTTCAAGTGGTTAAAACTAATCACAAGTGCTGTTGAAAGAAATTGTTAAAAAAATTTTTTTGTCTGTAGAACAACTTCAGAGCATCATGATGGAATCTTCTGGTGGGTAGTGATAAAAGAGGGGTAGAACAATAATCACATTTTCTCTTCTCCATTCATTTTTTTTTATTTTTCTTTGCTTTTGGGCTTTTGTTATTATTTCTTATTATTGTTCTGCCCTCAAAAAGGATTGACCGATTATACGCTAAACACTCATAACTGCAGGAGATATAAACCATGTCTAAAAATCATAATATAAACGTAACAAGCTTCCCGAAGATACTTTCAGATAAAAAAATTCATGGATTTTTAATCATAGTATTAATCGGGTGAATGTACAATATTATTAATATTTAAGCAGCTGAAAATAAATAGTAAATTTATTTAATAATTTTTAAACAACTCTTGTTTGATAAACTGGGTATTTACACAGAAATAGCTGATTGAATAAAAAAATATGCCAATAAATTAAGCACAATACGAGTATATAGAAAAAAATTTATTAAATAGAACTATCCCTGAATGTAGAAAATTAATAACCCTTATAGGGAATAAATGTTCTCGTGAAATGTGTTCCCTATCCCCAAAATTGTGATAGCCAATTGTTGCATTGTTGTTGTGTCAGTGCAGTATTATTTAATTTTGTTCACCAGTTTATTCTTCATGGGAATTATTTCACGATAACGGTGAATTTATTTTAGTTTTTATATTTTATCCGATCTTGTTTTATTTATTGTTTGGGAATTTCTCCCCCCGTGGTAATTTCTGATGAAAATTTTGTTTCATAATATTTTAAACCACGGTAACACATTTTATAAATTTGATTCACAAAAAAAAAAATTTACAAATATAAACAACCGCCTTAAACATATGACTGCTGTACATGTTATTATGAGAAATGTGTACGTATGTTACAAGCGGTTAATACATATGTAACCAATCAAAAATTCATATGCTGTCATTGCAAATGTGTACGCTTCTGCTATATCCCTGTAGTTCAAGTGGCTGTCTCCGAGCTGGTTATAATACTAGCCCCTTTATGACACAACCAGTCCGATTGCTAGCCATATGACTGGCCACTTTAACAAGGGGATGTCCTACGATGGGGTTAATTGTCACCAAGAGGCCACAAAAAGACAGTTCATAAGCCGGTTCTTCTTGGCTTACCCTTAACTGTCTCCTTATACCTGCCAAACCACTCCCTTAAAAACCCCAAATCATTCCCTATTTTTTTATGAAATAAAAGACATTTTATAATTTATTTAACTTAAAAAAAAATATTTCGTCAAAAAAAAACATAACAAATTCATTTATTAATTAAAAAGATAATAATAATTAATTAATATAATAATTAAATTTTGCTTTCAGCTATTTTTTTATTATTATTCTTATTATTTTATTTATCTTCATCCTAGTCATCTTCATCCTGGTTATTCCCACTGCAGTACAATAATGTTCCTACAGCCCACTTGTAACTTAGTAAGGATGCGTAACATTGCACTATTTTTGTAAATGTATTTTGACTGTATTGAGAATTAAACTAGCAACCTTCCGACTGCTAATCAACATCTCAACCCACTCAGCTACACTCACTGGTACTTGTACATTGTACTACATAAGCTATGTGTGCTTAATGACATACATTTTTTACTATCCACCATCTGCGACACAAAAAGACAGCTAAGTGCCTGCACAAAGTGACAGTAAAATATTCCACAGTTTTAGAACCAGTCTTCCGAGTATAGGATCAATGAGGATAGTTTTATAACCAGTCTTTCGAGTATAGGATCAATGTGGATAGTTTTATAACCAGTCCACATTGTATGGTACTGCTACTTTTGGGGTAAATTGTCACGAAAAGACTACAGGGATTTGTCGCATATAAATCTGGTCTTTCTTAATGCAAAAGCTTACCAGAATCTCTCCAGAACATTGTACATACATATAATAAAATAGGTGTCTCTTAAACAAATCTTAATAATTTAGTTATAGTTATAATGGATTTCCAAATACAAACCCGCGTTTTACTCGTAATAAATTATAGTTTATAAATAAAATCCACTACAAAAATTCCGTGTAAGAACGTTTTCAAAGTAGAAAAAAGTATTTGGCAAAAAATACACACATATGTATATGTATCTGAAATTAACTAAGATAAAATATATATTCTTCAATAGGTGCAAGTAAGTCTCTTCTTTTTAAATACGTTTATAAATTTGAAATCGGTTGATATTCAACCAAATTATATGGTGATAGTTCATACGGGTATGAAAAACTGGGATTTTAATCATAAGTAGATTGTAGTTTTACTCGACAATACCTACCTAAAAAATAGTACATACCACATCTCATACATATATTTTTTGTGTAATGCATAGTGCTTTAGACATGAGTACCGACTACAGTCTACAGTGATATACAATGTCAAAGTGTTGAAAAACACTCTCCTTGTGCAAAATATGGCTGCATTCTATTTTAAATCATCTGTAGATTTCAATATCATTTTGAAAAGATTCAAAAGAATAAACGTAACAAGTTTAGAAAATTATTAAAATGCACAACAAAAAAATTCAATTTAAATCTAAAAAATAAAAAGAGATTCACGTATTGTAGCATGTGGCCAACAGTGTGTAGTATGCATTGCATCAATAGTACCGCAACATGCAAGCATTGACAAACTGCAAGCAAGATATTTTGTGTGTGTCGGTAATTTGACACTTGTACGGTTAATCAAGTGCAGCAGCACAATGCACTTAAATGAATCACATTTATTAACTGCATTTGTTTGATTGTAAATATAAGCAACACAAAGTATCTGTTGCTTTTAAGTATGCACTCGTTGGACTTTAAACACATGCCATACATAAATAGTTGGAAGCTAAATATGCTTACCCAACAATAATATATATTTCTATTCTTTTACTCTTATGTTAAGGTACCCCTAAGAATTAGTCTCATAATTAGTATATAAGCCAATGTCATTTAGTTTATAATTCAATTAATAAATCAACCTTCTTAGGAGCTCCAAATATACAAGCTCTAAGACAAAAATAAAATAAATAAAAACTATTTTATTACAATATAATGAAATTTGTCTTAATATCCTTTTGTAATCTGAAATAATTTTTGGAAGTTTGTGCATAAACACAGAAATTTTATTACACACAAGCGCTAATAAAGTGCATCCAAATAGATGCGATTAACACATTTTAAATTACACCTTTTTTGTAATTAAGATTCAATTTTACTTTTAGGCAATTGACTGATAACCAAATACATACAATAGAGAAGGGCACGTTCCAGGATTTAATTTCCCTAGAAAGACTGTAAGTTTCATAAAGATAATCTATCATAAATTTATTAATTTTAAAACTGCTTTTTTCATATTATTTTAGTTTTAACGATTTTAATAGCTGCATATTGTATGGTATTAAATAAAAATTTATTGAATGATGCCAATTGATTTATGGAATTAATTTTTATTTATATTTATGGCGAAAACTATTTTTTTAAAATTTAATGCGATATTATTTAAATTTACAGTGTTATTCACAAAGGTTTTATTAGAGGCTAATAAGCCAAATAAGTTGTTAATGACTTCAGTTTCAAAAATTTGCGCTGTGCGTGACGATCGCATTTTTCGTTTACAAGAAAATTTGGAAAATGTTTAAAAAAAGCGAAAAAATTGAAAAAAGTTCGTTTTTTTCACCTTCATTCACATATAACTTTTGAAGTAGGAATGTAATCTTCAAGCAAAATTCATTCATTAGAAAAATAGAGTGAATATTAAAAAAAAAAAAAAACGGGAATTTATGCTAGTGAAATGAATTATACATTTGTAATTAATACCATAGAAACTGCTTTTACTTTAGGGAACAAAATTCCTTTCCATGGGTTAAGAAACAACCTGATCCGAAACTATAAAGTATTTACGATCTAGCGTTACGTTACACATTGGCTGGAATTGCCCATATCTGAAATGGTAAATTTTTTTGAATAAAAATGCACGTTACTTACAAAAATAATACAAAAAAACAAAAACCAACATATCATTGCAACGCACTTTGGATTGACACGGTTGCTATCCATAATCGAGCCATTAAACTCACCGAAACTTAGCAAATTATCTTTAACAGATTGTGTACACATTGCTTTTTAGCAGATGACGCAAAGAAAGCCGATATAGGTTTCTGACGTTTTTCCTATAAACATTTAAATGAGATCAGGTTAAAATCGCTGGATCGGACCTTAAATAATTAAAATATTCACCATTTATTATTGTTTCAAATATTCGAATTCGTATTCGCCAAATTCAAGCGAATATATCTCGAATAATTTTCACATACATTTGCCCGAGAAAAAAATCATATAAATTGTTTAAAAAAGTACATAAAATGTACAAAAATATATTAATTTATAATAATTTTTATTTACAGAAAAAAACCCCTTTATATTTAACAAAAATTATATTTCGTATCTATCATTTAAAATTTAAAGTCTTATATGTAAATTCATATCATGTTAAGTTAGTAATCAATTCTCAGTAGAGGAATGTTGGACTTCAAAAAGAAGCACTAAAATTTAATATGTGAAATTCCACCGAGGCATGTGGCTTCGCAATATGCGAAAATATGTTCTTCCAAGCAGCATGGAATTACTAATTAAAACTGTAAACAGAGTAAGAAAAACGAAATATCGAAGTATGTATGTAGGTAAAATAATTTAAAAACATTCAGTAGTGATCTTAAAAGTCATATTAATGATATATTCCTAAATTAGTGTGACAGTTTTTTTTTTCAATTTATTGTTACTGGCGCAAAGTGAGGGAGTTGCTCTAAACCATAAAAGTGATATTCATATTCGGCGAATACTGTTTTCAAATAATCGTATTCGTATTCGCGAATACTAAAAAGTGATATTCGTAACATCACTAATATAAAGCAAAAAAACGTTAAACTCAAAAATATCTATGATCTATATTGTTTACTTCCAAAATAATTGTTGCAAAAGGAAATTGCTAGAGCTTCGATTTTTTCGAATAGTTTTTCGTTGATAATACGTATATGCCACTACTTGCATATGTAATTGCAGGGTTAGACAAGTCCCTACTCTGTTCGAAATTGATGAAAACGAGAAAAATTCAAATTAAGTTATAATTTTATATCGCCAAATCTATTAATTGTCAGTTCACAAGGTTGTTAGATATAACAATACTTGTTAGATTCTCTTCGAGAGCATAAACAATATGCAATGTATAGCATACTTTCAAGGTATACAATACAGTCGAATTCGGTTAAGCGGAAATGTAAAATTACAAGCACTTGGTTTCGCTTATGCGAAATATTAGATAAAAAGAAGTTCACTTCAAAATTTCCCACTAAAACGAAATATAGCATTAGAAGTAAAACATTTGTATTCATTTTTTTAGTTTCATATTCATTTTAAAAATTTAAATATAAACTTGCAACTATATATGAAAATAATAAATAGTTACTTATATTTAATTGAAATAACCGTCGCTAAAAAGTATTTCGTCATCAGTAAATTAATAACTGTTTCTTTTATGCGGTCTTTGTTTTAATAAAAATAGCGCGCTCTTATCCGAATTCGACTGTAAAAGCTTTCGTTTGTTTATTTACTGACAATGATGCAGAAAATTACCTCATCTAACAATTAAAAATTGTCTGACAATTACCTGGCAATTTATCAAATTTCCGACAATTTTTTTTTGTCAGTTTGTAGTATTACAATTCACTGGACGATTGTCTGGACGATTAGATTATAGATCAGCTAGCAAAATGTTTTTGTTAATTGACCAATGATCAATATTAATAGATTGCGATGATTGATGTGAAATTATATGTGAGAAAACTGCTGCCAATAAACGGAGTATTGAAGTTGCCAATGGCGATGTTTACTTGATGTTGAACTCTCGTGCTATTTAATCCTATACCGCTTATAGATATTGACGCTGGTTTGGGATTCTACTTTCGTATGATCATTTTAATCAGCGAAACCTTCCATGTTGTTGGATTGTGTTCTAGGCGTAAAATGCTATTGAAAATGAATAGTATTATCCTTTTTGCAATATAAGATAGTACTTTTGTTGCTCATTTTTGTTGTTTAGAATATTAATAGTCTTTTCAAAATCCACAATATTAAATCTGAGCGGAATTTCTGGTAAAGAGACGACTGGTAACAGTTCAACAATATCAGCAGAAATATTAGGAGAAAATACTTTTTCTAGATGTTTAACAAAAAGACCACATTTTTCAGCATCCGTTCTTGCCCAGTCAGCATTAGAGGCCCGTAATGGAGGTTTGTATATCACCGACCTTTTCTTATTTCCTCTGGTTGCACGCCATAGCGAATAATCTGTTTGTGGTGTTGCATCAAGTTCTTGAAGAATATTTTTGCTGGGAAGCTGATTTTTGTGGTTGTAAAAGTTTTGTTTGGTACATTTCTTCAGCCTTAGCTTTAACTGAGGGGATCTGTAATGTTGCCATTCTCGTCGAGCTCTCCTTTTTTCAGTCAATCGAGGCTTTCATAGAATCCAAGTCGGTTTTGCTAATTGTCGGTTTTGCAAACCAATATTGGTTTCATTTGGTGTCATGAAAACAAGTCGGTTTTGTTATTTTCGAATGCAAATAAAACCGATATTCGAATCAGCTGTTCTATGTTTTGCTCATTTCTTTACTGCTTTTAGTGCAAGTTTTTGTTCAAAAATTTTGTGAATTATAGTTTTTGCACCAAAATATTATTAAAAATAAAAAAAAAATTATAAAAAAAGAGAATCAAGTGGTAGTACATTTGTTATATAACCTACGTTCATACTTTAAGCTGCTGCTGAACGGTTACTACCGTTTAAACAAAGATGTTTTATGTATGGTACTTGACACAAATAAAGAACACCTTTCACGTTCTAAGATCCCGCCATTGCTGCAACTTGCAGCTTCGTTGCGATTTTTAGCTGAAGGGTCCTATTAAACATTAAAATAAATAATATTTTTTACCAATTTATCCACTTTAATTTACTTACATCTTCACAAAACTCTAAATGTTTAAAATAATAAAATGAAAAATGGAGTTTTTGGCTACTTTATTTATTTCCAATCAAAAAAACGACAGCTGCTTGGTTTATTTCCAATAACAAAACCGATAACATTGGTTTCTGTTACACCTAAAACCGACACAAATTCTAGTTCGAACATAAAACCGATAACATTAGATTTCATGACAACAAAGTATTTTTTTTTTGTCGTTTTCAAATCCAATAACGACAAAATTGGATTCTATGACAACCCCGAATAGCCTTTCTATA
The DNA here is from genome assembly GCA_947311025.1 of Lypha dubia. Lineage (NCBI taxonomy): Eukaryota > Metazoa > Arthropoda > Insecta > Diptera > Tachinidae > Lypha > Lypha dubia. Next base: position 35,058,822 of record OX371264.1, on the reverse strand, counting down.
TCTACACAAAAAATATTGTTGAGTTTTACTTGTTGATTTGTTTGATTTGCAGAAGAATTAAGAGCAGCTTGTTTAACATGTTCTTCAAACAATCTAATAGAATCATCAATGTCAGAAGGTGTTCTCAACGGCATATAGTCCGAGCAATGAGCACTCCAGCGTTTTCATTGAACATTTGGGCACATAAATACCACAAACGTAGAAAACATTATTTATTTCTATTTTGTACCTATTTCAATTTAAAAAAGCATAGCATTTTTAATTTCGATAAACATACAATTGAAAGTGATTTCTTGTTCCTTTATTGAATTTTTGATGAATTTGTGGGGGTATAACTGTGTGAAGGAATCGTAAAATGAAATCGGCTTGTTAAGAAGAGTTGTTTGTTTTGCTTTTGGCTATCTTTTTGTTATACATTGTCTGGTCGAGTTCGCAGCAATTTCTGAAATAAATGTGAAAAACCATAGAAAAATATGAAGAAATTTTACGTTTTTTTGACAGTTTTTAGGTCTAATTCAGAGGTGAAAATTTGCTGAAGAGTGAAAAGCAATATTTCGAATAGTTCATGAGATATGGACTTAAGAATCAGTACATGTTTTTTGAAAATTGTACTAAAATCCACCCCAGTCAAAAACTTCACAAATGAATTAAAAAAACCTTAGCGAATAATTCAAAACCCAGCTAGGGTGTTTCTTCTACCATCATAAGCTTTCAGATTTTGGGGGTCTCAATTGGTAAAATATTATAGTGTTGCACTGTGCAATTTATGACTCCTAGAAATCATTGTAACTCTGTTACATTCCTAGGGCTTGCCTTTATTCTACCATCATCCGGTTTGACCCCGGCTTTACTAAAAATGCGACCAAGAAATTTAATATCACTTTGCAGAAACCTGCACTTGTTTCTATTAAACTTAAAACCAACTTCTTTCCCTTTCCCTTTCGAGGATATTATTATGTTCGGCAATTGTCTTTGCATGTATTAAGAAATCATCAATACAGATAATTAATCCCTCAATATCACCAAAAAGTTCTACTATTTTCGAATGAAAGATTTCCGGTACAGCATTTATGCCAAAGGGAAGGCGTAGAAACCTGTACTTATCAAAAGGAGTATTAAAAGTGCACAATTTAGATGAATTATCGTTTAGTGGAGTCATCCAAAATCCACTGGTTGCATCGAGGGAACTGTAATATTTGGAACCTGTCAACTTAGCTTTGCATTCATCTATACTTGGAAAGGGGTACTTAAGTTTCTCCGCTAGGCACTTCTTCTTATGCACTTGCCCACATCGACCACAATGCGATGGTTACGTGAACGGATACAAGGATGGTCCTCTATAATTGTTAACATTGCTGTTTGTTTTATTTACAACTAGAATAAAGTTATTTTCTTCCTGTAGCTTACTCGCGTTTTCTTTTGCTGAGTTAATACTTTTAGCTAAACTTAAAGCTTTATTTAATGTAATTTCTTCTTCAGTCAACAGACGTTCTTTTATATGCGAAAACTTTGGTAACAGGCCGCAAATGAAAATTATCTTTTACCAAACCCTCACGTAGATCACCAAAGTCGCATGCTAAGCTGAGGTTTTTCAAAACTGTGATATATTCCTCAAGGGATTCATTGTGAGCTTAGGTTAGGTTAGGTTAGCAGGTTGGTCGTAAAGGGAAGATTAGATTCCAGCTCACTTGGGTCCTTACGTGGTCCCATTGTGCTACCTGTAATGAAGGAGAGTAATAGAGGGAGTAGTAAAGGGAGATTAGAAGAGTCAGAAGAAGAATAGGCAAAGAGAGGGACAGAGAAGAGCAAGAGAAGAACAGGTGGGAAAAGTTGAGGCAAAGGGTGAATTTTGCAGTGTAACAGGCAGGATGTCAGCCCACTATTGGGTGAACCATCCACTGCTCCTGATAAATGAGCTGAGACAGCCAAGTTCCGTAACTGAAAGCTCGGAGAGGGTACTGAAGGATCTGTTGCCTAGAAAGCGAAGGCGGTAATCCTCCATAGCTGGACAGCGGCATAGAAGGTGTGTTATGCTTTCATCTTCCTCCTCGTCGTTGCAGCTGAAGCAGTATTCGTTGTATGGTAAACCCATGCGTCTGGCATGGGTTCCGAAGGCGCAGTGTCCCGTGATCGTGGCCACAAGATTGCGCAATTGTTTTTTGGGAAAGTTCAGCAGATTTTTGGTTCTGTTGACGTCTATGCAAGGCCATAGTGTCCTCGCTGTGGTGCAGGTTGGCTCATTAAACCATCTGGTTTGTGCCAACTGCAAAAGTGTTTTATCAATTCGCTTCCAGCAGGCCAGGAGCGGAAGGCCGCAGAAATTGTCAATATCAGCAGCCTCTAGCTCTGTGCCTCTCCTGGCCAGATTGTCAGCGATGAAATTGCCTATATTTTCCCCGTGTCCCCGTATCCATATAAGGGTAACACTAGAATAATTAGCCAATGTGAGCTTGTTTCCGTAAAAAAAATAATACGTTCCATTGGTATAATTGCTTTTGGTATAAAATGGAAATCTAATATTTGAAACAATGCGTTATATTTCACAGTATCCATATCCAGAAGAAATGAATTAAATATAAGTAGGCAATCCGGCCGAAGGTGGTGTAGGAGTAAAGCGACCTTACGCTGATCCTGTTGTTGTTCCAAATTTGATGCTCGCATGAAAATTTTAAATTGATTCTTACACGATTTCCACGCAACGCACATGTTTCCTTCTTTGAGGTTAAGTTGCGGAATAGTTGTTGCTACCGACAAAATTTGCTGTGTAGACATTTCGAGTTCCTTTGGATATTTCTCACTCTTTTCTTTACTTTCAGTCATTTAATTTTTTTTTGTTTTAAGTTCATCTTAATTTTTAATTTAGTTTTATTTCTTTTGCACTGCTTTACTTCCAACTTTAAATGTAGCTTTCGGTTTTTTATCTTTTTTTTAATTTTCAGTTTCTTTTTTCACCTGACACCATGTTGTAAGTTCAGTATCTGATATCAAAATGCTTTATTTAAGACATTGTAAGTATACATACATGTTATTTCAATAGTAGTTAGTAATTACAGGGTGTTTCTTATATATTATAGAGTGTCTACTTTGCACAACAACAGTATTCCGCGTGGAACACTGAACAGAATACTGGGCTTTAGATTGAGTTTGTTGACACATAGTTTTTGATAATAGCAACTTTGGACAAGTTTTTAAATCGTACAACAGTTTTTGTTTTATGATGTTAATCCGAATTAAAACAGTGATCAAAAATGACTTGCAATTCATTTCCCTTAAATCATCGATAATACATTCAAATTTTAATTAAATTTTTGTAAATAAAATGAATTAATTTAAGACTTTGTTTCATGTTGAATTCAATCACACTTCAATTCAAGTAATTTTTTTAGTGATGTCAATGCATGCAATAATTTTTAATTCCAGCTCTGATATGTACATATTTATACTTTTGACTTCCGAAATCAAATTTTTGGTGTTGTTGTATTCCTGCATATACCTTATAGTCATTGTATCATGCGATCATGCACAACAAAGCCTTCCTGCAAAAAACAAACTGTCTATACATATCAGTTCGCATCAAATGATGGAAATGATTTATACTTGTTGATGAATTTTCTGCTTGTGTTGTTCTTAAAATTCAACGTTAGGAAATAAGTAGGCTCGATCATAATTGGTGCCGCTCACTGGTACACACCGCTTCATACGCGTATTTAAATTCAAGTTACATGCAACGCTTTTTACGCGCTAATTGTTTCGCTTTGATCATGTGTGGTGTAAGTATTTTCATAAAAAAAATTATTATTAGTACAAAAAATAGAAGAAATTAATCCACGAAACAAATATATTTATCGATAACATTGAAAGTATAATATAAAACAGCTGTCATTATATCTTGGCGCGAGAGATGCGTACAAAAGTAGAAATTAAACCTACTTTACGCGTTTAAGCGTCGTACGCGTTGTGCTGTGTAACTTACCACATACACTGATTCTTTTTTTTGACAGCCACGTATAACGCGTAAACGCGTGAAACGCGTGGTATGGACCTCCAGCTTAAGAGTTTATAAAGCAATTGAGTGTAACACAGAGCAACAAAAATGGTCGGTTTTAAATGCATGTCCTGTGACATGAGCTTATTTTACTGTTGTGAGTTGGTTTTCTCCAAAAAACTCTTATTCACTATTTAGAGCCATCAAACTTTGTTCACAATTTAGAGAGTTCATATAAGAAAACGAGTGTTCAAATTAGTGGATAGTTCACTATTGTGGAAGTTCACATTACCGCGAGTTCACTGTAATTTGCTTTAACAATTCCGGCCAAAATCTTTTCCGCTAGTCCAGTGAGAACAGAATGTATACTTAAAAGCATTCCAACACCAAACGAGGAAAAACAGTTGACAAATGAGGAATCGCTTGCGTTATTTCTCTATTTAAAGTTAACAAAATATCTGTATGCTCAGCTCAGATTGCGAGCGATGAAAAGAGGCTAAAATTTATACTGTTGATCTTCAATGGAATCTGTTACAATCACTTAAATCTATTACTTGAGCATACAGCCGAACGGTTGCTACAATCATTTAAAGAAAGCCAGTTGCAGAAATATGGAAACTGCAAGTTAATGGTTTTTTGTTAATGGGGACGCGATGTTATTTGAGCCATTGCGATTAATAAAGAACAAGAAAGAAAGGAAAAATCAAAATCCTATACTAAATACTGCAGACCAGTAAAATTTTAATTTAAAAAGGAATCTCATGATACCATAAAGAATGAAGTTAGTAATATTAGAGTTATAATTTCAACACTATAGCCATTAGAATTAGACTGTTGAAATAAATTACCACTTAGTGCTTTCAATGATAGGTGGAAAAATTACTCTGGCTTTGACTGACACAAATTCTTCATCCACCTGTGTTATATGTAAAGCATCATCAAAAAAATACATAAAACTATTAATTCAAATAAACATGCTTCATTCAGTCAAAAAATATCAAATGTTTTTTTTTTTTTTTTTTTTTTTTTTTTTTTTTTTTTTTTGTGAAATCAGACAAATTGGGTTGTTCTTAAGAAATAATCTTTTACAAATAAAAGTTGACTAAATTTTTTAGCTTTCAAACGATTTTTGGGTTTGGTTTTTGAAATAAATCTTTCGCTAATTGTCGAGGTAGGTGATATTGTGAGAAGAGCATAAAATAGTTTATCTAATTTTTCTGTTCTTTTTTTACATTTTTTCAAATATACCATATCGTCTAATATATCGCTGAAGTCTTTTTATATTTTGAATTTTGAATTTTTAATACTTTTAATATAATTATTTAATTCGTATAAAAGATTGTTAATTTCATTACTAGTAACATCTTCTTTATCATTACTTTCATCTGAATTATTGTGGTTACTTTCAACATAAAATAATCTGGAGTATAATTTATTCTTTAGTTTCACTTTCTGAAGAATATTTTAAAAAACTTTCATTGCTCGTAAAATTTTCAGAATTTAAAAAATATTATTAACGTATTTAAAAATTTTATACGTCCCTCAGTTATTCTTATTTTAATACGTTTTCGTAAATCTGTTGCAAAAGAATTATTAATTTTTTTGTTGTTGATCCAACAATTTTGTATACTTTGGGACACTTGTTACATGTGACTTTGTTTTTTTTTTCATTTTTGTTCTTGGTATAATACTTCCAAAACCAGCTCAATTTTTTGGCTTTAGTGTATTTCTAATTTATTCACCTGAGAGTGAAAAAACCCCATTCTTGAAAATTTTTTAACGTTTCATTCAAAACATAGCACGACTACTATGTAGGTATGCGCAGTTCGACAACAACTGCAAACATCCAAAATAATATGTATTTGGTTTTGTTTGATCGATTAATCGAATTATTCTTAATCGGTTGACAACTCTAATATGTACCCTTGTAAGTTGCGGGAAGCTTCTACAGGATTTTCGTGAACGCTTAGAAAGGCTGTATCATCCGCAAATGTTGATGTATGAATGTTATTGCTTAACGGTAAGTCAGAGGAATATATTAAATAAAGTAATGTGCCGAAAATACTGCCTTGAGGGACTCCGGCTTTAATCGACTGCGGGGGGCTTAAAAAATTGCCTTCAGTAACTACAAAGTTTCGTTCCTTTAGATAGCTTTTTAAGAGCCTGACGATGTTTGCGGGTAGATTTTGTGTTAATTTGTGGATGAGACCTTCGTGCCATACTTTATCGAAAGCTTGTGATATATCAATAAAGAGCGAAGAGCAGTATTTATTTTTTTCAAAAGTTTCTCTAACAAGATTCACAAGTCTGTGAGTTTGTTCAATTGTGTTATGTTGTCTGCGAAAACCGAATTGATGATCTAGAATACATCCATTACTAGTCACTATAGGCATCAGCTTGCTCATATACAGCTTTTAAAATAGTTTTGAAATGTTAGACAGTAAACTAATAGGCCGATAGGATTCAACCTTTGTATGATCCTTGCCGGGCTTTGGTATCATAGTAATAAGCGAAGCCTTCCGTTCTTTGGGATAGTGTTCTAGGCGTAGAATACTGTTAAAAATGAATAGTATTATTCTTTTTGCAATATAAGGCAATTCTTGAAGCATTTTGTTGCTTATTTTGTCGACACCTGGGGCTTTTCTGGTGATAAGACTAGTAATGGTATTTTCAATCTCCACAATGTTGAATTTTAGCAATATTTCTGGTAAAGAGACGACTGGTGGCAGTTCAACAATATCAGCAGAAATATTCGGAGTGAATACTTTTTCTAAGTGTTTAACAAAAAGTGCACCTTTTTCAGCATCAGTTTTTGCCCAGTCACCATTAGGGGCTCGTAATAGGGGTTTGCATATCACCGGCCTTTTAAGTCCTCTGGCTGCACGCCACAGTGAATAATCTGTTTGTGGTGTTGCATCTAGCTCTTGAAAGAATTTTTGAAGGGAAGATGTTTTTTGAGTTTGCAAAACTTTCCTAAGCTGCTTGGTACACTCCTTAAGCCTTAATAGCCTTTCTATATCTAGAGAAAAAATATTGTTAAATGTCACTGGTTGGTTTATTTCAATTGAAGTAGCATTAAAAGTAGCTTGTTTAACATGCGCTTCAAACAACCTGAGAGAATCGTCTATGTCTGAAGGTGTTCTCAGCGGCATTTTTTCCGAGCAATGAGCACGCAGATATTTTCTGTATTTCAGCCAGTTAATACGTGCAGATGTCATCGGTAAATCACATGTTGTGTGTGAGTAAATAGTGACAATTGTAGGCGAGTGGTCTGAAGATAAGTCCAAAGATGCTTCAACTTCAACCATCTCGCTGGGCACACCTTTCACAATTCCAAAGTCGGTAACATTAGGAATTTTTTGTCGATCTGTTGGCCAATATGTTGGCTGGCCACTTGAAACTACATTCAAACCCATTTTTGATATTGTGTCGAACAAAATTCGTCCCTTAGGAGTGATTAAACGTGAACCCCAGAATGTGTGTTTAGCATTGTAGTCGCCAGCTGCTATTAAACGGAGGCTTAGTGATTTATAAAAAGCCGTATATTGACTCTCGGTAATTGAGAATCTGGGGGGCGAATAGACAGATGATATTACAAGCTTTTGATAGTAAGTTTCGTTGCAGATGTTCGTTGCTTGAAGATAATCTTCACAAAAATCATTCAACAGGTGGTGTTTTATTCGCGTTTTTCTTAGGTTTCCCGAACCACCACAAGCTCTGCCACGAGGATCCTTGGTGTCGTAAAAATTATATCCACTAATTCTGAAACAGCTTCGAGATGTCAAATGAGTTTCTGAGATAAGCATAACATCGATTTGTTTATCCTGAATAAAATATTCTATTTCGTTTTTATGTTGGCAGATGCTGTTTGCGTTCCAAAAACAGATTTTTAAGTTCATGGTTTGCTTAGTAAAGCCTGCAACAAGGTAGACTGCATTTTCAACATTTCCTGCATCATACAGGACATGTTGAGCGTAAATGTATTTACTGTTTGTATTAAGCTCTCAATTGAGGCTTAAATACGACTAAAATTATACCCCGAATCTTCATTTACATTTACGGTTTTTTGCGCCGTACTCTGGTTGCTTTTTAAAATACTAGCGTACGAAAATTTGTTGTTAGCTTGTTGTTGAACACTAATCGCGTTAGACTTGAGAATGTTTGAATATTGATTTTGGCTGGTGGGCCGTTGAGGTAACTGTGGATAGTTAGTAGGGGTTTTAGGCTGAGCGGGAGTAGCATTGGTTTTTTGTTTGATGAATTCTTAAAAAACGAGTAAAGGGGGCATCCTCTGTAGTTGGCAGTGTGATTTCCGCCGCAATTGCCACATTTTTTCGCCTTGGGTTCACCTTTTATTTTGTCGCAGTTCGCGGTACTGTGTATCTCACCACATACAACGCAAACGGTAGGCAACTTGCAATAAGTCTTCGTGTGCCCAAATTCTTGGCAGTTCAGGCATTGAACAGGTTCAGCTCTTTTATGTGAAAGCTCAACGGTAACTCTTCGGTGTATTTCCCTATTTTTAATGTTTGAAACATTTTTAACTTTGAAGCCACTATTTTCATCTTTAGATTTCAACTACACTGGCCGAATAGAACAAATGTGGTTTTCGGTAGAAGCCACTAAACTTACTAGAACAAAATGATATATTTTATATTCCTTTATATTGCATTTATTGCATCTTACCAACATGTACATAAGTAACGAAAATATTCGTCTTACCGCAACCAAACTTCTTGACTTTTTGCATGAGATTTCTTTTAGTAATTGGCCAATGGCTTAAATACTTTTGTTGATTTTATATACATACAATAGGTGTTTATTAAGATAATTAGGCCCATATTCCCAAGTAATTAAACAATATAATTACAATTTTACCCGACCTTTGATCCAGATCGTTGATCAACTTCAGGGGATCTAAAATATATATATAAACATAAATAGAAGATTTTGTTTTTAATTACAACAATATACCACAAATTTTGTGTTAATTACTTTTTCAAAAAACAAATGATGTAGGTAATATGATGTTAATCGGAAAAATAAAAATCAAATGAAAGAATATAAGAAATGAAAGTTGTATCTTTTATTTCATATTTATTATCAGACCTTAAGCTGAACAAATAATTTAATCTAATATATAAAATTCTCGTGTCACGATGTTTGTTATCGAACTCCTCCGAAACGGCTCGACCGATTTTAATGAAATTTTTTATGCATATTTGGTAGGTATGAGATTAGGTTTTAAAGTATATTTCAAATCGCTTTTGACACGAGGAGGGGTGGGAGGGGGCAATTTCTGTATATACTAAACTATTAACCCAACAGATGGCGCTATGTCCGCCTCATGATTATTTTTGTTGTTGAATAACAGATGGTGCTTGTCCGCCTCATAATTATTTTTTTTTGTTGAATGACAGATGGCGCTATGTCCGCCTTATGCTGGAGAATCGTCGTCGTTCGATTTCAAACAGAACAAAATTATTGTTTGGTATTTTTTCATCGGCGGTAATCGTCACACACTTACAATACGTTCGCTTTTTTTTTATACATATAACACCCAAAATATGTACTAGAAATATTATGTATGGCAAACAAAGTTTGCCGGCTCATCTAGTAATTATTATATTTAAATATTTAAAACAATATTCGCCGAATACGAATAGTACTTTTAAGGTTTGGAGCCACTTACTATTTCAAATTTAATTAGAAAAAATCCCCCGGTAAGTCCCAATTCACACCATGCAAGTCTTATTTTGAAGCTTATTAGCCTTTAGGCGAGAGAGACAGGGCGAAGAGAAACGACTACACCCTTTCATGTACTCATGAAATTCGTTTTGTTTTCATATTCGTAGTGTTAAGTAGGTATACATACATACATACATTCATACAAAATGAAGAACAGTTTAAGCAATTAGACGAGTGGTGTGTGAACGCCAATGAAAGTTCAAAGAAGAAATCGAGATAAGCTTTGCAATTAGACTTGGATAGTGTGAATTGGGACTAACAGTAAATTGAAAAAACTGTCACACTACTTTAGGTATATATCATTATTATGACATTGAGATGCCGAATTAAACATTGAGCAAGTTATTTTACTTATATACTTTGAGATATCGTTTTTCTTGTTCTGTGTGCGCTTTTAAACAGTCACCCCTATTCTGCGTTTCGATTAAGTCTCCGCATTCAGTTCCGTTGCGACCGAAAATTGGTATTCTGAAGACAAACGGAATCGAAGGAAAAAGAAGAAGACGACAATGTTTACAAAATTAATAGCATCACTGTGGAATGTGGAAATGAAATAGCAAAATAAGCAAGTTTGTTATTATTTTCATAAACAAATGTCAAATTTAATACAAAAAGTTGTATGTATACATAATTAAAAATAAGTTCTTGATAAAGTCTAATAAAAAAATTGTTAAAGAAAATAAAAAAATATAAAAACAAACTAAAATTAGTTGTTCATAAACAATTTTTCATCCTGATCTGGTGTTGTTGTTTTTGACCTGTTATACATAAAAAAACACATCAGGGGGTAGATTCTGGTTCTGCGATAACGTGAAATGTAAAAATATGTTTCATTTTCGTTTTCATTACAACTTTACGTAATATCTTTTCGCAGTTGCACAAAATGCGATTCCCGTTTATATAATGAAAAAGTGTTTCATTCCATCTGTTGCAGTGTAACTTTATATCCATGTTATTCAACTTTAAATGTTATACACAGAGAACGAAGTTGAACTTCTTCGATGCGGTGCAAGGCCGCATGCAAATATATATTTGCTTTTGCGGCTTTTACAACATGCATATATTCTTCGTTGAAATTTTGAAGTTGATTTTTCAACATATATTACATAATATATGTACATAGCTTATGTTATGTTATTATTATAATAAAAATTAGTAAATATTAAATAAACAAATTAGCGGTGGTGAAGAAATTGTATGAATTACATAAGTAGGCAATTTTATTAATAGTGTATCATTACAGATACTGAGTTAATCCTGTTGTATAAGGTATAAATATATATATATTTGTATATATAATCGGAGATATTATTTAATGTCTTATTGACAAAAAAATATTATAAAAAAATAGTGTATAATCACACTTTTATACTATAATTCAAATGGTAAAAACTCTGACAATAAAAGTCGATAGTTTAAAAATATCGAAAATATAGATAGGTATAAATATCGGTATCGATAATATTTAAAATTTAGTTTTGACCGTTCCTTTATACTATGTTGACACGACAAGATGAAGCACTTGCTTTACTTTCTGAAGCATGTTTATGAATCTAGCTGTTCACCGACTCGTTTACTTGCTTCGATTTGACAGTTCTCTTTTTAATAACAAATAAAATCTAAAATGGACAAAAAAAAAAAAGTTAAAATTATTACGAATTTTTAAAAATGCACATCATATATTTTGTTTCCATTGTTGTTTTATCTTTATAGTTTTAATTCAATTTTTCACTTTTAATTAAAGTTTTTGTTGTGTTTTTTGCATAAAGTTCAGATAAACTTCCGATAAAATTTAGAGAAGACAGCAATTTTTCATGCTTCGCAAGTAGATTCAATATGAATCTACATGCTTCGCTCTCAAAATTTTGTATGGCGAAGCATGTAGCTTCGCTCATGATTGGGGTGTGAAGCATGAATAGAGAACGAAGCATGTTCCGTGTGAACGTAGTATTAGTTTAATTTATTTATTTACTTTTTATTATTTTTTTTAATAAAATGATATGTTTTCAAATTACATACTCGTATGTATGCATGTTGCAAAGAGTAACAAATTTTTAAACGGGATTAATTCTAGATGTTTTAAAAATGATTTATTTAACCTTTCTCTTGTGCTCTCTGGAGACGATAAAAAACACATCAACGTTCTAAGTGTGTGCGTGCAGTCGTGCTTTTTCGGGTACACGTATACGTTGTCGGCTCTGATTGATGAAAACCATAATCTTGTGATATATTTGTTCAATTCACAAGCTCAGTCGTCTGTCTTATGGTTTAAAAAAAGACGATATTTGTTTATAAGCTTGTGAACAGACAAATTTGTTGTATCGTTATTTTGTCGTATTTTAAATGTCAGTTTAATGTTGTCAATTCATATGAGTAAATAGTTTATGTCAAAAAACAAATTTCTTTTTGTCAAATAAAAAAAAAAACATGAAAAGTGAAACTGAAAAAAGTAAATTATGAAACCAGGTGTGGGAATTATAATTTGACGCAAAATATAATAACTTTTTTAGCGACAAGCAATTTTGATTAAATTAATTTGAAAATTAAGTTGAAATGGTGTTACTTATCACATATATAAAATATTTTTAAAAATTAATTTAACAAATAGAATATTCCCAGACCCGGCCTCAATATAACAATTGAAAAACATATAAAATTCAATCGTATAATTATAACACATTTTTGTATGAAAATTACCAACAACAAAAATACAATATTGTATAATTATACGATTAGACAACACATATGACGTTAATACGAGCTTGTGAATTGAACAATTATTTTGATAGTCTCCAATTGTGATTGACAAAGAAATTGTCCGTTGTTTTGTATCGAAGTGTAATGAGTAAAAAGATGGCAGCACACGCATACTTGTTAATTTTATGCTCTGGTATTTTTGTGTATAAACAGTGTCAAACGGATGTATTTTTTTGTTTTTTGACAAAATAAGTTTACGCCGCCTCTTAGTTTATTTTTTTTAACACCGACACTAACTTTCTCTCTGCTTGGGTCTGTACAATTGTCAAACAACAAAAATAAATTACGTTGTACATTGGGATAAATGTATAAAAGTTGAAAATGTATGCAATATCGACATTTATGTTCTAAAAATTAATAAAAATTCTTTTTGATTTTTGCTTGTGCGCATGCCTTTTGCTGCTTTTTCCATTTTCGCTGACAAATTTTAAGTGAAAAAAAAAACGCGTCATATGAAAATGTTTTGACATTTGTTTTCGCAGTTACATAAAACGAGAATCAGTTTTGCTGTGAAATTGAGAAAAAAATTGTTTCATTCAATTTGTTTCTCTCATTGTGAAAAGATTTTAATTTGTTTAAATTTCTTCACAGTACGGGAATCAGAAACAAAATGTAAAGGAGAAAAATGTTTACATTTCACGTTTTCGCAGGAGTTCCGATCGTAATGCAGAATACATACAATCGAAAGAAACTGAGCGGAATTTAAACGCAGAATACCAAAGCTGCCAGACGGAGAAAATTTCGATTCGAATCGAAACGCAGAATAGCCCCCAGTAATTCAGTCGGGTCTGGGAGAACATATTTTAACAGATTGCGCAGCCGCATGTCTCGGTGGACTTTCACATATTAAATTTTAGTTTACTGAGAATTGATTACTAACTTAACATGATATGAATTTAAAAATAAGACTTTAACTTAAAATGATAGTTACGAAATATAATTTTCGTTTGTTTCTTAAGGAGATTATTATGTTCCGTCAAAGATAAAGGTATTTCTTTCGTTAAATAAAAATCATTAGAAATTAATATATATTTGTACATTTTATGTATTTTTTTTAAACTTTTTGTATGATTTTTTTTTTTTTTTTTTTTTGGAAAATGTATATGCAAATTATTCGAGTAATATTCACTTTAATTTGGCGAATACGAATACGAATATCCTAAAATAGGCGAATAATCAATTACGAATACGAGTATTCGTAACATCACTACTATGACATATACAGAACGTCGTTTGTGTAACTAGTGAGATGTTATCACATTAAAAAAAATATTACATGAAAAGTAATATTATCAGGCTCAAGTTCAGTTTTATTGAATTAATGAAAATTCAAAATTACTAAGAGTTTTTTTATGTTGGAAAATATTATTATTTATATCCAATCAGTTTTTAGCAGAACGTATCAGTACTGATATCAAGGCCGCTACACCTCTCATCAGCGTTCAATTGTCCATCTTTACAATTTTCGTAAAGTGGATACTAAAACTGAACTTGAGCCTGATAATATTACTTTTCATATATACATCAATATAAGTTCAAATTATAATTACGTTTATTCGTAATAATAATAATATAAAAATAAAAAATATTACATTTATTCGAGCAAATACTCAAGAATTTATGTTTTTAAAAATTTATTTATTTGTTATGGGTTATCTAATCTATAAGCATTTCGTTGGTATCTAAATACCAACACAAATAAATAAATATTTAAAAATTAAACAATTTTAAATTTATACTTGTCATCCGATCTTTTGTAGGATGACTCGTTGCATATTAGTAGGGGTTTTAAATGAGCCGAGCCACCCTGTAAAACTAATAAAAGTTTTTCACAGAATGATAATAAACTTTTCGATGGGAGAAACTTTCACATGAGTTACACATATTTTGAAAATGTTTTTTATTCAATATTAATGTGTAAGAAATACGGAACTTACCAAGTATTGTAATAAAACTTTCTGGTTGCATTATAAATGTCATGTTACAATTGCCGATGATACATGGAAATGTTATCAATGGCCTAGTAGATACCAAATATTACTGGAAATGCACTATGTGGGAAAATGCTCGCATTAGATTAATAAAATATTATTTGATTCTGTCATATGATGTAAAAAAAAAAAGAGAAATTTAACAATTTAAGAAGCGTGAACTTATAATCAATAACATAGTTAACGCCTACAGTTGCTGTAATGTTGAAAACAGAGCTAGAGATTTTTTATTTTTGAAAATTCTTATACTCTGTATTCTTATGCAAAATGCTTTCACTACTTGTTAGGAGCACTGTTGACGAAGTTAAATAGCTTCTACCGAAAACAACGTTTGTTCTATTAGGCCAGTGCAATTGAAATCTAAAAAGGGAGTTTTAGATATTCGTTGTAACAAAAAAAAAAATTACATAATTTAGGTAAACATAAATGTTTTTATTGATTTCCTGAAAATATTTAATCCGCAAATAAATACAATCAATAAGACAGTTAAGATGTAAAAAATTTTAAGTTTTAATACGTAATGTGTTTAGTTTTCTACACCATAATAATGGAAAATTATTTGTTGTGTGTGTTTAAAAAACTTTGAAAGCTATTTTTATGCTGTGTAATTCACAAAAATATATTTGTGAGTTTTTGTATAAATAGATGAGCTTTAAATTTTTTTAAACATAAAGGGTAAAACATCTACTGATGAGTTGGTATGGATACCAACGAAATACATATTTAGATATTGCTAACCCGCAACAAATACCTAAAATTTAAAACATAAATACTTGAGTACATGTTTTAATAAGTAGCTATAATTTCATTGATTTAATTTTATTTATTTGTATTTTTTTTATTTTTATTGTTTTTTCTTTCAAATACTCCTTGGAAATGCAATGAATTATCTACACAATAACACCAAAAAAAATGTGACAACTCTACATAGGCGCCTAAACAACAATCGACTAAAAGCAATACCTGATAACTTTGTCACAAGCTCAGCAAGTCTCTTGCGGTTGTAAGTTGTAATTTTTATTAATTAAGATAAGTCGTTAACTATTAATTACTAACTTAAACATATGAAGACGTTTTGCCTTTAAATAGTGTTGTTGTCTTATAATATTCGAAGCATAATGGAAGTAGTTATGTTCATGTACCAGTGATGTCACCAACACTTCTTGATCGTAGCAACGGCAACGGCAAAAACTAGCTAAATATCCTCTTCTCATTAATAAAATTTGATGAGTCACTTGAAACTTTACTTACAGTTTTATCATTTTAATTTGTTGGAACTTTACTATTTTCCTGTCTATTGTTCAATTGAGCTTTTTGTAGTGCTTATTTTTCATATGATATCCTCAGACCTTTAGCTGAACAAATAATTTAATAATTAGTATAATAAAAGGTATACGAAATAATTAAAATACTGATATTTCAAAATCACTACTGTTGTATCTTCGCAATTGTAAATGGAAAAGAAAGAAATAATAAGCGTCTGAATTCCTATTTCATTCAAAATGTGCTTTATTAAATACATAATATTTTTTTTTTTTTTTTTTTTTTTTCTTTTTTTTCTTTTTATTTAAATTGAATTATCAATAAGTTTTTCAAACCTTAAATCTAAAAAATATTAAATATAAGTTAAATATAAATGTATAAATTTTTAATTTCAACGGTTAATTTTTGTTGTTTTACATCTCTCGTGAACGGCTGAGAAAAAGAGTATCCCTTCTTTTCAGCCGGGTGTGGCCTCTATAATGAAGAATATTGCGCGCAAGTGGATTTGGGTGCAACTCAAGTTTTTTTATATATTTTTTCACGTGTTTTGAAAATACTGTCTTCACCAACGGAACGTCTAGGTCTTTATGAATTCGATGGTTTCTGACATACCAGGGGGCTGCTGTTATTGTACGTAGGATTTTATTCTGTCGCCTTTGAATTCTTTCGACATTCGATGCTGAGGCAGTGCCCCATAACTGGATTCCATAGGACCATATTGGTTTCAGGATCGCGTTGTATAACAAAAGTTTACAGTCAAGATTTAATATAGAATTTCTTCCAATATGCCAATACATTTGAGCAGCTTTTAATTTCATTTGTGTCAACTTTGCGTCTATATGCGATTTCCATGTTAAACGACGATCAAGATGAACGCCTAGATATTTGACTACAGTGTGTTGTGGTATAGTCTCGGTGTTAATTTTTATAGGCGGGCATGTTTCCCTGCGCAACGTAAAAGTGACGTGTGCACATTTCTGCTCGTTAACTTTTAGACGCCATTGTTTGAGCCATTTTTCCAGTTAGGATATATATTCTTGTAAGTTGCGGGAAGCTTCTACAGGATTTTCGTGAACGCTTAGAAAGGCTGTATCATCCGCAAATGTTGATGTATGAATGTTACTGCTTAACGGTAAGTCAGAGGCATATATTAAATAAAGTAAGAGTCCGAAGATACTGCCTTGAGGGACTCCGGCTTCAATCGACTGCGGAGGGCTTAAAGAATTGCCTTCCCTAACTATAAATTTACGTTCCACTAAATAGCTTTTTAAAAGCTTTACAATGTTTGCTGGTAGATTTTGTGTTAATTTATTGAAAAGACCTTCGAGCCATACTTTATCGAAAGCTTGTGAGACATCAATAAAGAGCGCAGAGCAGTATTTCTTTTTTTCAAAAGTGTCTCTAACGACATTCACAAGTCTGTGAGTTTGTTCAGTTGTGTTTTGTTGTCTGCGAGAACCGAATTGATGATCTGGAATACATCCATTACTAGTCACTATAGGCATCAGCTTGCTCATATACAGCTTTTCAAATAGTTTTGAAATGTTAGACAGTAAACTAATAGGCCGATAGGATTCAACCTTTGTATGATCCTTGCCGGGCTTTGGTATCATAGTAATTAGCGAAACCTTCCATTCTTTAGGATAGTGTTCTAGGCGTAAAATACTATTAAAGATGAATTGTATTATTCGTTTTGCAATGAAAGGCAATTCTTGCAGCATTTTGTTGCTTATTCTATCAATACCTGAGGCTTTTTTTGAGTTTAGACTTGTAATAGCCTTTTGAATATCCACAATATTAAATCTTAGCGGAATTTCTGGTAAAGCGACGACTGGCGGCAGTTCAGTAATATCAGCAGAAATATTTGGAGTAAATACCTTTTCTAAGTGTTTAAGAAAACGAGCACCTTTTTCAGCATCAGTTCTTGCCCAGTCACCATTTGAAGCTCGTAATGGAGGTTTACATATCACCGGCCTTTTAAGTCCTCTGGCTGCACGCCACAGCGAATAATCTGTTGATGGTGTTGCATCGAGTTCTTGCAGAAATTTTTGCAGCGAAGCTGTTTTTTGTGATTGTAAAACTTTTCTTAGCTGTTTGGTACACTCCTTAAGCCTTAATTTTAGCTGAGGCGATCTGTATCGTTGCCATTCTCGTCGAGCTCTCCGTTTTTCAGTCAATAGCCTTTCTATATCTGCACAAAAAATATTGTTAAATCTCGCTTGCTGATTTGGTTGAATTGAAGAAGCATTAAGAGCAGCTTGTTTGGCATGTGCTTCAAACGACCTAATAGAATTTTCTATGTCAGTAGGTGTTCTCAATGGCATATTTTCCGTGCAATGAGCACTCAAATATTTTTTGTATTTCAGCCAGTTAATACGTGCAGATGTCAGCGGTAAATCACATGTTGGTCTTGCGGTTGTGTGTGAGTAAATAGTGATAATAGTAGGCGAGTGATCTGAAGACAAATCCAAAGATGCTTCTACTTCCGTCATTTCGCTGGGCACGCCTTTCATAATCCCAAAGTCGATAATATCAGGAATTTTTTGACGATCCGTTGGCCAATATGTTGGCTGACCACTTGAAACTACATTCAAACCCATTTTTGAAATTGTGTCAAACAAAACACGACCCTTAGGACTGATTAAACGTGAGCCCCAAAAAGTGTGTTTAGCATTGTAGTCGCCAGCTGCTAGAAAACGGGACCCCAGTGTTGTATAAAATGCGGTATATTGACTCTCTGAAATTGAAAACCTGGGAGGAGAGTAAACAGATGATATCACAAGCTTTTGATAAAAATTTTCAATACAGATGTTCGTTGCTTGAAGATATTCTTCACGAAGGTCATTTAGTAGGTAGTGTTTTATTCGAGTTTTTATTAGGATTCCAGAGCCACCACAAGCTCTACCTCGAGGATCCTTAGTATCGTAGAAATTATATCCACTAATTTTAAAATAGCTTCGAGACGTTAAATGAGTTTCTGAGATAAGCATAACGTCGATTTGTTTATCCAGAAGAAAATATTCTATTTCATTTTTATGTTGGCAGATGCCGTTTGCGTTCCAATAACAGATTCTTAAGTTCATGGTTTTTTCAATACAGCCTGCAACAAGGTAGACTGCATTTTCAACATTTCCTGCATCATACAGGACATGTTGAGAGTAAATGTATTTACAGTTTGTATTAGGATCTCTATTGAGGCTTCAATACGACTAAAATTATGCCCTGATTCTTCATTAGCTGGTACAGTTTTTTGCGCCGGAGTCTGGTTACTCTTTAAAATATTAGCGTATGAAAATTGACTATTAGGTTTTTGCTGAGTAAGAGTCGTGTTAGACTTTAGAACATTTGAGTATTGATTATGGCTAGACGACGGTTGAGGTAACTGAGGGTAGTTTAAGGGGGTGTTGGGCTGATCGGTAGTAGCATTTGTTTTTCTGTTCGACGAATTTTAAAAAAAGAGTAAAGAGGGCAGCCTCTATAGTTAGCAGTGTGGTTTCCACTGCAATTGCCGCATTTTTTTGCCTTGGTATCACCTTTTATTTTGTCACAGTTAGCGGTACTGTGCAACTCACCACATACAACGCAAACGGTAGGCAACTTGCAATAAGTTTTGGTATGGCCAAATTCTTGACAGTTCATGCATTGGATAGGTCCATTTTTTTTATGTGGCATCTCAACTGTAACTCTTCTGTGTAACAAGTACTTTAGATTATAGATTGGGTGCGATTCATTTTTTTTAATTTTCAAGTCACCTGGCTGTAGCTCGACTCTAAAAATAGGTTGGGGGATTTTTTCCCTATTTTTGATGTTAGAAACATTTTTAACCTTGAAGCCATTATTTTCAAGGCCAGACTTAACCTCTTCTGGATCCACACTAGAGTCTATACCTTTTATTACGACGGTTAGACCTTTAGCACTCTTACACATCCACTCGGAGACCCAATTGGATCCATTGTGATTCCCTTCATTTATAATTTATTGACTAATTAGTCGCCTTACTGTCCAAGCAGAAACAAAGAGCCGTTATCATCCATCATTCAGCCACTTAATTCCCATGATAAAGCCCCTGATATCCTCAAGTTTGCACTTCGCGATATCACTAATGCCCTCATGGAAACGTCTGCTCAGCCATCTTTGCCAATGGCGTTGTAGCCTTGGGCAATGACAGATGATATGCTCTATAGTTTCTGGCTCCTCTTCATCCCCACACATCCTACAAAAATCCGGAGTGCCATTTTCCCATATGCTGTCCTCGCTCTAACCGAGCAATGGCCAGTGAAGGCGCCTACTAAGACTCTCAAAACCTTCCTATTCATACCCAGCAGTAGATCAGATTTACCTGAGTCTAGTTCTGTCCATATGGACCTCGAGACTCTACAATCTTCTCTATTCCTCCAGGAATGGTTAATTCTGCTAATTACCCAATTAGTGAGTTCCCTATAGTAGTGACCGATTGGAGGTTTAACCGACTTGTCACTAACTGCCACATTTAATGCTGACCCTATTCTTGCCAGTTCATCAGCAATTTCGTTTCTCTCAATATTGCAATGTCATGGTACCCAACATAGCCTGACGCTAAATTTGTCCATAAGCAAGTTGAGAGATAGCCTACACTTGCTGACCAGCTTCGATTTGACACTATGCCCCTTCAAAGCTTTCAGCGCCGCCTGACTGTCAACGTAGAATGTTACCTCCATGCCTTCAGTTACATGTTCTGTCACTAGTTCCGTTGCCCTGAGGATCGCTAGGATCTCAGCCTGAAATACACTACATTCCTTCGGTAGCCTAAAAGATCTACGAATGTCCGTTCCTAAAAAATAGACGCCAGCACCCGTGCCTATTTCCTTTTTCCATCCATCTGTAAAGACCGTGCAGCCCTCGTACAGTCTATCAGATTTGCCCCAAAGATTGTTGAGATTTGGTGTTTTATATCGAAGATTTTTTTTTGAAGTGAAAATAAAATAAATTAAATACAGAACATAGAATACAATATTCAATAATGTTGCTACGACATTATAGTAACAAGTAGTTACAGTATGGTTGACTTCCAAAACGTTCGTATACAAAGTTTGTATACAGTATTGCTACTGTATTTAAATCACATACATATGCAAAGTTCCCAAACAATGCAACAACTATAAAGCCGATGCCTTGTTTGCTTTCTTACTGCGTTAAAAATACTTGGTGGCGGCGTTTTGAAATGGTATGCATGGTATATTTGTTGTACTGCGGCGTTTTGAAATGTGATGCTTTGTTCAAACACATAGCAATTGACGTTTTGGAAGTCAGCCTATAATTACATTTTTAATCAATAACAATATAATCAACATCACCACTTAATGTTATGATTACAAAATATTTTATAAAACAACAATTAAAGTATGTATCTACATATTATTTATCAAAAGAACAAGAAACAATTTTTAAAAGTTTTCTAAAATTTTCAAAAACAGGCTTTGGAAGAGGTTTAGTAAAAACATCAGCTAACTGTTCTTTAGAATTTACAAATCCTAGTTGAAATTCATGTTCATAAAACTTTTCGCGTATAAAATGATATTTCACGTCAATATGTTTGGTGCGTCGATGAAACTCAGGATTCTTTATAAGCTTGATTGTGCTCTGATTATCCATGAATAAATAATTTTCTTTAATATTGTGTGTGATTTCTTTTAGAAAACGTTTTGCCCACATAATATCTTTTACGGCTTCACATCCAGCAATATATTCCGCCTCCGTAGTAGACAATGCAACTGTGCGTTGTTGCTGAGACCTCCATGCAACAGTACATTCACCGTACTGAGTAACAATTCCAGAAGTTGATCTTCTATTTTCAATATCACCTGCATAGTCGGAGTCTGAAAAAGTGTTCAACGTAGATTCACTTTGCTTTTTATATAGCAAACCATGATTAATTGTGCCTTTAATGTATCGTAATACCCTTTTTGCCGCATTTATATGTACTTTAGTGCTGGCAAAGTATTGAGTAGTGGGTACCGAGTATCGAGTATTTGCCCTTTTTTTTGGATACTCAATACTCAAAAGTAGTTACTCGATACTTTCAGAGTTGTATTTTTAAGCAGTTGAGTGGCTAAAATAGTGTATAAAAATATGTACATCACTGTACAAAATTAAACCAACCGCCGAAATACGAGTAAAGCTGTCAATAAAATAGAACAACCACATGTCATAAATTACATTTTAAATGTACTTAAAAATGTATATTAGTTAAATATGTATA
The DNA here is from genome assembly GCA_947311025.1 of Lypha dubia. Classification (NCBI taxonomy): domain Eukaryota; kingdom Metazoa; phylum Arthropoda; class Insecta; order Diptera; family Tachinidae; genus Lypha; species Lypha dubia. The sequence goes on along the minus strand of OX371264.1, from coordinate 35,036,840 downwards.
TATACATACATGTAAATATTATATTTTAATTTTTACATACATACACAATGTATTACACATGCAGACATACAGACATACAAAACCAATAATAGTTGTAGATTTTTTATTTTTGAAGAAACTACTTCAATATGCAGATAAAAACTATGCGTTACAAATTCAAAAAATCCGTTAAAAGTATCGAGTAGTATTGAGTACCCAAATGAAAAGTATCGAATATTATTGAGTAATGAAAAGTAGTAGAATTTGCCAGCACTAATGTACTTGACATGGTTTCTCCATATATCTACTCAAAAGACTTACTGCATACGAAATACCTGGTCTACTTACAATTGATAAATATATTAAAGAACCAACCAATTTTTTATAAGGAAGGTTAGGTTTCGAGCGCCGCCACATCTGAGGCGTGACGCACTTGGGTCCGTTAATTCGGTCCCTTTGTGATACCCTACAGCAGACAGGGCTCAGTCAATTGGTTATTCAATTGCCTGTAATTGCCCTGTCGCCGAATCAAACCATCCTGATTGGTGCAAGAAGTAGGATATGTTGGTTAGCCCCATGTTCGCCAGACTGTCGAGGTCTGGCAGTGTTGGAGCCCATAGTAATCGCCCTAATGCTGTTAAGCGCGGGGCATTGACATCGAAGATGAAGAACTGTTTCTTCTTCCTCCTCATCGTTACAACTTCTGCAGTAGTCATTGTAACTTAGGCCCATCTTTTTGGCATGAGTCCCGGAACACCAGTGCCCCGTTAGCACTGTTACTAGTCGTCTTGTGTGACATTTACCAAGCCTGAGTAGATCGCGAGTTCTGTGCAGGCTGTAGCGGGGCCAAGTGGACCTGGCGACTCGATAGGTGTGCTCCTGTTCCCACCTTTCTTGAGCAAGATTGTATGATTCCTGCTGGATCAATCGCTTGCAGTGAGATAGAGGAATGCCAACGAAGTGACATATCATCGAGTTGCTCAATGATGCGCCCTTTTTGGCAGATTCGTCCGCAATATCGTTACCAGTGCACTCTGAGTGCCCTGGAATCCAGACTAGTGTTACTCTTGAACGTCTAGCTATCTCGTTTAGAGACTTCCGGCATTCGTTTACCACCGTCGATGTAGTGTATACACCATTGATAGCAGCAATGGCCGCTTTGCTGTCGGTAAAAATATGGATGTCTTCCGATATCCTATAACACCTAAGCCATCTTGCCGCTCTTGAAATGCCCGAGACTTCGGCTTGCAGGACGCTACAGCCATCCCGAAGTCTGAATGGAACCTTGACGTTGAAGTTTTCCACATAGAAACCTCCCCCAGTGTTTACGCCTCTTTTGGAGCCATCAGTGAAAACTCTGATGGCTCCTTCGGTGGCAGGGGGTAGGGAGTGTAATTCCCTATTGGGAACAATGGATTGAAAAAGCCCGCCAAAGTAATGTTCCGGTGGGCAGTAGTCGGTGAGGTCATGGAGCGCTTGGTGCTGCCTGAGAATCCTGGAGTGACCAAGATCGGTTCTCGTCCATGAACATGTAGCGTTCAGTCTGATCGCCGCAGTCAAAGCCAGCTGTTTGGCCAGAACATCCACCGGAAGCCAGTTCAGAATAGCGAACAATGCCTTCGTTGGAGTAGACCTGAGCGCTCCCGTTATCAGGATCGCCGCTAGCCCTTTAAAAGGAAACTTTTTAATGAATTCTCTGTTATTAATATGATTTATCCACCCAGGCTCTAATGGATTCGATACAGGATTACAATTCATCATAGAAAATCTTTTGACAATTTTCTCCATATACTGACGTTGATGAAGAAAAATAGAATAAGAGTTCAATAATTTAATTTCAAATCAGAGAAACTTATTTATTTGACCTTCCTTTAGTTAAAAATTTTCTCTGTCATCATTGTATATTAACAAATAATCGTCGACATAAATCGCTAATATAATTTTTGAACCTTTTAAATTTTTTATAAAAACACATGTATCGGAGTTGCTAATCTTCATATTAAATTTGTTGAGTATTTCACTAAATTTTTTGTTAAAACATCTTGGAGCTTGTTTCAATCCATAAATACTTTTTTTTAATAAACACACTTTGTGGTGTTCATTTACATATCCCAGTGGTTGCCTCATGTAAATGTCTTCATCTAGATCACCATAGAGAAAAGCAGTCTTAATATCAAATTGTTTAATCGACATCCCTTCTGAGACTGCAACTGCTAGTAAAAGACGAATAGAGTCATACTCTACTACTGGACTATATGTTTCTTCATAGTCCAAACCATACTCTTGAGTAAAACCTTTGGCTACTAAACGAGCTTTATATCGATCGATTGTGTTATCCGTATTGTGTTTGATTTTATATACCCAACGACAATCAATTATCTTCTTTCCTTCAGGCAATCTACAAATACTCCATGTATTGTTGGTCATTAGGGCGTTATATTTTTCGTCCATTGCTTTCTTCCATTTATCAGAACTTTTCGATTTTATAGCTTCTTCATATGTAATAGGTTCTTCTAAGGATTTTTCCATCTCAGAAATAAATATGTCGTCAATATTAATTTCCTTTCTACAATTAGATCTTAAATTGTATCGGCTTTGTTCTGTTCTCCTTTTGCTAGAAGTGTCATTTGCAACAATTTGTACACTTGAGCTTTCTGATTGAGAGGAAATTAAATCTTGAACGCTTTCTCCTAGTTGTACATTCAAAACATCATTAGACTTTAAATCTTCGTTTTCTTCATAAGATTCGAGATTTAGTTCTTCCACTTGGTCACTTCTAGACTCAAAATTTTTATATATTTCTTGATTATTAACATCTTCGTCATATATTTTAAAATGTCCATTATTATACTCGTAGCCGTGTTCTTCATTGTTTGTTATTATTTCTAACTCATTGCAAAATATTACATCTCTATATATTTCGACCTTATTATTATTTTCAAAATATATACGATAACCCTTAACATTTAAATCAAATCCTACAAATATACCTTTCTTACTTTTTGCATCCCATTTTTTTTCGAGTTTGTTTTGGAGTATGTGCAAAAACTTGGGTACCACAAATCCTTATATGTTCAATTTTAGGTATTTTGTTAAACCATAACTAAAATGGTGATTTGTTTTTTATTGAACTCGTTCCAGTTCTATTTAGCACATAAACAACATGATGCACAGCCTCTGCCCATAAAACCTTACTTAAACGTTTAGTTTGTAGAATACATCTTGATAGTTCAACAATTGTTCGAATCTCTCTTTCGGCCGAACCGTTCTGCTCAGGAGTATATACTACAGTCTTCTGATGAAGTATACCATATTCTTTAAATAATTTATCTATATGGTGATTAACCAATTCACTTCCATTATCGGATCTAAAAACACCAACTTTTATATTTTGGTTTCTCATCCGGGCTAAAAAATGTTTGACGTTTTCGAAAACTTCGCTTTTTTGTGCTAGAAAATATATCCATTTAAATTTGGAAAAGTCATCCTTGAGCAACAAAAAATATCTTGATTTTCCAATCGATATTTTATCCATGGGTGCGTAAACATCAGCATGAATTATTTCACCAGGAACTTTTTTATTTTCACTTGAAGGATATGATAATTTATGTTGCTTACCTAAACAGCATCCTTCAAATATTTTCCTTTCATCATCGTTATATTCAATGTTCCTTGATTTTAAAAGCTCAGTAACATGTTTCATATTTTGATGAACAAACCTCTGATGCCACACTTTGGAGCTATTATTGGTAGTGCTTACATTATAATTATGCACTCTTTTAAATACTACTTTAATCTCCAATTCAAATAAACAACCTTTTCGGTAACCAATAGCTTCGACTTTGTTATTACGAATAAAAGTTAGCCGATTTTTTTTTATTCCATTACGTTCCCTTTATCCATAGCTGCTGTTGTAGAAAATAAATTAACTTTCAAGGTAGAATTAGCCGAACGTCCACGTCCCCTAACGAAACAGCTGATCCGTTTTACTATTTGAAAACAATGCAAATGCTTACCGAATTTAAATGTCACGTTGATGGAACGTCTCAATCTGTATAAAATAGAATTTCATTTGAACGTTACGTGACATTTGTAAGCCAGTGATGGGCTGTTATTTTGTTTTATACTAAGGGGGTATTTTCGCTCTTCTCTTTGGTACTTTTTAATAATGATATCTGTAAACTATGATTGAAAAACTGAAAATAATATGTGTACATATCCATGTAACTGCATAAACATGTATGTACATATATGTATATATATGTACATGCTTAGATGTATAAAATAAACCAATAAAAATTCAACGGCTGCAAAAACATTTTTTATGTATGCACATATCGAGCCTTTGCTGCAATAGAGTCATAACTCAAAAAAAGTAGTTATGCAGAAGGCGAGTTAAAAGTTGCGCATTCGCTAGCAACTTAATGGTAAACGAAAATGTAATATTTGTCTCAAAAGTTTAGTATGCAAAATATTACATATATACATACATACATGTATGTACATTTTTATACCATTTATGTATCTTAGGTACTTTTTCTTCACAACAGTAACAATTTTAAAATTTTTAATGCCCATCACTGTGTTGTAAACAGCTGTTAATTTTTCATAAATTATTTATTTATTTTATATATACTACCCAGCAAACCATTTCATAAGCAAAATGTAACTCGTATAATAAACTTATAACAGATTTACTAGAACTTTTAATAAGCATGATATTTATAAACTTTTTATATACAAAATGCAGTTTTCAAATACTTTACAATTTTTATACACTTACTTGTTTATATAACAATTTAACACATATATTCGCAAATGAGTCATGCTATAGTTTTGTGTTTGTTGTTTTGTTACCGGAAAGAGCAAATAGTTGAAAAGTTATTTAAAGAGGGCAAAGAGTGTGCGTAGCCTGAGTGCAAATGGAGCAATAGAAATAAAGTATGTTTTTCATAAAATATGCATATCAAATGACATAACCATTTCCTTTTAAAATTTTTCAGATGTTTTAAATTCAATTGGAGTAGGAGAAAACGAACTTAAGTTAAAAAGAATACCGCATAAAACAAACTTGTAACACAAGAATAAATTTACTTAATTAAATAAAGAAAAGTAAATTATATATGTCTATTGTAATAATGTTATTTTTAAATAAACCAAATGACAAATCCTGATGAAAATTATTTTTTATCTAAGCTTACAAAATTATTAGGAATCTAATGAAAATCGTGTATGTTTTTTATAAACATCAATGGTGGAAAAGGATAGGTGCAAGATGATCTCGTTTTAAAACAAAAAAGCTATTAATTATATTGCTCGTGGAGTGTTTTCCAAAAGTTTTAAAAATTATTTGTCTCGGTGTCATTATAATTTTAAGTATGCAAAGCAAAGAAGTGTTTCTAATGATAAGGTATTTGATTTACAGAGCTGTAAAATAAAATTGCTTGATTTTAACACTGCTTTGACGTCGCATAAAGACGTTTAGGAAGGCAGCCCTTGTTACAAGGGATTTCTAAATCGTTTTGGTTTGTTGGGTAATTCTGTTTTGTTTATGTATAGTCAAAGACGTTTTTAAATATTCTATAAGTACACCAACGGGCTAACAGTACGGTGCAGTACGGGTACGGTAGAGCAGCGCTCGGCTAACGGAGCCTTCATATATGGCACGAATAAAACATTTTCTAAAAATTTTTCATTCCAACCATCATCACTATTAACTAAAATGTTAATATTTCCTTCACCCACAGCATCTAAAAATGTTCCGTCGCCGATTTTAATTTTGGAAGGTTTATCAAACTGATGGTATATTGAAAACCATTCTCTGTGATATGTCATATGTTCAGAGGCTCCTGAATCTACTAACCAAGTGTCATCAACATTATCAAAATTTGAGCGTCCACTCATAAAAGCATTAGATTTTGAACTATATGACACAAAATTTTTCTTTTTCTTCCATAATGGACAATCTTTTTTCCAATGACCTTCTTTATTGCATTTAAAACATGTACATGGTTTTTTTTATTTGCACTGCTTTGATTTCTTGTGGCAAAAGCCTCAGCTACCGCCGACTCTCGGCTCAGTCGCGATTGTTCTAAAATAAGGCGATTTGTTAAATTTAATAGTGATCTTTTGTTTTCTTAGGTTGATTCCCAAGCCGTAACAAAATGGTTAAATGTTGCTGGTAGCATCATTAAAATTTTGTAATCACCATATTTTCAGTTAGTGGTTCACCTAGATTGCTTAACCTTTCAGCCAACTCTTCTATTTTGGCAATATGCATTTCCATTGTATCGCCAGCATCTTTTTTAATATCATAAAATTGCTGTTGCAACATATGAATGCTTACTTCTGATTGCAGTTCATGTATACATTTCAGTTTATTCCACATTTCTAGTGCTTCCTTACAACATATCAAATATTTTGTAATTGAATTATCCACAGACGTTATAATAAGTCTCTGAGCCTTTATGTCAGTTTTCTCCCATGCTTGCAGATTTTGACGAAAAATTGTTCTATCTGCGTCACCACTGCCATCTGCATTAACTGGTTTTCGATAGGATCCATCAAAAGGTTTGTAAAGATCCATGAATTTTAACACAATATTCATCTGGAACTTCCATGAACACCACTTCACAGCCCCACGTAACTTTTCAATTTTATATTCTTCCAAGTCTTCTAGGCGTCTTGATATATCCTATAAAACAAATATAACCTTCTAGGCATCTTGACAAAAATACTTTTAAATCCTTCTCGGCGTCTTGATATAACCTACAAAACAAATATATCCTTCTAGGCGTCTTGATATAACCTACAAATCAAATATATCCTTCTAGGCGTCTTGACAAAAAAAAAATACTTTTAAATCCTTCTCGGCGTCTTGATATAAATATTTTAAAGTCCTTCTAGGCGTCTTGATATTTTAAAGTCATTCTAGGCGTCTTGAATTATCCTATAAAAATATCCTTCTAGTTTAGCAAAAGTGCTCTGGGCCCATAACCTGTTGAGATTTGGTGTTTTATGTACGAAGATTTTTATTGAAGTGAAAATAAAATAAATTAAATACAGAACATAGAATACAATATTCAATAATGTTGCTACGACTTTATAGTAAAAAGTAGTTACAGTATAAGTACAATTTTAATCAATAACAATATAATCAACAAAGATCCCTATCCGGAATGACTAGTGAAGGCGTTCTAATACAAGTAGTCTCAACAACCTTAGAGTCCGCAAAACCAGGGGGTATGTTCTCCCGTCTGCTAAAACTAATCTTTTTCAAGAGTGATGTATGACCTGTAAATCCTGGCCTTACAAAGCCCGCTTCCATAAGCCTGAGCAAACTCCTTGCCGCCGTTCTCAACACACATTCTTCAGTGGTAAGCAGGTGAAGGATGATGTCCAAGGCAGCCTGAGGGGTGCTCCTCTGGGCCCCAGTAATACCCAGCGAAGCACACCTCTGGACCTTAGCAAGCAGCTTCCTATGGATTTCTTTCCCCAACGCCTCCCACCATACGACACATCCATAAGAAATCACCGGCCTGACAATCGATGTATTAATCCAATTTACCACCTTCGGTTGCAAACCCCAGTTCCTCCCAATGGAATTCTTGCATTTATAGTAGGCATTGAGCCCTTTCTTGAGGCTTTCTTGTATGTTTCTTTTCCAAGAAAGTTTGCTATCTAGGAAAACACCCAAGTATTTGGCCTCCTTTGCTAGTTTTAACTCCACCCCGCCAATCCTAGGTAGCAAAAAACTATCTATTTTGTATCTCCTGGTGAAGAGAACTAGCTCCGTTTTGACCGGCTAGTCCCTTACTACTAGCCCAGAAAGACAGTTCGTTTAGCGCAGCCTGCATGACCTCACTGATAGTGGAAAGAAATTTCCCTTTTACCAGTAATACCACGTCATCAGCGTAGGCGACTATCTTCCGACCATTCCTCTAAAAACGCCTGAGAATAACGTTTACAGCTATCAGCCACAGAAGGGGGGATAATACTCCCCCTTGCGGCGTGCCTCTTGTCACTTACCTCCTCAGGCTTTCCCCCCCATACTCGAGTTGATAATCCTGCTGCTGAGCATGAGAACTATCCACTCCACCAGAAGGCTACTAATACACTGAAGTAATGAATATAGGTGTACATCTTGATCACCTTTTAACATGGAAATCACACATAGGCACAAAGCTGATCCAACTGAAATTTAAAGCAGCTCAAATAACTGGCTTATTGGAAGAAACTATACTAAGCCTAGATTGTAAACATTTATTATACAACTCTATACAAAAACCAATTGGTGCTATGTCATCCGGTTATAGGGCACTGCTGGGAATCAAATATGGATGAAATTAAAGTGCAACTCAATAAAATACCTCGTTTACTTACAGCAACCCTGTTATGTTAGAAATTATCGAATTCATTATGATGTGCAATTGTTAAGGTGGTCGGTCGTTCGTTAGAGTGTTGGCTGAAGTGGTTAGCGCGTAGAGAACTTATCAAACTATGAAATAGGACCTGGGTTCGCTCCCTAGTCTGGGAAAGTCATCAACCTCATAAATTTCTCTAATGTACATTATTGTGGCATTGTATTAATTGTTATTGGACTTTTTAAGTGATAAAGTCGTAACACTAGTCTTTAACAACTGTCCCGGCATCGATTGATACAGTTCCCAACTAATGAAAATCACGGCTCCCTTCTTTGTCGGTTAGCAGAATGGTCGGCGAAGTAAAACAAGTAATTAAACGCCTGCTCAAACAGCATATAAAAGTTAATGCGCCTACTTAACACTAGAACCCTGCAACACTGATTTAAAAAAGTAATTAACAAAATACGCAATAGCAGAGTTTAAGTCTTCGACATTTTCAACATCTATCGCTTTTACCCTATACCCTTTCCCTAAGTTCTAACACAAAGCGTTCCATAAGTGGGGGTCATCGCCTGAAGTATACATAAATCAATAACATGAAAATTATTATCTTATTTAATAGTATTTTTTATTCAGATCTCATAAATAATATCAATAATTTTTTTTTCTATCACATATAGAGATTTGTCACATAACGATATTACCACTATTGGGAGGCGAATTTTCAAGGGAGCACATTCTTTGCGAAATCTGGAGATTGATAACAACCAAATAACCTGCATCGATGAGCATGCATTGAAGGGACTGGCTGATCTTGAGATACTGTGAGTTTTTAAAACATATACTATATATGTACATACATAAATCTTTTAAATGTGTAAAAGTTTTTTATATATTCCTGTTTAGAACTATACTAATAAGTAGGAATAAGATTTTCATGCGTTAAAAATGAAAAAACTTTTATATAATGAAAATTAACATTAAACGTGAACAGAAGTTATTGGTGCTAATTTAAATGATGTTAGTTCATTGTGGAATATTAAATTTCTAAATTTTCCTTGTTAGATCTATAAAATATTGATGCAATTTGTTGCATTTTCTTAAATCCATATTTTTTTTGTAAACTTTATCTAACTTATTTTTAATTTCTTTACTTATTTCTCCCTTGAAGAATCAAAACCCTCTAATTGGGCTATAGTATCAACAAGAAATCCATAATTCGTGTGCAAAAATACCAATTCAGTGTGTCAACATTAAAATTCCTTTAACATTGTTAATGAAAATATTATCGACTATATGTTGATTTTTTTATATTCGACCTTATAATTTGAATAAAATTATTAAAATTTATTATCGACTATAACATTTTTAAACTCGTTAAAATAACCACGCTCGCCAACTAGTTAAAATATGCTGTGGGCGTAATAGTATCCCTGGATATTTTTCTTTAAAGCCTGCAACACGCAAAGGCGCTTTACAAAAAAACTTTCTTTCCACATGAAATTAATTTCTAATCTCTTCAGCTACACGGTGCATGCCATGAGTTAAACAGGATACATGCAGCATCTTTGAATAAAAACCTTTAAACAATGACATGATTTCACCATATAAGGTCCATCATCCGTTATATATAAAGGTACTTAAAACCTTCGCCCAATAAAGCAACAGCAGAGTTGTTAAAAACATAAGCAATTGTAACATGATTAACTATTTCGAGTTCAACAACATTTAGCAAAAATTTGTGTACACTTTTTCGCGTCTGTGTCCATAGCGCTTAAGCTTACAGCACACGGCATGTCAAAAGCCACATTCGCATGTGGCTCTGACGTAATTTTGACGTCATCATGAAGCTAAATTGGCAACATGTCGTGTACTTCCACTTTTTGTGACACTCACATGCAGCACACATGCGTACTTTAGACATGTCGTGTACTAGTTTGGTACATTTGAATTTTGACATTTTTAATATTTTTAAATGGCATGTAGTACTCCCAAACATGTGGCAGCAAACATTTTTGACACAACATTTTTCAATAGTATGTAGCCAATGGCACTGCTGCCAATGTTGATTTTCTCCAACAAAATGTGGTAGGAATTTAATGACGAAAAAATTTTTTTATTATTATTAATCACACGATGACTAAAATTCGTGATAATTTTTTTGGTTATCGAGCGGTGTAGAAATTAAGAAGGGTAGAAAAATAATCATATTTTCTCTTTTCCATGCATTTTTTTGTATTTCTCTTTGCTTTGGGGTTTTTGTTATTATTAATTAATATCTTAATTAACAGCTTAATTAGTTTGGGTTTTTGTTATTATTTCTCGTTCTTGTTCTAAACCATCCCAAAGATACTTTCAAAGCTAAGATGAAAAAATTCTTGTATAAATAGTAAATTTATTCAATAATTAATAAGCAACTGTTGTTATATAACCTATGTATTGACACCGAAGCAGCTGATAGAATAAAAAATTATGCCAACAAAATAAGCCAATATATAGACAACATTTTTTTAAATAAAACTTTCCCTGAATGTAGAAAAATAATCACCATTATCTGGAACAAAAGTTTATATGAAACGTGTTCTCATTCCCCAAAATTGTGATCGCCAATTGTTGCGTTGTTTTTGTGTCAGTGCAGTATTATTGAATTTTGTTCGCCATTTTATTGTTCATGGGAATTATTTCACGATAAAAGTGAATTTATTTTACTTTATATCAGATGTTGTTTTATTTCTTCTTTGGGAATTTTTCCACCGTTGGTAATTTCTGATGAAAATTATGTTTCAAAATTGTTTACACAGCGGCAACACTGTTAACCAAAAACAGCTTTTTGCAAATAGTTTCGTTTTATTATTTTATTGTGTTGTGTTTATTTGATCAATCAATCGGTAATTTAATAAAATATGTGTGAGAATAATAATGTCAATAACGAGGTCGGTGATTCCTGTGTTCTTCACCAATTGAAACCACGGAGGCAAAGGAAATCTACATCAGGCGACAGAAAAATTGAACACGTATGGACTGACAATGAAATTTATAGCTTAATAGCTTCAGTAGAGAAACACCGTGGGCTTTGCGACTTTGCTTCCCCAGAGTATAAATTGACTAAACTAGATGGATGGCAAAGTGTCGCAGATGAATTAGGAATTCATGGAGTAGATAATAATGAGGCAAAGGTTAAATGGTCATCTCTACGCACCACTTACATGGTCAATTTGGCGAAATTGAAAAAGAAAAAATCTGAACAAGCAGCAAATGAGTCGTAACTGTCTCATGGAAGTTTTTCAAGGCAATGATGTTTCTAGAAAACAATAACGTACAACATTCAACTTCTTCAACATCAACGCTGAATCTGGTATGTAAATATGTACATATGTATGTATGTATACTATTTTCTAATTGATAATTTCTTTGTTAAATTAAAAATAAAATATTATGTTACGCTGGTAGCAGGAAGCTGATGACATTAATAGTTCGCTTCTCAATGAGTAACACAATCAGAATCTTCAGTCTACAATCAACGTAAACGATCAAGATCCATAGCGTCTATACCATCGCCATCCTTCTCAAAAACCGAAGACACTTCCAGCTCAAGTGCAATTTCAATTCTTAACAATTCAAGCTTCTGCGGTCATCTTTTGGCTGAATTAAAAACACTTACGGATTCCAGATCACGAGCGTTGCGCTACAAAATATCACGCTTGATGATGCAATTTATGGAAACAATTCAGGAGTCAACACCAATCTCACCAGCTAGAAATTTAAGTCAAAATGGACAATACGTTGAAGAACTCTATAGCAGCAACATAGACTGTGAATTGGTAATTTTATTAGACAGCAGCAACATATCAATTAAAAGTGAAAGTGAAATGAGTTAAACTTTATGTAGTTGATATTTATATCGTCACTTAAAATCCAAAAGGCCGTAGCTACAAATTTTACTTTTGCACTTGAACTTAACATATTAATATTTTTTGACATACATTGTCCGATTACATCTATAATAATATTAAAAAGATGAATTTTGATTTATTACACAATAGTCAATTAAAAAGTTTATTTTCAATTGCACTTACGGCCTTTTAAATTTTATGTGACAATATATTTTTGTTGTGTTCTTAATATTAATATATTTACGTGTATGTATATATGTACACAAATACATCATACATATGTACATATATTCCAGACAATGAAGTGATCTCTCTAATTTAATTTTATATACTCGTACATACCTATGTACGTACATATATTTTCAATGAAATGTGAATTTTTGTTTAACTTTAATAAAATAAAAAAATTGATTAGCAAATAACTTCGTCATTTTTGAACTGATTTTTAAAATTATTTTATCATTTTAGTTGGGTCCCACACAATTGATATTGATAAAATTTGTTTTTTTATTATTTATCTATACTAATATTATAAATAGGAAAGGTTTGATTTTTTATTTGTTTGTTTGAAATGAATAGGCTCCGAAACTACAGGACCGATTTTGATGAAATTTTCAGGGAATCTTCAGAATATTCAGGCAGGTGACATAGGCTATATTAAGTTTTGATTGGACAAAGAGGCGTGGCACCGCCCATGTAACCCAAAAATTTAAATCGCCATATTTTGGGAATTTTTTGACCTACGTCGATGATATTTGGTACATATGGTATTGGCATAATTTGGAATACGTACCAGGAGAAAAGTGGGTGGAACCACGCCCCTTTTTAGGAAAACCAAGCCCTTGGACCGATCTTCCTGAAATTTTCACAGCATGTTACTGTGACTCTGGAAGGAATAATAGGCTATATGAAGTTTTGATTGGATAAAGAGGCGTGGCACCGCCCATATAACCCAAAAATTTAAATCGCCATATTTTGGGCATTTTTTGACCTACGTGGATGATATTTGGTACATATGGTATTGGCATAATTTGAAATACGTACCAGGTGAAAAGTGGGTGGGACCACGCCCCTTTTTAGGAAGTTGAAAAAGTAAAATAGAAGCTGGTTTGTGCGAAAATTATTGCTTAATTCGCAAAACGTCTTGTATCATTGTACCGAGTTTATAGTATTAAATACAATAGTGTAAAATTTGTTGTTGGTAATTTTCATAAAAAAATTGAAATACACCATTACACTTTTATTTCATACTAGCATTTAACCCGCTACTTCGTTAGCGTATCCCTTTCTTTCGTGGACATATTTTTACGCCAAAGCTTATGTTGCATTCACTCAGGGCATTGCATGTTTAATTTTTTGTTTGTAGGTCCAATACTTACAAAGATTAAAAAGTACGTGTTGAAAAACAAAAACGGTCCTTGTCTTTGATTCGCTTCCGGTCAGGAAATTGTATGTTTCTAGGTTCAATATTAACGAATACAAAAATGTACCAGTTAAAATCGAAAAAGTACCAATAATTTAATACGTTTATGTCAATAAATAAAAAAAAAATGTTTTATAAAAAAATACCAAAAATTGTTACGCTTTTTACCCCTTAAACGTCCGAATTTCGAAAAAGTACTAAATATGTATTTGTATTTTTTAGATAAGTTTCAAATGTGATATAAGCCTTATTTCTATGTTTATGGGTTTAAAAGATAGATGGGGTGACAAAAAAGTACGAAAATGAAAGATTTACCCGTTTACTCCGTTAAAAGTCTGAATTTGCAAAAAGTACTAAACGCCTTCCGCTTATTTTTCAAAAGAACAACGATAAGCATTAAATTTTTTTTGTATCTCATTTAGTTTTAGAGATATAAGGTTACCGAATTTACTCGTTTTTTCCCTTTTTACCCCCTAAACATTCGAATTTCCAAAAATCCCGTCTTAGAGGATCGATTTGGGGAGAGACCAAGCCCTGGTCCAAATTTCAAGTTTTTGCCTTCAGGCGTTTAGGCTGTGCGATGATGAATCAGTCAATAACGTTACAATTTTATATATATAGATTGTTGGGAACACAATTGGAACGAATTTTTCGTTGCGAATATTCGTCGTCAAAAATAGAACACATGTATGCATATGAAAGTGAACACAACACCGACGTCGACGAAATTCGTCGAATTCGGTGATAGATTTATTTCTATTTCATACGCCGACGCACGACGAACAACTCAGTACAGAGTTAACTTGTTTTTTTTTTAGTTTTCAAATATATTAGTCCATTAAGTTTTAACTCTCGCAGTGTACAGACGCGTTTTTATAATCGTCGCAACTGAATATTAAAAATTATTGAAAGTTAAAATCACAAAAAAAAAACACAATAACAAAACATGGTTAAACAGTTATTATACTGGTTTTTAATTAACTTTTTGCTTGCGTGTAATATACATACATATTTGCAAATACAAACTCATATAGTGAACACATAAAAAGAGAACTCTAAATGAGTTCATCTTCTACCAACAACAACAATAATAAACCTACAAGCAGTAAGAATGTTTATTTAACTTTGGTTCGTGACGACGAAAATGAAAACCTGAATTCTACACAACACACAACTAGTCGTGCGCGGTCTTGCTCTCCAAACCTAAATATTGATCGAGATGCAACAACAATTGCACCTTTTAGCAAACTTGTCAGCTTAGCTGTACAGTCAAACAAAAATTGTAAATGCGGTGAGTACAATGAGTGATAATAATAAAATTAAAACAGGTATGGATAGATACATAACCGTGTTAAAAATGGGAAGAAGTCCAAAATCAGCTCAAATTGCTTCAACAGCGAAAGTTTCCAGAGATGAAAAAAACAATATAATAAATTCCGAAAATCGTTTCGCGATTTTATCTAAACAAGGCGATGAAGACACAACTACAACAAGTTCGAGTAAGCCCCCACCCATATATTTAAGAGAGCAGAATTCCAGTTTGCTGGTTAAAAGCCTTATCTCATTAATTGGAGAAAATGAGTTTTATGTATCTCCAATTAAGCGCGGAAAAATCAATGAAACAAAAATTCAGGTAGCTCATGAAAATAATTACCGAAAAATTGTTTCAGATTTAGAATTTAAAAATAAAAACTTCTATACGTACCAATTAAAGAGTGCTAAAGATCTAACAGTCGAAATAAAAGGTATAGACTCTAGCGTGGATCCAGAAGAGGTCAAGTCTGGCCTTGAAAATAGTGGATACAAGGTGAAAAATGTCTCAAACATTAAAAATAGAGAAAAAATTCCCCAACCAATATTTGGCGTCGAGTTACAGCCAGATGGCATAAAAATAGAAAAGAATGAAGCACATCCAATATATGACTTAAAGTACTTGTTGCATCGAAAGTTACTGTTGAACTGCCAAGAATTTGGGCACACGAAGACTTATTGCAAGTTGCCTACAGTCTGCGTTGTATGTGGTGAGTTACACCGTACTGCTAACTGTGATAAAATAAAAGGTGATCCCAAGGCGAAAAAATGTGGCAATTGCGGCGGAAATCACACTGCCAACTATAGAGACTGCCCCCTTTACTCGTTTTTTAAGAATTCATCACATAAAAAAACCAATGCTACTCCCGCTCAGCCTAAAACCCCTATTAACTATCCACAGTTACCTAAACCGTCCACCAGCCAAAATTAAACGCGACTAGTGCTCAACAACAAGCTAACAACAAATTTTCATACGCTAGTATTTTAAAAAGCAATCAGAGTACGGCGCAAAAAACCGTAAATGTAAATGAAGATTCGGGGTATAATTTTAGTCGTATTGAAGCCTCAATTGAGAGCTTAATACAAACTGTAAATACATTTACTCTCAACATGTCCTGTATGATGCAGGAAATATTGAAAATGCAGTCTACGTTATTGCAGGCTTTACTAAGCAAACCATGAACTTAAAAATCTGTTTTTGGAACGCAAACGGCATCTGCCAACATAAAAACGAAATAGAATATTTTATTCAGGATAAACAAATCGATGTTATGCTTATCTCAGAAACTCATTTGACATCTCGAAGCTGTTTCAGAATTAGTGGATATAATTTTTACGACACCAAGGATCCCCGTGGCAGAACTTGTGGTGGTTTGGGAATCCTAATAAAAACGCGAATAAAACACCACCTGTTGAATGATTTTTGTGAAGATTATCTTCAAGCAACGAACATCTGCATCGAAACTTACTATCAAAAACTTGTAATATCATCTGTCTATTCGCCCCCCAGACTCTCAATTACCGAGAGTCAGTATACGGCTTTTTATAAATCACTGTGCCTCCGATTTCAAGCAGCTGGCACCTACAATGCTAAACACACTTTCTGGGGTTCACGTTTAATCACTCCTAAGGTACGAGTTTTTTTCGACACAATATCTAAAATTCCTGATGTTATCGAGTTTGGAATTGTGAAAGGCGTGCCCAGCGAGATGGTTGAAGTTGAAGCATCTTTGGACTTATCTTCAGACCACTCGCCTACAATTGTCACTATTTACTCACACACAACATATGATTTACCGATGACATCTGCACGTATTAGAGTCTGAACACAATGTTGCGATAATTTATTGCAATGCGGTTTTTCATACGATTTTGAAGTAAAAAACCGCATTGCGGAGCGACATTAAATTAAAATCTATTTTATTTTTATTGCGTACTTTCTTATTCTCTCAATTTTTGATACTCTTTCTCTTTCTGATGTTGCCACAGTTTTTGAATAATTGGCGGTGTTCACAACATTATTGTAAACAAAATACATGATTTTGAAGTATGTTTGAATGTATGCACATAAAAATTAATAAAAAATGTAAATGTATTGCCGTCGTCGTCTTCCGTTGTATTATACATATTTATTTTTCTCTCCCGCAACGAGAAATCGCACCGCACCGCAAACATTGTTTTCAGCCTCTTAACTGGCTGAAATACAGAAAATATCTAAGTGCTCATTGCTCGGAAAAAATGCCGCTGAGAACACCTTCAGACATAGACGATTCTCTCAGGTTGTTTGAAGCGCATGTTAAACAAGCTGCTTTTAATGCTACTGTAGTGTGTTTGACTAACCTTTAGTGCATGCCGTCTGCATGCAGCAAGTGAAACATAACACTTTTGTTATTGTTTAAATATTTGTCCATGCATGATCAGAGTGTACAGAATGTATTATGCTGATCATGCATATTCCCACACATACTTTGTGTATGTGTTAGTATTAAGAAATAGAATGTTTAAGCTATGTTAAGATTTTATAATAATCTAAAATTAAGTTCATAATTGTCAACCAAACTGGACAGTCGCACATCAACATTTGCGAATGATACAGGTTTTTTAAGCGTTCACGAAAATCCTGTAGAAGCTTCGCGCAACTTACAAGAATATATATCCAAACTGGAAAAATTCCTCAAACAATGGCGTATAAAAGTTAACGAGCAGAAATGTGCACACGTCACTTTTACGTTGCGCAGGGAAACATGCCCGCCTATAAAAATTAACACCGAGACTATACTATAAGACACTGTGGTCAAATATCTAGACGTTCATCTTGATCGTCGTTTAACATGGAAATCGCATATAGACGCAACGTTAACACAAATGAAATTAAAGGCAGCCCAAATGAATTGGCTTTTTGGAGGAAATTCTTTACTAAGCCTAGACTGTAAACTACTATTATACAACGCGATCCTGAAACCAATATGGTTCTATGGAATCCAGTTATGGGGCCCTGCCACAGCATCAAATGTCGAAAAAATTCAAAGGCGACAGAATAAAATTCTACGTACAATTACAGCAGCCCCCTGGTCTGTCAGAAATCATCGAATTCATAAAGATCTAGATCAGCGCTGCCCACAAGTTCCTTATGGAATAGCAAACACCAATAAATTTACAGCCAGGCCCACGATTTCGAACGCAAATGAAGGCGCAAGAAAACCAGTCACTCATTTTCGCTTGAAAAAGCGGCCCACTATTGTTCGACTTATCGTTCGCTTGTCTTTAGGTTTCTAACGCACAAGAAAAATGTAGCTATGCTGCCATATTTACAATTTTACTAATTAATCGTCAATTTATAAGAAAAATCGTTTAAAGGTATAAAACATAGAACGGAAAATGCAACTATGTTCTCTTGAATCTGACAGTAAAAAAGTAAACAAAGCAAAACTAAAAAAAAAATTTTGCAACAAAAATAAATTAAATTTGTTAAAAATAAACAAATTGCTGGAAATAATATTAACTATATAAAAATAGTTTATTTAAAATAAAAAAATATAATTGAATTTTTTGTTGTGCCAATTTTTTTAATGGATCTGACGATTGCCGTTCATTTTTTGGAGGAAACGGAGCAGGTGGAACAAATATCTCGCAGACAGTTACGAGATATTTCAGATGTTCTTAGTATGCCGACAAACCAGTAAGTGTTCATTAAAATATGTATATGTACGTATATACATATGTACATAAGTGTGTAATTGAGTTGTGATATTTCCCTATATACAGAGTACAACTGTAAATATAATTCATTGGTTTTATCCTAGATTCATAGCAAACTTTCGTATATCAAAGAATATATTTGCTATGATACTGCGAGTTATGCAGCAAAGGTGCAATCTTGGTTCCCGAGGCACACAAATTTGACCAGACATTAAACTAGCAACGTTCATGCGGTTCCTAGCTACAGGGAGCTACCAGCGTACAATAGGTAACGAAAGTGTATCCTCTACAGGTAAGGCCTCTGTATACAGGATCATTAAAGAATGCCTGCAGCTATTTGAAGACTGCATATGCCACCAATGGATAAAAATGCCTATGCCGGAGGAAGAACGGGAAATAATGGAGGCATTTTTTGATCGAACAGGATTCCCAGGAGTAATAGGGTGCGTGGATGGAACACACATCCGTATCAAGTCTTCAGGCGAGAATGTGAAGCGTTTATATTATAATAGAAAGGGTTATTACAGTATAAACGCAATGATGGTAAGTACATCTCCTTAATCCAAAATCAAATAACTAAAACCATTTTTATTATTAGATATGTGACCATAAAATGAGCATCCGATATGTTGACGCGAGGTACCCAGGCTCCAACCACGATGCATTTGTATGGGAATACAGTGAGGTTGACCAAAAGCTGCAAAATGCTTTTGACGACGGAAAACGAAATGTTTGGATTTTAGGTAGTATAATATTGATCCTGAAAAATGATATGTATTTACCTAAAACAATTTTATTTATTTTAGGGGATGGTGGCTACAAGCTAAAGCCTTTCTTAATGACACCATACAGAAATCCAAGGGATGTTTATGAAAGGCGATACAATAGGAAGCACACCAGTGCACGCAATGTAGTGGAGCGGTGCTTTGGTATTTTAAAAAATAGATTCCGCTGCATCCTTGGCTCCCGAGGGCTACACTATAGCCCTGAAAAAGCGACGCAAATTATTAATGCATGTTGTGCTGTACATAATATGTGCATTAAATTCAATTGTCATCAAGAATTAATAGAAATTGTAACAGAAAATGAAATCAATGACATTCAAGATGACGATGATGGAGAGGGAACTGCCGTGGCCATACGGAGAAGTATAGCCTTAAACATTTAAAATTATATATAATTTATCTTATTATAGAATACTGTATTATTATATAGACTTTATATTAATATTCAGATATGTAATGGAAATCGAAAACGAAAACGAAGCAATTTTGAAAGTTCGTTTTAATATACTTTAAACCCAGTTTTTATAATTATTGTTACAAAATCAGTTTTAATAGAGCAACATTTACATAATATATTTTATAAAATTATACAAACTGGGTTTAAAGTGTATTAAAACGAACTTTCAAAATTGCTTCGTTTTCGATTTCCATTACATATCTGATAGAATAGTAATAATTAGTATATTAAAAATTGTATTATAAATACTTGCCTACATACATAAGTAAATGTTAAAAAAAGTTAATAAAAAGTTAAACAACTTTTCACAATTCAATTACTGTCTTTTATATCTGGTGCTTTGTCACAGTAGCTGCTATAGGATAGAAACATATAAACCCATAAACGTTTTAATTCATTGTTTTTATTTTATTTGAGATCATAAAAAGAAAAATGAACAACAAAAAAATTACTTCTTTGAAAAGTGATAATGAAGTTCGGATCGAAATGCTTCAATGGATGATAAAATTTTAGCTTGAGTTTCGGCATTTTTTGTTGCTGCTTCCGCTTGTGTTTCAGCTGCTTTTGCCATTCTTGCTACAGCTGTGACAAGTGCTTTAGTTGACTCAGCCAATGATTTTGTGGCTTCGGCCTGTTCTCTGGCTATAGCAGCTGACGACTCACTTACCCGGATTTGACGACGAATAAGTGAAATTTGATCATTTGCTGCTTTCAGCTTTTTGGCCGAAGAGTATCCAGGTAACTCATCTTCAGTTTCACAACGTTTCCGTTTTTGTAAATTATCCTCTGTTGGGATAAACCAATCATTTGCTACTGCTGTGTCTGAAATGGTTTTCGGTTGAGTGTCGCTTGGTGTATTCGACAGCGTGTATTGCGCGTGTTGCCTGGTAGGTGTAATTACCGCTATATTTGCAGCATTTCTGGGTGGTGTGTCTGCCAAAATCTGCAAGGTGTTTGTTGCCTCACCTGTTTTAGTGGCTACGCAATCTACGTATCGAAATACACCGCCACTAGGTGCTGCAGATTTCGATAAGCACAGTGTTCTGTCGACAATTTGCTCCAATTGCGTTAATGTGCACATACGGTACAAACCACCACCAGTTTCACGAATGCTTTTGTTGTTCTCCGCAATTTTTCTTTTGGTACGGGATTTCAAGTCAGCCCACGTCTGCAAATAAATACAAGAAATAACAAGCGAAACAAGTTTATAAAAAATTTTATGTATTTACCTTTTTCCACTCAAGAATGGTACGTACAGGAGGCCCCATTGAGTTTAATTTTCTTACCAACTGCACCCACTGCTCCTCTGTCGATATTTTACTGCCGCCATAGACAACATTTCCTCTAGCAAAATCAGGATGCTCTTCCATATAATCCACTAGAGCTTGAAGTTGGTTGTTACTAGATTTTTTGCTGCGTACGTACATACATATATAAATATTATATACAAAACTTGTTTGTAATATCATTTACTTACCATTTATTTTCCATTTTGGTTTATTTTTATAAATTTTTATTATTTTTTAACAAAAACTTTTGCTTTGATCGATTGAGACGACAACAAATAAACAAGTGACTGATTTTGACATTTGTGTTCTAACAGATGTCAGAAAAACTACATTGTGGGCCGCAATTTTATACTGAATTGCTTACGTTATGGTTCGCTCTTATTTTCGTGCGACTAAAAATGTTAGTGGGCCACAAATCAGCTTTTTGTCGTTTAAATTAAAAGAGAACGATAATGAGTGACATCGTGGGCCTGGCTATTAAAGAAAAACAAATTTTTATTCAAAATTTTTTGTTGTAAAAACAAATGCATGCAAAGAAAACACAAAAAATTATTTCATATATATATATATTTCATATATATATTTCATATCATAGGTTAAACAAAAACAAAATGTACATTGATGATCGCTGTCGTTAATGTTTACCAGCAAACCATACGAAAGTGTTGTTGCTTTGCTCTTGCGTGTATAGCAAGCATATGTTTTGAAAAAATCATATTTCCAACAACACTCAGAGAGTATTTGTATATACTCTCAGATAGTATTTGTATGGTGCTTGTTCTTCTTCTTTTGTCTAGTGTAGCCAGGTAAATATTGTCTAATGTCCCCAAATTAAAGTGTGTTGTCCCCAAAAATCCCCATTTGAAAACTGGAAATTCCCAATTTTGTCCCCAATAAATATATGCATATTAAGCCTCATAAAAAACAATTTTTTTATTAATTTTATTACATACATATGCATTCGTATGTGCTCAATGGAACTTTTGAATTCATAGAATATTTTAAAATTCCATACACGTAGCTAATCGAGTAATGGAGTAGTAACCAGTTTCAGCGTTTATGGAACCATCCGTTTCTATGTAGTCATCAATCTCCATATTAAAAGTACAAAGAAATAATCATTAATAAATTACACTGGTCAACACAACGTTTGTTTCCCTTACTTATATTTTGTTATTGGTTATTTCTATGGCCCTGAATATGAAAAAATACTGGGAGATTGGTAACAGCGTTACTTTTTGAAATATGCAGTTTTAATACATATGTTATCAAAATTTTATCGAAAACTATCAAATGATCTTTTATAAGTTTTTCTTGCTTGAACGACTTTAGGTAGATCTCGTTGCAAACTCCAGCAGTAGTCTGCCATCATATGTGAGTCCCACTTTCCCTGATTACGCTCTTCCATAGTCAGAAGATTCTGATGAAAGCTTTCTCCCTTCTCCACCCAGATTTTGTGGAAATCGCACTTAATGTGCATGCAGGTAGTGAATTTTTATCAGGGTTTAAGAAAACTAATATATATACATACTAACAATTCCCCTCATATTCCATAATTTTATGTGAAAACTAAAAAAAATATTTACCTGATAACAAATAAATTTCCAGTTTTCTAAAAAAAATTTGTACTTGACAACTAGTAAAATTTTTTACTAGCACACAAAATGAAAATAAATTCTCTGTAATATATTGTTCAGCAACAATTTCTTGTCAATGAAAACTAGCCATCCACACAAAAATGCAAAAACACACATATACAAAATATTTTTTTCATACAATATGCTGCTATAAAAAATACCAAACAATAAAATATATGCCAATCCAACCAAACACGACTAGTTGACAAACATGCCGATCTTACAATGACTAATATTTAAACATTTTTATCCTTGAATCAACAACTAGCATCCCAAAAAATTACACAAAATATACGTTGATAATAGCAGATATCAAGAATTTTTAACAAATCAACATTTGCTTTATGAATGTTTACTTGTTGTGAGCAGTTGTGAGCAGGGTTTAAAAAAATTAATATATTTACTAAAAATTCCCCTCATATTCCATAATTTTATGTGAAAACTAGAAAAATATTTACCTGATAGATGACCCGGCAAACGTTGTTTTGCCAATATAAATTTCGGGCAAACCCGGTGCGGTAGTTCTTAAGTTATTGCGGTCGAACAATAGAAAAATTGCGCCATCTGTGGGTCAATCACCAATCTACACAGAAACACTCCTCACTAACAGTATATACATATAAATTTTAGTCGAAATCGGTGATGTAGGTCTTAAGTTATCGCGCACAAACACAAAAAAAGAAAATTTTGCGCCATCTGTTGGACGAACACTAAACTACATAGAAGTACTGCTCGCGACCCATAGAGTATAAATATAAATTTTGGTCAAAATCGGTGCAGTAGTTCTTGAGTTACGGTGCAAAAAAACCAATAAAAATAAATATTGCGCCATCTGTCGGACGAACTTCAAACTACACAGAAATACTTCTCACGGCCCATAGAGCATGCATATAAAATTTGGTCAAAATCGGTCCAGTAGTTTTTGAGTTTATCGATCACAAACATACACGTAATTTTTATATATGTATATGGAGATATGGGCACTGTCTCGGTATTAAAGGAAAGAAAAAGACTTAAAACTAAAGGTCTTTGTTTTATTACTTATTGTTAGCAATATTAGATGAAAGATATGCACATATAGTGGCAGTTCAACTTCAAATGGGTAAAACGTATCATGGTTGATTCATTAATACTAATAACATTATAGTACATATAAGTACACCAATTTTTGGTACAGTTTCATAAAAAAGATTTTAACGCCAGGTCTAATGTACATATGTAAGTATCAACGACAATGAATAATAGTTCAGCTGTAAAAATATATTTTTGAGTGTTAGACTTTTCTTGCTTTGCCGTTTTCGTTTTGGGCAATGCTTATTGTGCTCTTAAATTCCTAAACGTATCAAGATTATTGTGGAAATTTTAACAACAGCACCGCCGATCGTCATCAAAATCCGCTTAAATGTTATTATTAAATTAAATTGCCTGGCGGACGGTAGTGCGTCTGATGTCTGATATTCCACTAAAATACAAAGCTTTTTTTCATTCATGCATATTCGAATATTATTTAGAACATAAAAATGGTGACAACATTGACAAAATCTAACTGATATTTTAAACTTTTTGTGTAAATGGGTTAAATTGAGCTTTCTCTGAAAAAGTTACTAAGCACTAAATGAATTTGTCGTTAGGAATGTTCTTGGAACGGGATACAATATTATTTTCGTTTTCTGCAAAGAAATGAAATATGAATTACGTATTATCAACATTTGACAATCTATACATATGTATCTAAAATATGCATATATGTATATGAATTCCTTTTTTGTTTTCTTTTTTTATTCAAATACATGTCATCAGCACTCTCAACAATAACAATTTAACCACATTGACTCACAACATATTTGGTGGATTAAGCCGGCTGCGTGCTTTACGGTTATCAGACAATCCGTTGTCCTGTGATTGTCATATATCATGGTTATCTCGGTTTTTACGCGGGTCGCCACGCCTAGCTCCATATACTAGATGCCAGTCTCCATCACAGCTTAAAGGACAAAATGTAGCTGACTTGCATGATCAAGAATTCAAATGCTCAGGTAGGTAAATTTTTGTAAAAGCTTTATATTGAATCCCTTAATAGAGAGTAGGGCTTTTCGGTAATAAATATACGAGTATAACGTAATTTGAAAATAATACGAATCAATCTAAGCAAAACTTCTTACATAAAGATTTTACGTCAAGTTATTTTTAAAATCTAGAATTTGTCGCAACTAATTATTAACCAAATAATAAACTTCACAAATTATATATGTAAAAGCAACAATAAGTGTTACAGTTATATTTCATGTTTAATATTTTATTATTTTGTGTATTATATGTAATACATACTTATGTAAGTCCAAACATGCATACAGAAAGTCATATATACATTAGTGAAACCACAAGAAAAAACTATGTGAAATCTTCTACTACAAAAGAAAAATCAACCTACAAATGGTAGAAATGCTTATCTTAGTTTAGTTGCTGAAGAGGACAACAAAAATTATAAATTAAATAAAAAATTTAATTTTACAGAAAAACAATTGATAATAAAACAACAACAATTGCTCCTATTATTTATATCGTCAACATAGATGTGCATGCTAATAAACGAACCATAAATAATACGAAATCTAACGAAATAGCATCATCGGCTAATCTTCCCAGAATTAGAAATGGCAAAAAAGTTTTCGAAAATCGTTTTGTGATTTCAAACGAACAACTGGATAAAGAAACAAATGTATCAAGGTTAAGTAGAATTTTAGTAGAATTCAGATTTGCTGCCCTTATCTCATTATTAATTGTAAAAAACGGGTTTACTGCAATTCCAATTCAAATGAACGTACTTTAGGTACTAATTTCCCAAAAAGACCATGACGGAGTTGGAGTCTCAGAAAAAGAATACTGTAGATAAAATGGAAAAATATATCGATTCTTGCGTGGATCCAGAAAAGTTAGTCTGGTTTTGAAAACAGTAATTTTTGTTTCTTTGTGTGTACTTTTGTTATTAATTGAATCTTCAATTATAAATTGAACTATCAATTAGTGGTGTGGCTGAAGTGGTTAGCGCGTTGACAACAAAGCAAACTTGGAATTAGGACCTAGTTTCGGCCTGTGAGTGCCGGTCGTACAAAAAAAAAATATTGCGGCGGTTGATTTTTTTTGTATTTTTCTCGCGTGTACAGTTGAGTGTAGCCTCTTTAATGTAGAATATCGCGAATGTAGATTTGGATGCAACTCAAGTTATTTCTATTGTAGCATATGACCAACAGTGTGTCGTATGCATTGCAATTCAACAGTACCGCAACATGCAACCGTTGACAAACTGCAAGCAAGATATTTTGTGTGACGGTAATTTGACACTTGTACGTTTAATCAAGTGCAGCTGCACAATGCACTTACGAATCACATTTATTGACTGCATTTGTTTAATTGTAAATATAAGCAACACAAAGTATCTGTTGCATTTAGGTATGCACTCGTTGGACTTTAAAACTGTTGGAACACATGCCATACATAAATCGTGGAAAGCTAAATACGCTCACCCAACAATAATATATATTTCTATTCTTTTATTGTTATGTTAAGGTACCCCTAAGAATTATTCTCATAATTAGTATATAAGCCAATGTCATTTAGTTTAAAATTCAATTAAGAAATCATCAGTCTTAGGAGCTTCACCTTGCAAGCTCTCAGACTACTCGTAAGTAAAAATAAAATACAAACCTTTTTTATTATTACACTATGCATTTCATTACGTGTTTTCAAAACATGGTCTTCACCAATGAAACTTCTAGATCTTTATGAATTTGCGTATTTTGCTTTTAATTATTTCTTCTTTAAATATTTCTTTAACATGTTCTTTTGTTTGTAACATAAAAATTTCAATAGCATTTTTGACAATAGCTTCTCCAAATACATCTCTGTGTGTTAGTTGGATTATCACAACATCTCACTACTATTTCCCAATCGCGTGCTACTTACTACACGTGTTATTTTACTTTTTTCCTACGTTTCTGCTTTTACTTTTTTTCTACGTTTCTACGTTTCTACGTTTCTTCTTTTACTTTTTTCTTCTTTTAATTATTTCTACGCTTCTTCATCGCTTTTATGTCAGTGACTGAAGTGCATTCCCAAATAAAAGTTGTTCAGGTTTCTCATTAGAAATGCAGTTTGCATTGTTTATTTTTTTCTCTTGATATTGTTAAAAATGATTTTAAATTGTTCTATATGAGTTGTTTTAAAAATTATAGCATTAGATTCTAAAGCAATCTTCTGTATATTTCGGGATTGCATATTTGGTAAAGTTTCTCCAATGATAACTGTGTGTTCTGTGGATTATCGCCGTACCTTATGACTATCTCCAAATCAGAAACTCTTATGCTTTTTTTATCTGTTATCTAACTGAACTTTAATTTTCCTATACTCTTTACATCTGATGTCGATGTATATTCTCAATAATAGACTTTGTCTCTTTTTCTTAATTTCCTTTCTTTTCTTTTTCTTTAATTTTGACAAACGCGACAATTTTTCAATTTTTTTCGTAGAGGAGTAAATTCTGTCTTTTTTTATTATTCTTTTTCATTATAATATTCTTTATTTTTATATATATTTCTTTTTTATATGTATTATAAAAAAAATTATGCCCGGCAACACCAAACTCAAAAAATACGGAGATTTTTTATCACCTTTGAATTTTTTTTCACATTAGCTGTCGAGAATTAAATTTAAAAGCAAAAAACTTTTTTGAACGCTTATGCTTCTGGTTTACTTTATTATATTTTCTTAACTAACGCTATTTTACAAAAATTCAATCTTATATACTATACTTGTCTTTGTTCTTAACTAAAATGATAATTAAATAGAATTTGTTACGCCTTTGTTTGTTTCTTAGCTATTTCTTATCACTTAGGATAAAGTACGTATAGACAAAAAAAACGTTCTTGTGATAGAAGATATGATTATAATTACATTTTAATGAAGGTTTAGTTTTTCTTAAATCTACTTCTTTACTTACATCTAGTTTGTCTTCCTAATCTACGTTTATTCGTTAGGGTATTTATCTTACTAATGCTTGTTTGGTGTTATCATATATATCGTCGGTCACTTGTTGACAACTCTTAACATGTTTTTTTGTACTTTTCAGGAGACAAAAAAAACTTTATTACTCCGTTACTAAACCGCATTGGAAGTAAATAAAAAAACCAAAATTAGTAGGAGATATTTATTATTATTATTTTTAAAAATATAAATGAAATGTACTAACATGCAGAAATACAAACACAGTCTTTTGTCATCAAAACCCGATTCGATTTCTTTGCGATTTAAGAGTTTCTTTGTGGTAGTTGTTCATATTTGGTATTGTTTTTCTATTCTTATTATTGATATTATCACTATTATTATTCTGTCATACTACTCGTATGTGATATCTGACTGACCTTAACGCCTCCTTGGGTTAAGCAAGATCGTCCCGATCATTCGTAATGCGTCGTAATTCCATATCGTATGCTTTGATAAATATTTCAATTTTCATTTGCCGTCTGCATTCAGTTATCATTCTGTAAGTTGTGTTTTCAAATAGATGGCTATTATTAGCAGTATAAGGGCAAACGAATGACATGATAAATTTTTTTAGTGAATCTATATTATTAAAAGCCAAGCTGTATAATATATTATTATTCCTAAAATTTCGAGATTTTCACTGTGTTTGATATGGATGGTTTTAGTTATACTGTCATGAATATTCGTAAATGTTTTGTTATCTATTGTGACTTGATCTGTATATATTACTAAGGTTATACCAGTGGTAGTGATGTTGTTGTCGCCTTGTGGTCTCCCTCTAATGATGTCGACCCCTCGTCAATTTCTAGTAATTTTTTATTATATTCTTATGTGTTCTTAATTGTTCACCTACTATTCCTGTTGTTGAGTAGTGGGAGTATGCATGTGTCTGTCTTGTTGTTTGTTTGGCATATGTTTCTGACAAGATAGGTTTTGCATAGGTTTACTCTAATGTAATCTTTATTGCATTAAGAAATTAGTTCATCTGTCTGAATTTTTCCACGCCACCCATGCTTATGGGTGTGATTTTATAAAGGTTGGAATGTTTGTTAAGTATAGAATATTTATATAGATGTAGATATAAATAACTCTCCTGTCCGTGCTATGTGTGTGTTTGCATATTCCAATATGTTTATTATCGGTACTGAGATTAGTTCGTGTTCTAATATTTCCTTTCTGTCTACCAAGTTTAAAGATTATGCTAGATATTCATTATTCTTCTCAGCGTTAATTGTTCTAACTAGTAAAAGTAGTTGTTCATGCACTTCCTCTATAATGAGGTGGTTTTCTAAAGTGTGACCTTGTAGTGAATCGATTAATTTCTCAAACCTAGAGTTGACTAATCGTTATTTTCATTGTTGTTTATTAATACATTAATTGCTGTCTCCATATTTATGAAGTCATCATGGTCTGGGTTTCCATGATAAATTTCAGTGCTGATCCTAGGAAGTTTTGTTGATCTCGTATACCTTTTTTTTTGGTTATTCAGTTGGTTTGTTAATATCTCAATTATCTTTATTCAAACCTTTTCTTGTAACGATTTCTCTGTACGGTTTAATATTTTTGACAGGTTAGTTACGTGAAACAAATATAAATATGTGTCAAATAGAAGATCATCTTTGGTTTTTAGCAAGAACTTCTTATCTTCTAGTTTTGTTATTTCCACTTCCGCCTTTATTGCTAATACAGCATTCACGAAAAATATTTGGAATGTGAGTGTCTTCATTCTTTATTGTATAGTCTTTTATATTATGCTTATGTACAAGGACTCATCCCTGTGTTAAGATCGGCGTGATGACGGTCTTATTTTACTATGTGGTTTTTATATCTTGCGTTATTTTTCTCCTTAATGCAGATATTTTTACTAATATTTGTTCGCCTGGTTAAAATGTGCGGCATTTTCTTCCTTTGTTTAATATCTCTAATGTCCTCCCTGATGATGACTTTATTTTGTGAAATATTTCTTATTGTATGTATTTTATTTTACCAAACTGTATGTCACTAGGTATATATCCTGTTACCGTATGTATACACTCATTACGTGCTTTGACCGTTCAGAATATTTCTTCTACACAAAAAAAACCATGAATGCTTAGTAGAGTTTTATGTTCAAATATGAACGTTACTGCTTAACTGTAAAGGCTCCGTTAAGGCTCCGTTAGCCGAGCGCTGCTCTACCGTACCCGTACTGCACCGTACTGTTAGCCCGTTGGTGTACTTATAGAATATTTAAAAACGTGTTTGACTATACATAAACAAAACAGAATTACCCAACAAACCAAAACGATTTAGAAATCCCTTGTAACAAGGGCTGCCTCCTACACGTCTTTATGCAACGTCAAAGCAGTGTTAAAATCAAGCAATTTTATTTTACAGCTCTGTAAATCAAATACATTATCATTAGAATCACTTCTTTGCTTTGCATACTTAAAATTACAATTACACCGAGAGAAATTATTTTTAAAACTTTTGGAAAACACTCCACGAGCAATATAATTAATAGCTTTTTTGTTTTAAAACAAAATCATCTTGCACCTATCCTTTTCCACCATTGTTGTTTATAAAAAACATACACGATTTTCATAGTGCGCTAGTTTGTAAAGTATTGTAAAGTAAATTGTAAAGTATTTGAAAACTGCATTTTGTATATAAAAAGTTTATAAATATCATGCTTATTAAAAGTTGTAGTAAATCTTTTATAAGTTTATTATACGAGTTACATTTTGCTTATGAAATGGGGGTTTGCTGGGTAGTATATATAAAATAAATAAATAATTTATGAAAAATTAACAGCTGTTTACAACACAGTGATGGGCATTGAAAATTTCCAAATTGTTACTGTTGTGAAGAAAAAGTACCTAAGATATATAAATGGTATAAAAATGTACATACATGTATGTATGTATATATGAAATATTTTGCATACTAAACTTTTGAGACAAATATTACATTTTCGTTCACCATTAAGTTGCTAGCGAATGCGCAACTTTTAACTCGCCTTCTGCATAACTACTTTTTTTGAGTTATGACTCTATTGCAGCAAAGGCTCGATATGTGCATACATAAAAAAAGTTTTTGCAGCCATTGAATTATTTATTGGTTTATTTTATACATCTAAGCATGTACATATATATACATATATGTTCATACATATGTTTATGCAGTTACATGGATATGTACACATATTATTTTCAGTTTTTCATAGTTTACATATATCATTATAAAAAAGTACCAAAGAGAAGAGCGAAAATAACCCCTTAGTATAAAACAAAATAACAGCCCATCACTGGCTTACAAATGTCACATAACGACCGTATGAAATTCAATTTTATTTTAATTCATACATTACGGGTACGTTAGTTATAAATTCGGTAAGCTTTTGTATGGCTTTTCCCATGCTATAGACGAACAGCTGACACATTGCGGTACTGATGCGCTCGGCCATACAAAAGCTTAGGGAATTGATAACTAACGTACCCGTAATGTATGAATTAAAATAAAATTGAATTTCATACGGTCGTTATGTGACATTTGTAAGCCAGTGATGGGCTGTTATTTTGTTTTATACTAAGGGGTTATTTTCGCTCTTCTCTTTGGTACTTTTTTATAATGATATATGTAAACTATGATTGAAAAACTGAAAATAATATGTGTACATATCCATGTAACTGCATAAACATGTATGTACATATATGTATATATATGTACATGCTTAGATGTATAAAATAAACCAATAAAAATTCAACGGCTGCAAAAACATTTTTTATGTATGCACATATCGAGCCTTTGCTGCAATAGAGTCATAACTCAAAAAAAGTAGTTATGCAGAAGGCGAGTTTAAAGTTGCGCATTCGCTAGCAACTTAATGGTGAACGAAAATGTAATATTTGTCTCAAAAGTTTAGTATGCAAAATATTTCATATATACATACATACATGTATGTACATTTTTATACCATTTATATATCTTAGGTACTTTTTCTTCACAACAGTAACAATTTGAAAATTTTTAATGCCCATCACTGTGTTGTAAACAGCTGTTAATTTTTCATAAATTATTTATTTATTTGATATCTGTGGCATTAAATAATAATGGCTTAAGTTGACATAAGTGCTTTTTCATTTTATTACATATTCTAAATCTTCTCTTCAAGATCTATCACTCAGCTAAATTTCAAGTATAAAATGTAATTTTTAATAAAACTATACGCGATTATATTTTAAGTTAATTCTTTTTGGAAAATAATACATAAGCCATAATATCTTATCTCAACTTAATTTTTTTTAAGGTAGCTACATAAATATTAAAATGTTTGAGCTTTAAAACTTGTATACATTTAAGTTGAATAACTAACAGTCCATTAAAATTATTCTTCAAATAAAAAAAGACCTTACATTTAACTAAGCTTTTATAAAACGAGAGATTTTCAGTTTTTCACATTTTTCAATTTAAACTAAAGCACTTATCTCGACTTACTGCCAATAAAAATTATTTCGCCTTTCAATATAATATCTTAAGATCACTTTAGTGTTTTTTTTTTCTGCCAATGGATTTTTTCATAACATCTTAATTAAAAAACAACGAATAATAATTTATAAAACTAATTTTTTTTTTTTTGTAAAATTAACAGTTTTGTTCTAAATGAATGTGCATCTTTTTCTTTGGCTAAAAATTTTATATAAAAACCAAACACAATTTATTTTAGACAAAACCCTTAATATATCAAAACATGAAATTTCGACTTAAGCCATTATTATTTATTGCCACAGATATATACTACCCAGAAAACCATTTCATAAGCAAAATGTAACTCGTATAATAAAATTATAACAGATTTACTACAACTTTTAGTAAGCATGATATATATAAACTTTTTATATACAAAATGCAGTTTTCAAATACTTTACAATTTTTATACACTTAATTGTTTATATAACAATTTAACACATATATTCGCAAATGAGTCATGTCATAGTTTTGTGTTTTTTTTTTTTTGTTACCGGAAAGAGTAAATAGTTCAAAAGTTATTTAAAAAAGAAAAAGAGTGTGCGTAGCCTGAGTGCAAATGGAGCTATAGAAATAAAATATGTTTTTCATATAATATGCAATATATATAAATTGCATAACTATTTCCTTTTAAAATTTTTCAGATGTGTTAAATTCAATTGGAGTAGGGGAAAACCAACTTAAATTCGCCAAAAAGTTGAAAAGAATACCGCAGGAAACAAGTTTGTAAAACAAGAATAAATTTATTTAATAAAATAAAGAAAAGTAAATTATATGTATGTATATGTCTATAGTAAATATGTTATTTTTAAATAAACCAAATGACAAATCCTGATGAAATTTTTTTTTTTTTATCTAAGCTTACAAAATTATTAGGAATCTAAGTTTATTTTAGTGACCCATTAGTACTTATCTATTTTTCTCTAAGCTTATTAGATAAGCAATATTATCTAAAGGGGCGCTGTTCATTACTAAAAAATTGTTAATAAAATTTTTAAAATAGTATTCACAACACTTTTTTAAGCTTAGAACTCATGTTGGTAAGCATAGCTGCATTCCTAAACGCATATTGCTTTGCAGTGCAACAATGTCAGGTATTGCCAATCGCAACTGCGTAAACTCTGACAAAGTATGGCTTTCCTAAACTCATCTGTTTCGCAAATAAATGCAACTAGCGCACTATGAAAATCGTGTATGTTTTTTATAAACAACAATGGTGGAAAAGGATAGGTGCAAGATGATATGATTTCGTTTTAAAACAAAAAAGCTATTAATTATATTGCTCGTGGAGTGTTTTCGAAAAGTTTTAAAAATAATATGTCTCGGTGTCTGTTGTGATCTCATCAAGCTACACTCTGGCAATACTGTTATATTACTTTTACTTATCGATTGTAACTTGTACGTACTTTACTTCTACTTTTACTTTTGCCTGAATTGGATCTTTTTATATCATTGAAATAATTATCATTTTTGTTTTTCCGAATATTGAATAAAAATAGAGAATATAACTTTTAAAGGTCATACATTTTTCAATATATATCGGCTAGGTGCAATTTCGCGTTACAACAGTGTCATTGTAATTTTAAGTATGCAAAGCAAAGAAGTGTTTCTAATGATAATGTATTTGATTTACAGAGCTGTAAAATAAAATTGCTTGATTTTAACACTGCTTTGACGTTGCATAAAGACGTGTAGGAGGCAGCCCTTGTTACAAGGGATTTCTAAATCGTTTTGGTTTGTTGGGTAATTCTGTTTTGTTTATGTATAGTCAAACACGTTTTTAAATATTCTATAAGTACACCAACGGGCTAACAGTACGGTGCAGTACGGGTACGGTAGAGCAGCGCTCGACTAACGGAGCTTTAAGTCAGAGGCATATAGTAAAGTATACGTTTATAAGGCACTCCGGCTTAAATCACTTACGAAGTGCTTAAAAAATTACCTTACCTAACTACAATATTTTCCATTAAATAGCTTTTTAAAATCTTAGCCATGTTTGCGTCTAGAGTTTGCTTTTATTAGTATATTAGTTGTTCGTGCCATATTTTATCAAAAGCCTGTGAAACATCAATGAAGAGCGAAGAACAATATATCTTTTTTTCGAAAGTTTCTCTAAGAACATTTAAAAACATTTGACATGTGGCCAATAAATATATTTACAGTTTGTATAAAGTTCTATTGAGGCTTCAATACCAGTTTTTGTGCTGCATTCTGGTTACATTTTGAAAACATTAGTGGTTAGGGTAAAATATTTTTAAGCTAAGAGGAAGGAAAACTGCAATTTCTGCACGAATAATGCTTGAAGAGTGCTGCCATAATAGTTGTCGCAATTGCCACATTTTTAGATTTGGCACCTTTTTTATTTTGAACAGATGACGGTATTTTCATACTACACTATATTAATACCATGCAAATGGTAAGTAACTTCAGCTTACAGTAATTTTTTCTGACAATTTCTCTTCACGATTTTAGTTTGGTTTTATCTTTGGAAACATCAAAAAAAGGCTCCTTTCCAATACCTTAACTCTTTTACATAAGTATAACACCCACTTTGCACAAGTGCAAACTCATATTTATTTCGTATTCATTTTCAAAAATTTTACAAAACACCTCATAAACGAAAATTTTGAATTTAAATATAATAAATAAACAAATATCAAAATTTGACACCCGAAATTAAAAACAAGTGGTTTACAACAATTGTCAGTTGGGCTTGTAAGACTACCTTATAGTCATTGTGTCATGGATTCTACATATGTTTAAATTTTTTTTTTACATCCAAGCAAAGCCTTCTTTATTTAAACGAAAATATTCCTTAAAACTAAAAACATTTGTGAAAGAACAAGTCAAATTATTCATTCTGTTGTGCTATGCTCTTACCTATTTTCCGGCATTTCTAATGGATTTGATGCATCCCTCAACCTTTTTCGTTCAATATTTTCTACTCGATTTGAATAATTAATTATTAAAATTGATTCCGAAATAATAAATTCCATTTTTAGTGCTATTAAAATTCAAACAAATCTTTACTTTTTAAAACAAAAAGTTGTAGTTTGACATGAAACTATTTAAAATGAAACAAAAAATGGAAAGTAAACCCGTTCGTTTTTCATCACATCTTATAGCCAAGCGTTCGTTTTCAACATTCGATTTTCATAAAAACGAATCAATTTTCTTTAAATACCTGACTGTCATATTGCCCATATTATTACTGAAAAAAAACCGTTGTTTTAAAATAATCCACACGCTCCGAAAATTTTACTGAAAGGATAATGTTTTTGAGCGCACGTTGATTCTGAAACACTGTTAACTTTTCCAAGTGTTTAATTCTTACGCGAGTTAACTTTTTTGAGATTTTATTGTTTTATCTTTACATATGTATAAAAAATATTAAGCTATTAAATTTATTTTAAATAGGTCTTACAGAAAATGCACCGCTGGAGTGTGGTGTCGAAAACAGCTGCCCTCATCCTTGTCGATGTGCAGAAGGCATAGTAGATTGCCGAGAAAAGAGCCTCTCTAGTGTTCCTGGAACATTACCTGATGACACAACAGAATTGTAAGTTATATTGATTCATTTACACAATCATATAAGAATAAAAATTTACCGTTGACACTTAAAAAAATATATTATATAACTAACAATCTTGAATCTGGGAATAAGCATATGAAATATATAATACGGTTAGGATGAATCTGGAAAAAATATTTATTTTATTGCTTACATACATCTTCTGAGTAATCGCAGAGATGTTAGATGGACTATTAATCTTCTAATATCCAGGACCTCTTACAGGCTCTACTGCAGGGCATGGGTAAACGTTCCGGCATGACTTAATCGTAAGTGCACCACATGGGTATCAATTTGAAATTAAGCATTTAGAAAACAGTTCGCATAGCTCATAAAAGTTTAAATTATAAAACAAAATAAAAAGGACAATTTAGAATTACCGTTGAAATTACATACCTTGTTTAAGAAGTTGTGAACACACTTAATAATTGTTAATGATAATATAAACGTTAGTGAACTCCCTTAATGTTGTTTAACAAAAGGATATCATATTACACAATGAATTAACGGCAAACATTGCTACTTCAATTTGATTGGTCAATTTAACGTAAATTTTAGTTTTAAGTATTTTGTTGACTCATTAATTGTTAATATTTTAGTATAAATACCACAATAAAATTATATTTCTTTGTCAATAGTAAATACGTTCAAGTTACAAGTGCTTGAAAGTAAACCACACAAACAAAATTAGTACAGTTTAAATTCAAGTGTTTGAGCTGAGTCATACTAATAAAATAATTTACACGTTTAATTCTAAACATACCTCTTTATTTTGGAATTGTTTGTGTTGTTTCATTGTAAGCAATGAATATAAAATGACAGTAGTAAAATAAATTAAAAGCAAAATGAACAGCATTATAAAAATTTGAAATTATAGTTGTCGAAATGACATACGAGTATATGTACATGTTGTTTTACAATCAAATTGAAGGAAGTTCTCTTATACATATTGGACAAAAAAACTAAAACCTATACAAAAAACTACATAAATTAAGAGTGTTTCTTATAGAGGTATATAACGTTGAAATGTAATAAAACAAAGCTGAATTTTTTAAATTGACATGAAATTTACTTTATTCGATAGATAATCTTCTGGCCTTATAATTTAAGTATGATTTCTGACATATGACCGCCACGGCTGGCTCGGATGTAGTATAATCTGAAGGTCCTATTTTGTATGACTTTTTCCAACATTTGTGGCCGTATATCGACAATATGGCGGTGAATGTTGTCCTCCCAAGTGGTCACACCTCCCCACAGAAAATAGTCTAGCGGCGTTATTTCGCACGATCTTGGATGCCAAATCACGGGACCGAAACGGAAATTATGCGGTTACCAAACGTTTCCTTCCATAAATCAATTCTGGCACGAGCTGTGTGACATGTTGCGCACAGTAATCATGGCTCTACAGCGGTCACCGTCGTGTTAAGGATAGTTTTTAAAGAAGTACGGACCAATGATTCCACCATATAAAGCACACCAAACAGTCAGTTTTTCTGAATGTAAATTTGTCCCAACATAAACTTGAGGATTATCATCACCCCAAATACGGCAGTTTTTTTTTTTAACATATTCATTAAAAAAAACTGAGTTACAAACAAAATTCGCTTATGAAAATCGGTATTAACGGCAATCTAGTTCATTCACCGCATATACAACTTGCTAGGTGATCGTGAAGCTTCAATTCTAGCACGCGATCTTTCCGCAAAATCTTCCATAAAGTGGATAAACACATATCCAATTCCTGTGCACAATGGCGGATAAGCTGATTCGGTTATTCCTCTACGTTTCGCCTTACAGCAGCAATGACTTCTTCTATAAACGTGATGCAAAAATGTTCCATAGTTAATCCAATTAATTGCTCTGATGGACGATTATGTTGACCGTAAAATGGACGTAGTGCGCGCTACGTATTTAGAACAGAATCATGATTTTAAAAATAAATTTGCACAACTTGGAAGCGTTGTTTAGGCGTCAGTCTATTCATCTTGAAATGCCAAACTAAACATAAATTACTTGACAGCTGACAAAATGGTGCTAGTTGAAAAAGTATTGCCAATATATCTATAAAAATATTTATGTGAAAAATTGCAACAACAAATATCATAAATGCAAAAAATCTATAGATAATATAGATAATGTGAACCCACTATTGCACAATGTTAAGCAATCAATTTGTAAAAAATGCACCGATTTTTGTCGGCCACTCGTGCGCCGATCACAGTCGACAATCAGTGCCGATACAAGGGCTGGAAAACCGAATTTTGAAATTGCACCACCTTGTAAAACTATTTTTTTTTTTAAGCTTAGTTGTACCAAAATTAATTTTTTATTAGCTTTTATGCATTTAAATTTTATTTATTTGTTGTGGGATAGCAAATCTACATACATATATGCAAAAAATTAATAAAATTTAAAAAAACAAAATTCTTGAGTATTTGCTCGCATAAATGTTATATTTAATTCATATATTTTTAAAAAATTGTTATGGGTTAGGTAATCTATGTATATGCATTTCGTTGTTAGCTTAATACCAACTCATCAGTAGATATTTACCATTCATGTTTAAAAAGTTCCAAAACTCATCTTCTCATACATAAACTTGCAATAATAAGTTTGCGAATTACTAAAGCATACGCAAAATTGTTTTTAAAAAACTTTAAAAATGTCACACAAATAATTTGTTTTCATTCGATATAAATCTGTTTACTTCTCTTATAACTTTTACACAGTTACACAACCTTTTGTTGGCAATAAAAGTATTTATAAGGCAGAATAAAAACAAACTTCCCTTTTACAAAATATAACCTTTCACTCAAGTATTTATGTTTTTAGTAAAGATGAACTGATGAGTTGATACTACCAACGAAATGCACACATGTAAATTAGCTAACCCACAACAAGTTATAATATTTTAAAAACATATATTCCTAAGTATTTGTGCGAATAAAATGTTATATTATATATAAATTAATATATTAATATATATATATGTATATATATATATTAAAACATTTATTATAACATTTGTACTGTTGAACAAAAAAAAAAAACGATTTTACCATCCCTGAAAACATCTGTTTACAAAATAACAAGAATAAAAATACGTGCTGCGTAGTAAATTCAATTAAAATTCATTAATTTTTTATTATTATATATTAATACTCGTACATTAATTATATACACAATATACTATACGGCCAA
Source organism: Lypha dubia (assembly GCA_947311025.1). Classification (NCBI taxonomy): domain Eukaryota; kingdom Metazoa; phylum Arthropoda; class Insecta; order Diptera; family Tachinidae; genus Lypha; species Lypha dubia. The sequence goes on along the minus strand of OX371264.1, from coordinate 34,997,683 downwards.
AGCAGTTTTCTCTTTTTCATTGTAATAAATGCCGAAAATTAAACTGTATCTGCCAACAAGCAAATAAACAAACGCATATATACACACTCGTACATACATACATACATGATTTAATTTGCTCAATAATGCACGATAGTGTGATCGCATTGTACCGATTATTGTCGCAATTGAGATTTCTGCCGATATGAGCCGAAAAATATTGTCGCAATATGCGACGATAATGGGACCGCCCAAAAATTAATTGTGCAATGTTTTTACATGTGTGCCGATATAGCACGATAAAAATTGTCGCAGATTGTGCTGTTTGCGCTGCAAACTTGATTTCATGTGATAAAAACCTAAGAAATTCATTTTTAATAATTAAATTTAAGTCACAGCAAGGAAGTAAGACTGTATACAATGCAAGTTTTTTTTTGCAATAAGTATTAAATGCTATCGGCATTAAAAACACAAATTAAGTCAAATTATTTAAATCAAATAAGAAAAATGTTCATATTATTTTTTATAGAAAAGGTGCTAAATGATATACGCAAATTAAAAATAGCAACAGAAAGGGTGCTAAATGACAAAAATTCTTCTAAATCAAAGATACTATTTTTTTTTTATTTTTTTACTTACTGTATATGTATGTAACAACAAAGCTAATAATATTGCATTCAAAAAAGTTTACAAAATATAATGTAAATTTTTTAATACAGTTGTTTGTCTCTCCTGAAAAATTTCAAAAAGTGCAGTTGGCACCTTTGCACTCTAAGCTAGCGATATCCAAATTGGAAAAATGGCTCAAACAATGGCTTATAAAAGTTAACGAGCAGAAATGTGTACACGTCACTTTTAAGTTGCGCAGGAAACATGCCTGCCTATAAAAATCAACACCGCAGCACACTGAAGTAAAATATCTAGGCATTCATCTAGATCGTCGTTTAACATGGAAATCGCATATAGACGCAAAGGTGATCCAAATAAAATTAAAAGCAGCCAAAATCACTTGCCTTATTGGAAGAAATTCTATACTAAGCCTAGACTGTAAACTTCTATTATACAACGCGATCCTGAAACCAATATGGTCCTATGGAATCCAGTTATGGGGCAATGCCTCAGCATCGAATGTAGAAAAAATAAAGCCGGCCAAACCCGGCTGAAAAGGAGGGATAGTCTTTTTCTCAGCCGTACACGAGAGCTGTAAAACAACAAAAATCAACCGTTAAAATTAAAAATTGTTTAGCATAGGCTAAACTTATTTATAATATTTTTAGATTTAAGATTTGAGAAACTTATTGATGTTTCAATCTATATTTGAAGATTCAATAAATAATAAAATTATCAAAAAAAAAAAAAAAAAATATTTAGGTAGTTGTTATATAGTCTGTTACTTGAAATGTATGTTTCTTTTCTTTGTCCAAAAAATTTTGTAAAATGTTCACAATCATTTGTTTAAACGATTTATTATTTAATTTCTTAAACGTGGTTCTTTAATTTTCCTAAATGAAAAATGACCGACTGCACCAGTAACGTATTAATAAAATTCAAAATTAATGCAAATTCAAAATTACTAAGAGTTTTTTTGTGTTGGAAAATATTATTATTTATATCCAATCAGTTTTTAGCAGAACGTATCAGTACTGATTTCAAGGCCGCTACACCTAAAAAACAACAAAAACGTTAAAACACAAAGTAGAATACTTTGATGATAACGGACTATGAGTTTGTGTTGATTATTAGTTCCAAACAGTAATGAGGGAATTTCGTACTAACCAGCACTGTTTCATTGTAGAATAAAAATTGAATTAAAAATTAATTCTCATATTCTATTTCTGTTGAAAACTGGTTAAATAGTTGATATTCTTCTCAATTAGTATCCACTTTACGGAAATTGTAAAGATGGACAATTGAACGCTGATGAGAGGTGTAGCGGCCTTGAAATCAGTACTGATACGTTCTGCTAAAAACTGATTGGATATAAATAATAATATTTTCCAACACAAAAAAACTCTTAGTAATTTTGAATTTTCATTAATTCAATAAAACTGAACTTGAGCCTGATAATATTACCTTTCATATGTAAATCAATATAAGTTCAAATAATAATTACGTTTATTCGTAATAATAATAATATAAAAATATTAATTCCGCTTGGGCACGAGCTATAAATACCCTAATAACAGGGGTCACAGTAATATGTGAATTTCCCTAATATAGAGTAAAAACAACAAAAACGTTAAAATACAAAGTAGAATACTTTGATGATAGCGGACTATGAGTTTGTGTTGATTATTAGTTCCAAACAGTAATGAGGGAATTTCGTACTAACCAGCACTGTTTCATTGTAGAATAAAAAAATTTAATTAAAAATTAATTGTCATATTCTATTTCTGTTGAAAACTGGTTAAATAGTTGATATTCTTCTCAATTAGTATCCACTTTACGGAAATTGTAAAGATGGACAATTGAACGCTGATGAGAGGTGTAGCGGCCTTGAAATCAGTACTGATACGTTCTGCTAAAAACTGATTGGATATATATAATAATATTTTCCAACACAAAAAAACTCTTAGTAATTTTGAATTTTCATTAATTCAATAAAACTGAACTTGAGCCTGATAATATTACCTTTCATATGTAAATCAATATAAGTTCAAATAATAATTACGTTTATTCGTAATAATAATAATATAAAAATATTAATTCCGCTTGGGCACGAGCTATAAATACCCTAATAACAGGGGTCACAGTAATATGTGAATTTCCCTAATATAGAGTAAAAACAACAAAAACGTTAAAATACAAAGTAGAATACTTTGATGATAGCGGACTATGAGTTTGTGTTGATTATTAGTTCCAAACAGTAATGAGGGAATTTCGTACTAACCAGCACTGTTTCATTGTAGAATAAAAAAATTGAATTAAAAATTAATTGTCATATTCTATTTCTGTTGAAAACTGGTTAAATAGTTGATATTCTTCTCAATTAGTATCCACTTTACGGAAATTGTAAAGATGGACAATTGAACGCTGATGAGAGGTGTAGCGGCCTTGAAATCAGTACTGATACGTTCTGCTAAAAACTGATTGGATATATATAATAATATTTTCCAACACAAAAAAACTCTTAGTAATTTTGAATTTTCATTAATTCAATAAAACTGAACTTGAGCCTGATAATATTACCTTTCATATGTAAATCAATATAAGTTCAAATAATAATTACGTTTATTCGTAATAATAATAATATAAAAATATTAATTCCGCTTGGGCACGAGCTATAAATACCCTAATAACAGGGGTCACAGTAATATGTGAATTTCCCTAATATAGAGTAAAAACAACAAAAACGTTAAAATACAAAGTAGAATACTTTGATGATAGCGGACTATGAGTTTGTGTTGATTATTAGTTCCAAACAGTAATGAGGGAATTTCGTACTAACCAGCACTGTTTCATTGTAGAATAAAAAAATTGAATTAAAAATTAATTGTCATATTCTATTTCTGTTGAAAACTGGTTAAATAGTTGATATTCTTCTCAATTAGTATCCACTTTACGGAAATTGTAAAGATGGACAATTGAACGCTGATGAGAGGTGTAGCGGCCTTGAAATCAGTACTGATACGTTCTGCTAAAAACTGATTGGATATACTTATATAATAATATTTTCCAACACAAAAAAACTCTTAGTAATTTTGAATTTTCATTAATTCAATAAAACTGAACTTGAGCCTGATAATATTACCTTTCATATGTAAATCAATATAAGTTCAAATAATAATTACGTTTATTCGTAATAATAATAATATAAAAATATTAATTCCGCTTGGGCACGAGCTATAAATACCCTAATAACAGGGGTCACAGTAATATGTGAATTTCCCTAATATAGAGTAAAAACAACAAAAACGTTAAAATACAAAGTAGAATACTTTGATGATAGCGGACTATGAGTTTGTGTTGATTATTAGTTCCAAACAGTAATGAGGGAATTTCGTACTAACCAGCACTGTTTCATTGTAGAATAAAAAAATTGAATTAAAAATTAATTGTCATATTCTATTTCTGTTGAAAACTGGTTAAATAGTTGATATTCTTCTCAATTAGTATCCACTTTACGGAAATTGTAAAGATGGACAATTGAACGCTGATGAGAGGTGTAGCGGCCTTGAAATCAGTACTGATACGTTCTGCTAAAAACTGATTGGATATAAATAATAATATTTTCCAACACAAAAAAACTCTTAGTAATTTTGAATTTTCATTAATTCAATAAAACTGAACTTGAGCCTGATAATATTACCTTTCATATGTAAATCAATATAAGTTCAAATAATAATTACGTTTATTCGTAATAATAATAATATAAAAATAAATACATTTAATTTTGTTACGCATCTTTTTGGTGTTTTGTTTATGAAAATCGATTAGTCGTTCTCGACTTAAGCTGAAATATGTCTTCGTACCTGACTAATTAGGGGGGAAAAATTGCCACGCCCATAAAAAAACCGTACGTGATGGAGAAAAACCGAAAACAGATTTGAGTTTAAGACATCAAAATCCATATAGGCCACATAGTTTTATTTACACGAGGATTTAGCTGCTGAGCAGTGTTATAGAACAGTATTTTTTAGAATAAAAGTAGAGTAATAAACTCTAGCTTGAATATTTACAATTATCATTACTATTAGTTACTCTTAATATACATATCGAGCCTTTGCTGCAATAGAGTCATAACTCAAAATATTTAATTTTTAATTAATAATGCAGCATTAATTCTCATATTGTGCTTTAGAATGTGTAAAAATTCCATTTAAATATCTTGCATACTAAACTTTTGAGACAAATATTAAATTTTCGTTCACCATTAATTTGTTAGCGAATGCGCAACTTTAAACTCGTTTTCTGCATAACTACTTTTTTTGAGTTATGACTATTTACAGAAATAATTTTTAATGAAGAAAAATTTTTGAATAACAAATTTAATGACACTCAATACAGAAACCAAAATTTACAATTTCAAATACATAATTGGGGTATTCACACTACAGTCATAAGAAATATGTCATAAAATAATAACACCCCAAAATATGACAACTGTGAGCACCCCGTGATATAGGTATGTGATAGAAATTTATTCGATTTGAAATGAAATCGAAGATCTAAATCGAATCAAATACTTTTAGGTGTGATAGAAATTGGATCGAATACGTTTACATATCACGAGTGTCGTAGTCGTGACGAAATCTGTAAAATGTGGCAACGTTCGCTATATGTTTTACATGGGAGTCGTTAAAGTACGACTACGACTACGACACTGGTGATAAGGCCTAATATTTTGTATGACCTCCGTCCGCTAGATAGGGTTGGAAGTTTGACGTAGAAGGTCATTAAGAAAAATAAGAAGAAGGATAGGAGAAAGAAGCCTTGCGGTACCCCTGAATTTAACTTGAACTCGTTTGATGAGACCCCATCTACAACAACTTGTATAGTGCGATCTCTGAGAAAGCTCGATATAAATCGAGTGAAGCCATCACCGACACCAAAAGCAATCAGTTTTGACAGAAGTGCTCCATGCCACACTCTATCAAATGCCTTGGAAATATCTAGAGCCACCACTTTACTTTCGCCAAAGTGATGTATGCTATTATACCACTTCTCCGAAAGGAAAGCAAGTAGGTCCCCCGTAGAGCGGCCCCTACGAAAGCCATACTGTCGGTCGCTAAGTAAACTGTTGAGCTCCAAATACTTCACAAGATGGAAATTCAACATACTCATTACTTTGGAAAGCGCAGAACAAATTGCAATTGGGCGGTAATTTTCAGAGTTGTTGGCCTCCCCCTTTTTAGGGATCGGCGTTACATTGGCAACCTTCCAACACTTTGGAAATTCACCAGCATGGTACAAAGTGCTAAACAGGCGTGCCAATGGACGTGCTAACGTCGAAAAGCACTGTTTCAAGACCAGTGCTGAGATACCATCCGGCCAAGGAGACTTGTTTACGTTAAGCTTCGCTAAAACCTTTTTAACTGCACGCGCTCGAAAGAATATTTTTGGCATAGTTACAGATATTCCCTCGAGAACGGGTAGTGTTTGACTGCTTTCCGGCAAGTGAGAATTTCTTGCAAACATTTCAGCCAGAAGGTTAGCTTTATCAACCGGGTCAGTGAATACATGGTCGTCCTTTAAAAGAGGTGGAATTGAAGAACTAGCAACGAGGTAAAGCTAAGATCCCACTATCGGCGCAATGCACCAATTTTCGTCGCAATTCATGTGCCGATAGTGTGATCGCACACAATTTTTCAAAATGCGACAATCTGCGCCGAAATTGTGCTGAGTATGGACAATCAAAATCAACCTTGATGCGCCGATAATGTGAACCCACTATTGCACAATGTTAAGCAATCAATTTGTAAAAAATGCGCCGATTTTTGTCGGCCACTCGTGCGCCGATCACAGTCGACAATCAGTGCCGATACAAGGGCTGGAAAACCGAATTTTGAAATTGCACCACCTTGTAAAACTATTTTTTTTTTAAGCTTAGTTGTACCAAAATTAATTTTTTATTAGCTTTTATGCATTTAAATTTTATTTATTTGTTGTGGGATAGCAAATCTACATACATATATGCAAAAAATTAATAAAATTTAAAAAAAACAAAATTCTTGAGTATTTGCTCGCATAAATGTTATATTTAATTCATATATTTTTAAAAAATTGTTATGGGTTAGGTAATCTATGTATATGCATTTCGTTGTTAGCTTAATACCAACTCATCAGTAGATATTTACCATTCATGTTTAAAAAGTTCCAAAACTCATCTTCTCATACATAAACTTGCAATAATAAGTTTGCGAATTACTAAAGCATACGCAAAATTGTTTTTAAAAAACTTTAAAAATGTCACACAAATAATTTGTTTTCATTCGATATAAATCTGTTTACTTCTCTTATAACTTTTACACAGTTACACAACCTTTTGTTGGCAATAAAAGTATTTATAAGGCAGAATAAAAACAAACTTCCCTTTTACAAAATATAACCTTTCACTCAAGTATTTATGTTTTTAGTAAAGATGAACTGATGAGTTGATACTACCAACGAAATGCACACATGTAAATTAGCTAACCCACAACAAGTTATAATATTTTAAAAACATATATTCCTAAGTATTTGTGCGAATAAAATGTTATATTATATATAAATTAATATATTAATATATATATATGTATATATATATATTAAAACATTTATTATAACATTTGTACTGTTGAACAAAAAAAAAAACGATTTTACCATCCCTGAAAACATCTGTTTACAAAATAACAAGAATAAAAATACGTGCTGCGTAGTAAATTCAATTAAAATTCATTAATTTTTTATTATTATATATTAATACTCGTACATTAATTATATACACAATATACTATACGGCCAAAGCAGTTTTCTCTTTTTCATTGTAATAAATGCCGAAAATTAAACTGTATCTGCCAACAAGCAAATAAACAAACGCATATATACACACTCGTACATACATACATACATGATTTAATTTGCCCAATAATGCACGATAGTGTGATCGCATTGTACCGATTATTGTCGCAATTGAGATTTCTGCCGATATGAGCCGAAAAATATTGTCGCAATATGCGACGATAATGGGACCGCCCAAAAATTAATTGTGCAATGTTTTTACATGTGTGCCGATATAGCACGATAAAAATTGTCGCAGATTGTGCTGTTTGCGCTGCAAACTTGATTTCATGTGATAAAAACCTAAGAAATTCATTTTTAATAATTAAATTTAAGTCACAGCAAGGAAGTAAGACTGTATACAATGCAAGTTTTTTTTTGCAATAAGTATTAAATGCTATCGGCATTAAAAACACAAATTAAGTCAAATTATTTAAATCAAATAAGAAAAATGTTCATATTATTTTTTATAGAAAAGGTGCTAAATGATATACGCAAATTAAAAATAGCAAAAGAAAGGGTGCTAAATGACAAAAATTCTTCTAAATCAAAGATACTATTTTTTTTTTATTTTTTTACTTACTGTATATGTATGTAACAACAAAGCTAATAATATTGCATTCAAAAAAGTTTACAAAATATAATGTAAATTTTTTAATACAGTTGTTTGTCTCTCCTGAAAAATTTCAAAAAGTGCAGTTGGCACCTTTGCACTCTAAGCTAGCGATATCCAAATTGGAAAAATGGCTCAAACAATGGCTTATAAAAGTTAACGAGCAGAAATGTGTACACGTCACTTTTAAGTTGCGCAGGAAACATGCCTGCCTATAAAAATCAACACCGCAGCACACTGAAGTAAAATATCTAGGCATTCATCTAGATCGTCGTTTAACATGGAAATCGCATATAGACGCAAAGGTGATCCAAATAAAATTAAAAGCAGCCAAAATCACTTGCCTTATTGGAAGAAATTCTATACTAAGCCTAGACTGTAAACTTCTATTATACAACGCGATCCTGAAACCAATATGGTCCTATGGAATCCAGTTATGGGGCAATGCCTCAGCATCGAATGTAGAAAAAATAAAGCCGGCCAAACCCGGCTGAAAAGGAGGGATAGTCTTTTTCTCAGCCGTACACGAGAGCTGTAAAACAACAAAAATCAACCGTTAAAATTAAAAATTGTTTAGCATAGGCTAAACTTATTTATAATATTTTTAGATTTAAGATTTGAGAAACTTATTGATGTTTCAATCTATATTTGAAGATTCAATAAATAATAAAATTATCAAAAAAAAAAAAAAAAAATATTTAGGTAGTTGTTATATAGTCTGTTACTTGAAATGTATGTTTCTTTTCTTTGTCCAAAAAATTTTGTAAAATGTTCACAATCATTTGTTTAAACGATTTATTATTTAATTTCTTAAACGTGGTTCTTTAATTTTCCTAAATGAAAAATGACCGACTGCACCAGTAACGTATTAATAAAATTCAAAATTAATGCAAATTCAAAATTACTAAGAGTTTTTTTGTGTTGGAAAATATTATTATTTATATCCAATCAGTTTTTAGCAGAACGTATCAGTACTGATTTCAAGGCCGCTACACCTAAAAAACAACAAAAACGTTAAAACACAAAGTAGAATACTTTGATGATAACGGACTATGAGTTTGTGTTGATTATTAGTTCCAAACAGTAATGAGGGAATTTCGTACTAACCAGCACTGTTTCATTGTAGAATAAAAAAATTGAATTAAAAATTAATTGTCATATTCTATTTCTGTTGAAAACTGGTTAAATAGTTGATATTCTTCTCAATTAGTATCCACTTTACGGAAATTGTAAAGATGGACAATTGAACGCTGATGAGAGGTGTAGCGGCCTTGAAATCAGTACTGATACGTTCTGCTAAAAACTGATTGGATATAAATAATAATATTTTCCAACACAAAAAAACTCTTAGTAATTTTGAATTTTCATTAATTCAATAAAACTGAACTTGAGCCTGATAATATTACCTTTCATATGTAAATCAATATAAGTTCAAATAATAATTACGTTTATTCGTAATAATAATAATATAAAAATAAATACATTTAATTTTGTTACGCATCTTTTTGGTGTTTTGTTTATGAAAATCGATTAGTCGTTCTCGACTTAAGCTGAAATATGTCTTCGTACCTGACTAATTAGGGGGGAAAAATTGCCACGCCCATAAAAAAACCGTACGTGATGGAGAAAAACCGAAAACAGATTTGAGTTTAAGACATCAAAATCCATATAGGCCACATAGTTTTATTTACACGAGGATTTAGCTGCTGAGCAGTGTTATAGAACAGTATTTTTTAGAATAAAAGTAGAGTAATAAACTCTAGCTTGAATATTTACAATTATCATTACTATTAGTTACTCTTAATATACATATCGAGCCTTTGCTGCAATAGAGTCATAACTCAAAATATTTAATTTTTAATTAATAATGCAGCATTAATTCTCATATTGTGCTTTAGAATGTGTAAAAATTCCATTTAAATATCTTGCATACTAAACTTTTGAGACAAATATTAAATTTTCGTTCACCATTAATTTGTTAGCGAATGCGCAACTTTAAACTCGTTTTCTGCATAACTACTTTTTTTGAGTTATGACTATTTACAGAAATAATTTTTAATGAAGAAAAATTTTTGAATAACAAATTTAATGACACTCAATACAGAAACCAAAATTTACAATTTCAAATACATAATTGGGGTATTCACACTACAGTCATAAGAAATATGTCATAAAATAATAACACCCCAAAATATGACAACTGTGAGCACCCCGTGATATAGGTATGTGATAGAAATTTATTCGATTTGAAATGAAATCGAAGATCTAAATCGAATCAAATACTTTTAGGTGTGATAGAAATTGGATCGAATACGTTTACATATCACGAGTGTCGTAGTCGTGACGAAATCTGTAAAATGTGGCAACGTTCGCTATATGTTTTACATGGGAGTCGTTAAAGTACGACTACGACTACGACACTGGTGATAAGGCCTAATATTTTGTGTGACCTCCGTCCGCTGGAAAATTCCTGCTAATTTCAGATTTTCTTTTTTGCGACAGTAGTTTTTTCAAAAGTTCTTACTTTCTTGAATTTGCTCTCAAATCTTTTAAATTTTAGCAAGTTTCTTTGCTTTTCAATGCCTTTTTTGCATTTCCCAAAGTTTTGGCAATTTTTAATCAAAATTATGGCGAATGGTGTAATTTTGCCGAAGTTTTTGGTTTTTTTAGATTGTTCGGAACTTTTAATAAGCATTACGTTCTATAATCTTTTACATTTCCCAAGATTTTGCAATTTTTCGCCATTTTTCGTATTTTCTACCATTTAGTTTTATATTCGTTAAAGTTTTAGCGATTTTTAATCATAACTATGATATCTTAACAGTTTTTGCAGTTTTTCGCATTGTACGTAATTTTTGCACAGCATTCTTACATCTTTAGGGTCTTTTAATCAAAAAAAAATTTAAATTTTAGCAAGTTTTTGCACTTTCGTAAATTTCGCTATGTTTTCCGAAAGTTCATTGGTCATTATTTTGCAAATTTGAAATAAAAATTTTGGCTTATATAAAAATTTGCAATCTTTAGCGAATTTTCGCGACAGCGTCATTTCTTTTTAATTTTTGCCCTTTTCAATGTTTTGCATATACAGTGAACTCGCGGTAATGTGAACTTCCACAATAGTGAACTATCCACTATTGTGAACACTAATTTTCTTATATGAACTCTCTAAATTGTGAACAAAGTGTGATAGCTCTAAATAGTGAACGACAATTTTTGACAGAAAACCAACTTGCAACAGTTAAATAAGCTCTTGTAACACATGACAGGCGTTTAAAACCGAAAATTTTTGTTGCTATGTGTTACTCTCAAATGTTTTGTAAACTCTTCACGTTATTCTTTTCTAGTTTTTTTATGATCTCCCATTATGGTTTTGATATTTCGAATTAACATAAGAGCGAATATATAAAAATTTGTAAGTTTAAAATAAATTTTATATTATTTTACCAATCTGGCATTTCTTTTCTTTGTGGCCTTTTGTATTATACTAAATAAAATTGTAATTGTGGTACAAATTATTGCAATCGAAAATGTGAACAAATTCAATAAAGTGAACAATCTTGGTTTTTATTTGTTCACATTACCGCGAGTTCACTGTAATAAACTTTTCTCGATTATTGATCAAGATTATGGCTTATAGTTAAAATTGTTAAAAACACGCACGCACTCATGGTTCAATAATATACTAGGTATTGTTGCTCATGAGCTAAATGTGTCAATAGGAATAAAGGAAAAAAAGGAAAATTACAGAGAATTTCATATTTTCTTTTGTTTTTATTATTTTGTTATTGATAAATAATATTTTTAATATTTTTTAACAAATTTTTTGTATTTTTTCATTGTTCACAACTTTCTTGAAATCCTGGTGGGTTATTCTGGATTGCGATGCGAGAGCAAATGCAGTGCGAAAACAATGTAAATTAGATAGCTTTCGCATCGCATTTGCTATCGCATCTCAATTGGGCTTGCCACCCGTACTTTATAATAAAGTATTGTACGTTTTTTTTTTGATTAATTGTACTCAATACTTTATAGAAACAATAAAGTACACCAAAATACTTTATTTCGCATGATTTGATTTATCTACAATTCAAAATAGATTCGGGTTATATTAGTCATTTGTTGACGTTTTTTTACAGTGGCGATTCTTTTTTAAGACTATGTCATGGAAATTTGGATATTTGGATATGAAACAAGCAAAAACATTAACCTTTTGTCTGCACCGGAACTGACCAGGGAAATTTACATGACTTTTTTATTATTTATCGATAAAGACTTAGAGTACCTGAATAAATGGTTTGATTTTAAAAATACAAACTGGTTATTTACAATTAGCAATATAAATTTAAAGAGCAAAGTTGAATTTGATAATATTGTTAGCATAAACGAAAATAACACCAGAAAAGCCGCAGGTGTCGACAAAATAAGCAACAAAATGCTTCAAGAATTGCCTTACACTGCAAAAAGAATAATACTATTCATTTTTAACAGTATTCTACGCCTAGAACACTATTCTAAAGAATGGAAGGTTTCGCTAATTACTATGATACCAAAGCCCGGCAAGGATCATACAAAGGTTGAATCCTATCGGCCTATTAGTTTACTGTCTAACATTTCAAAACTATTTGAAAAGCTGTATATGAGCAAGCTGATGCCTATAGTGACTAGTAATGGATGTATTCCAGATCATCAATTCGGTTTTCGCAGACAACATAGCTCAATTGAACAAACTCACAGACTTGTGAATCTTGTTAGAGAAACTTTTGAAAAAAAGAAATACTGCTCTGCGCTCTTTATTGATATCTCACAAGCTTTCGATAAAGTATGGCACGAAGGTCTCATCCACAAATTAACACAAAATATACCCGCAAACATCGTCAGGCTCTTAAAAAGCTATCTAAAGGAACGAAACTTTGTAGTTAGGGAAGGCAATTTTTTAAGCCCTCCGCAGTCGATTGAAGCCGGAGTCCCTCAAGGCAGTATCTTCGGACCCTTACTTTATTTAATATATGCCTCTGACTTACCGTTAAGCAGTAACATTCATACATCAACATTTGGGGATGATACAGCCTTTCTAAGCGTTCACGAAAATCCTGTAGAAGCTTCCCGCAACTTACAAGAATATAAATCCAAACTGGAACAATGGCTCAAACAATGGCGTATAAAAGTTAACGAGCAGAAATGTGCACACGTTACTTTTATGTTGCGCAGGGAAACATGCCCGTCTATAAAAATTAACACCGAGACTATACCACAACACACTGTAGTCAAATATCTAGGCGTTCATCTTGATCGTCGTTTAACATGGAAATGGCATATAGACGCAAAGTTAACACAAATGAAACTAAAAGCAGCCCAAATGAATTGGCTTATGGGTAGAAATTCAATACTGAGCCTAGACTGTAAACTTCTACTATACAACGCGATCCTGAAACCAATATGGTGCTATGGAATCCAGTTATGGGGCACTGCCTCAGCATCGAATGTCGAAAGAATTCAAAGGCGACAGAATAAAATCCTACGTACAATAACAGCAGCTCCCTGGTATGTCAGAAACCATCGAATTCATAAAGACCTAGACGTTCCGTTGGTGAAGACAGTATTTTCTAAACACTCGAATAAATATATAAAAAAAGAAGGGATACTCTTTTTCTCAGCCGTTCACGAGAGATGTAAAACAACAAAAATTAACCGTTGAAATTAAAAATTTTGTTTAGCATTGGCTAAACTTATATTTTATATTTTTTAGATTTAAGATTTGAAAAACTTATTGATAATTCAATTTATATAATTAAAGATTCAATCAATAATAAAATTATCAAAAAAAAAAAAAAAAAAAAAAAAAATAAACGAAAATTTAAATCTGCAAAAACTTAATATAAATATGGATGATCTTTATGGAGAAATTGCGTCATTAACAAAATCTATGATCAGATATACAGTTCTGAAGGTTTTGCGGAATTGTCTACAGCAAGTAAATGGCAGCTATTATTTAATAAGACTGATGATAATTTATCAAATTTGTATAAAGTAATTTCATTTTTAATTTCTATTCCTACCACGTCAGCATTCACAGAGAGAGTTTTTTTTGTAATGAAGAGCAAATGGCGCGACGAAAGAAACAAAGCGTCTCTGAATCTGATAAAAAAATGAATTAATTATTTACTTTAATTTAAATATGATTATTATTTGATAAAACTTGCGAAAAGCAATAAAAAAATACGTTTTCAAATACATATAACAATAAAGAAAAATAAATTGTACATTATTTTTATACTGTGTACTTTTTTTTCCTAACCTTTAACAACCAATGTACTTTACGAGTAATTGCAAATAAAAGGTGGGAACCCTAATCGCAATCCAGAATAACCCCCCTAGAATACCTAGTATATTATTGTACCATGCATGCACTTGAACATTTTATCGAAAAAGAAAAACAAAATGGAAAATATTTTTTATGACATTATTATAAACATAACCTGTAGAATTGTATTATTATAGTACACTTTTGTATGACAAAAATAAAAAACATTTTAAACTAGTTTAAATATTTAGGACATTATTACAATATGACGCGCTGCTACACTGCTCTAAAAAAGTTAACAAAAACGGGCAATGGCAGAGTTGTAAAAGAATTAAGTATTCTTCTACATTTCCAACATCTATCTTCTCTACTCTATCCCTTTCTTTCTCTAGTTCTGGCACAATGCATTGCAAAATAGGGGCTATCTCCTGATTGCTGGTCCTAATAATAAAAAAAAATACAAATTAAATTTTGCTTCCCCATTTTCTTCTCTTTTTCACCCTCTTCTTTAAACTCAAAATTGTAAAAAGTAAACTTTTGCTTTCTTAAATTTGTCTAATAAAAAAATCACTAATAATGTTGAATGTTTTTATATTTTCTTTATCTTCCACAGACGTTTGGAGCAAAACTTTATAACAGAACTCCCATCTAAGTCGTTTGCTAATTTTAAACGCTTACGACGAATTGACTTATCAAATAATAATATTTCACGAATATCACATGATGCACTAAGTGGTCTAAAATCTTTAACGACACTGTGAGTATAATAATATATAATGATGCAAGGTTTAACTAAACTGTATTTATGTAATTCATCCGTATTCTATCAAAGTTGTGGATGTCTGAATTATGGTTTTCGATTGCAATAAATCAAATTAAATGTGTTGCAAATTAATTGCCATACCCAGCAAAAAATTACTATGTTTCTGGAAGCAGTAACAAAATTTCATGCTTTCAAAATGCGCAGTTTGAAGCGCCTCCGAGGCTGCACAAAAAGAAGGCAGAGAGATTGCTCAACTTATTTCTAAGCACGTTGAAGTTGGTCGGCTGTTTACATTTAGTTGACCCGAATAATTAAGTAAACACTGAATGGTAGAAAAAATTTCATTTAGATGCTCTCCGCCTCTCTCTCTCACTCTCTTATTTATTTATTTAAACTTGTGTATTTGCCTATAGATGAATTATGTATGTTAATAGATGACGCAGTAAAACGGAGGCATAATTCAGATAATGTAAACATGATTTTAGCGCATTTCGGATGTTTAGAAAAAAGCTCTCTTTTATGTAAAAAACAAGAGTTCCAAAGTGGGACATCGCGAACAAAAATCATGCATGTTCGAAGCGCTTTTCGGAGCAGTAAGCACAACAACAACAAGCATCTCTCCCTTACAAACCTGCTTCGGCCGAAGCAGTAGTTTTTGCTGGGTATGTACATACATATATTAACTTATAATATCAACAAAATGAAACAAGATGAATTCATATAATATTTTTCTTTGATAGAGTATTAAATTTTTTATTTCTTTGTGGAAAGCAGACTTCAAAAGTCCTGTCTGTATGTCATTGTAATTTTGTGTAATAAATAACAAAGATGACATTGACAAGATTAATGCTAACTTTAAATTAGTTTTAGGTGACAATAGAGGAACATTTACTGCGATATTTTTATTTCGGCTGTGTGGCACGTAGCGCCGTCCTGTTGAAATCAAATGTTGCCAATATCCTCCTCTTCAATTTTTGTGAACAAAAATTTGTTCAACATGGCCCGATAACGATCGCCATTGACTGTAACGGCCACTCCTTGCTCATTTTCGAAGAAAAATGGCCCAATTATGCCTCTGGACCAAAATCCGCACCAAACAGTGGCTCGTTTTGGGTGCGTCGGCTTGGCAATGTATGCGTGCGGGTTTTCTGTGCCCCAAATGCGACAATTTTGCTTGTTTACATACCCGCTAAGATTAAAATGAGCTTCATCTGAAAATATGATTTTTTTTTTGCAAAATCGGCTTCTTCTGTAAGTCGATCGCAGGCCCATTTAGCGAAGCGTTGTTCAAGCGTATACACAACCATATTCGTACAGCGCAAGGATAAAACTAATTATCTGTTAAATCAGACATTAGCTAAGTGTTACCATTCACGAAAGAAGCACTAGTTGACAAAAAAAACTTTAAATGGTGGATCCTTTATATTAAAAAGACATTTTCTTAACTTTCATTCTAATGTAAATGAATTTAATATGAAATATAAAGAAAACCTTTTTAAAAACAGTAAAAATACCTTTTTAAATTATTAAAGGATTCGCTTCTTGTAGCTGAAGGTAACGAAGAGATGTCTAATAATAAAAATTTAAAATATGAGACAGCAAGCCATATAAGTTTAGATATTATTAGGCATGGAAGACCATTTTCTAATGGGGCGTTTATTAAAAATATGCTCCTCAAGACTATGCAAACGCTAAATTATTTTATGGGGCTTATTTTTAATGAACACCCCATCAGAAAATCCCATGTATTTTTTTAAATAGACAATTAAATTTTTTGTAAAAATTCTAAATAATTTCCTATGGAAAATAGCGTTTAATATTAAGGGTAATACGATGGTGATTGTGCAAATATGCATTTTGCAAATTTGCTGTGGATATTAGTGTTCTTCGTGAGCGTACTTTTAAATTTATTGCATTTTTGTGAAGGGCATGTAATTTTGTTCACAAAAATGTGGCAGCCCATTAAAAATTCTGGCAACACTGACATTAGATATCAAGTTACAAATGCATAAATTTATTATTTACCAATAAATTAAAAAAAGAAGACTAAAACTTTTTAAATTAAATTAAAATTAGTTACAAAATTAAATTTTCTTTTTCTAAACATAAAAATATGATAGTCTGTATGTCGCAAGTTATTGTTTATTTTCGTTTGCAATTGATAAAATATGCACTACCAGTGATGGAAAAATGAAAAATTGAAATGGTACTGTCCGTCAACAGAAAGAGTACTTTTTTCAACATTATGGTACTTTTTATGAAAAATATATTTTTATATTTATTATTATTACGACTAAACGTAATTATGACTATGAGTGTTGATTATTAGTTCCAACCAGTAATGAGGGAATTTCGTACTAACCAGCACTGTTTCATTGTAAAATAAAAATTGAATTAAAAATTAATTCTCATATTTTATTTCTGTTTGAAAACTGGTTAAATAGTTGATATTCTTCTCACTTAGTATCCACTTTACGAAAATTGTAAAGATGGACAATTGAACGCTGATGAGAGGTGTAGCGGCCTTGAAATCAGTACTGATACGTTCTGCTAAAAACTGATTGGATATAAATAATAATATTTTCCAACATAAAAAACTCTTAGTAATTTTGAATTTTCATTAATTCAATAAAACTGAACTTGAGCCTGATAATATTACTTTTCATATGTAAATATATTTTTATTTAAAAATAAAATTAAGCAGAAGCAGACTCCATATTTTGGAAAGTTTTAAATCACTATTTTATTTTAAATTCTAGGAAAAAAGTGCTTTATTTCTCAGTGGTGTGCAAAATATATATGTTTATTGACTAGTAATGTGTAAAGTAGCATGTTATCGAAACCATGTACATTATTAATCATAATCATTATTGTATTTGGATGCAGAATGAAAACCTCATCAGAGTGTTGGAAAAACTAAAACTATCGGTTTGAAAAATAGATAGTAGCCGATTCTCAGACTTACTGAATGTGCATAAAAAATTTCATAAGAATCAGTCAAGCCGTTTCGGAAATACAGAAATTGCATAATAGTACCAGTGACAGATTTTCAATATTTTGCCCCGAAGAAAGTACGCTGTAAGTCAATGTACTCATTTTACGCCTTTTTAAAACTTTAAAAGTACCCTATCAAGATTCATCAAAATCCATTAAAAAAGTACCAAAAATAAAATAGTACGAAAAGTACTTTTAAACCTTTTCTAGACTTCCACAAATAGTTTAAGACCAAAATTAGCAAAATCGGTTCAGCCGTTCTCGAGTTTTAGCGAAACTAACGAACAACAATTAATGGTGCAAAGTAGGCTTTTGCAAAAGTACAAAAAACAAATACTTAAATACATTCTCTTTTTTTCGTGTATTTGTTTTATTATACCCTCTCTTTACTATACCTTCTTCTGTTCTCTATTATAAGAAACAAACACAATAAATACTGTTTCTATACGAAATAAATACAGCAAGTATTAAAGCATGTAAGAACTAAGCATAATAAGAACCAAGCACATTAAGTAAAGACAAGCACTACTTATACTATTTACTAAAATACTTATGTAAGTATTTTTGTAAGTTTTATTTGGTTTGTATGAAATTTCGCTTTTATTTAATTTGATGTTAAGATCAAATTATCAACATATCAATAGTTGTATATACTTAGATATGTAGGTATGTACATATGTATATTCCATAAAATTAACTGCTAAATTACTGCTAAAAATAAAAACCAAGAAAATGCTTAAAATAGCCACATGGTAAAATAAGAACCTTGCAAAATACTTACAGAATATTAGCAAATAAATGTTTACTTTACTCTACGAGTACTTATAGTGAATAAGAATGAGTAAATAAAAATAATCTGAGCGTATAAAGAGAATAAATGTTTTGTTTGTTTTTTTTTTTTTGTTTTGTATTTACTTGCTTTGATCCCCTTTTGTACTTGGAATTACTCTGAGAATTTTTAAAAAGCAAATGTTTTTGAATTTAAATGTACTTAGTGCAAAAGCAAAAATGTGTGTATACAATTTTATGCCAGATTAATTAGAACAAAAAATTTGCGAACTAAAAATTAAATTAAAAAATTAAAATTAACGTGTAAATTGGACCAATAACATTAACAACTTTTGCAAAAAACACACTAACAAGAACATGAAAAACGAATTTTTGCATTCCTTATGTTATTTGAAGCCAATGTTGTCAATAATTATAAAAATAACGCAGATTTCTAAACAGGGAACAAAGCAACACAAAAAACTAGAACTAAATATGACGTGGGAGTACTGTGGTATTTTTGCTCTGAAAAAGTACTGAAAATAGTACTAAAGTACTGAATTTTGCATCACTGTGCACTACTATCTTTGCTCATGGTTTTTTTAGTGCAAACGAAGCAAATTGCAAATACATACATTTTGTTGTTATGTTGCGCAAATGTGTGTATATTTGCACACATTTGCATCGTTTGCACACTTTGCACTACCCATCGTGATTACCCTTATTGTTTGCTGGGTGAATTCGGATACTCACTAATACTAATTAAACAATAATACCACCATATTTTGAATTTTGCGGAACACTGTCTTTAATAACAAAACAAACATAACAAACAGCGTTGTCAACTTTGAAATTTCAAAACGCACAAAAATGGAGAAAAAAGCGCACCATTAAACTAGGAACGCACCAAGTTCAGAATTTTTTTTTTTATTAAAAATTTTTCTTGAATTAATTTTGCGTCTTTACAACATTTAACTTTAGTCCAAAATTCTAATGTTGATACAATATTGTGCCATTGCATGAAGTGAATCATTCTCAACCCTTTTTCAATATTTGATAATATTTCGACATCAAATTCAAATTGTACTGCTAATGGCATGATATCATATTTGTAATGAGATAAAACAATTTTTAAAATGTTGGTTCTTGATGTCATTTGTAGCTAAATGTGCTTAAAGCTGCAATGTGTTTCCGTGTTCCAGCATGCCGAACAAGATTGGGTATTTAGGCGTGATGTCGCATTTGCAATAAAAACATCTTGCTTTTGTGGTATTATTTGGTTAAGGCCGAATCCATTGCTACAACTTACATTGTGATTCCCAAATCTTTTTGTATTTCGCTTATTATCTC
This sequence comes from Lypha dubia, assembly GCA_947311025.1. Classification (NCBI taxonomy): domain Eukaryota; kingdom Metazoa; phylum Arthropoda; class Insecta; order Diptera; family Tachinidae; genus Lypha; species Lypha dubia. The sequence continues at coordinate 34,977,436 of OX371264.1, read as the reverse complement.
CCTTTTTAGACTCCATTATTGTCACTAACTTTAAATATTTATTTTAGTAAATAGAAATTTAATTAATTTTAGTGTTACAACACTAGGTCTATTTCTTTACTCAACATTGGGATCCCGCAAGTTTTAAGAATACTTTGTTTTTTCTAAGCTCTTTAACATACTTGACAGCAACTTTTACGACAAAAAACAATTATGTACTCTGAAAATCTAAAAAGGACAACAAATTTCTTATAATGAAATGTTACAAATTATCTATAACAACAAGGTGTTTTTTGTGAATGTGTTTTGGAACCTCTTAAACATAATTAATGGTTGCTCTTATTGTGGTCTGTTAAATTGAATGTAAAAATTGTACACAATTGAATGAAATGTTATTGAAACAGTTGTATTTTTTGTACAAAATTCTTTTTTCTCATACTGAAACAAAAAATTGTGTTGAATTTGTTTTGGAGCCACCCAAAATTAAAAAAACCCACTAAAATTAAAAAAAAGAGCACCACGCACCAACTCAGATATTTTTCGCACAAAACATTTAGAAAAGCACCAAAAAAAGTGCGAAACGCACCAATTTGACAACGCTGATAACAAAACATGACTCTCACCAAAATAAATCAAACATCATTCGAAGACAGCGTTGCCATTTTGGTGCTTTTCGAGTAGTTTTTGGTGCTTTTTTACTTAAGCAATACCCGAAATTTTGTTAAATACCCGTTTTTGAAAAGCGGGATTTATAGTGCTTTTAAGAATTTCTCACAGTGCTTTTAGGTGCGTTTTAAATAATCAACATTTTTGACACTGAACCATTTTCCTACTATTCTTTAAACACACCTAATACTTTTTTAACCAACTACGTATAATTTGCATCTATATTTTGATTAGTACTCGCAAACTGTTAAGAGTTTGAATTCTAGAATTTCTCAAGCATCTTTTTTTAAATTCGTTCAGAAATTTTTATGATTTATTTGTTTAGTAGTGATCTTACTTTCAATATTAGTACATATCCTTTGATTTGTTTGTTGTGCAAATTTAAGCAAGAAAGAGCCTTGGTTATTATCAAGCTGCACAGTTATTAAAAGTAAGTTCTTCATTGATGTTAAAGTTCATATGTGTTAAAGTTCATCATCTAACAATGGCTTTCCCTTAGATAGAAAAACAAATACTTATATAGAAAAGCTTGGGAAAATGATCCAGCTTATAAAAGGTGGCTTAGCACAGCAAAAGATAAACTAAAAGCATATATTATTTGTTGTAATTGTGAAATAAAAGCACGATAAAGCGATTTATTCCGACCAAGTCACACAAAAACCCATGAAAAAGCAATAGATCTGTCTTTTGATCCACCAGACCCAAAACAAAATTAGGTTAGTGCTTTTGTACCCGATTTTTTTTTTATTTTTCCCCTTTTTTACCCTATTTCCATGGGCTCATAGTGCTTTTGATGTTGCAAGAGTTGGCATCACTAAAAAGCATCGAGTGAAGTAGAACATTTACAACAGGAGTGGCCAAGCCCTATGCTCTTGATGCTCATTTGTTTTTGTAAAACTCTTAGCTGTAGGCTGTGTGCATAGCAGCCAGTTTTTTTAGAGGTAATATCGTCATATATTTAGTCAAAAATCGTCATTATCGTCAATATAGATTACTGAAATCGTTATAAAAACGTAAAATGAAAAAACCGCTTTTTTTTACCAACAAAACATATTTTATTAAAGGCAAAACATAACAAAACTCATAAATCAACAAATTTTATTAATAAAACAGCATTCTTTTGAATACAGCGATCAGATACTTCAATAACAATTCACAATAAAATTACATGTAAATAGATTGCATGATTTTCAATACATACATTATATGGAAAAAAATAAAAAAATCAATCCTTTAGTTATTTTTTTTCCAATGTAGTAAAATATGAATTTTAAATTTCATTTTTGGAAACACTTTTTCTAAAAATTTATAAATACTACAATAAAATTTATACAGTAAAAACATAATTGTTAAAGAAATTAGACTTTTAAAAAAAGCGCACTATTTAATTGAAAAATTCGCTTAATTGAAAATAAAACTTCTTGTTTATTATTTTTTATCAATTTCAAAGCACTTCCATTCGCTTAAAAGAAAATCCGCTTAAAAGAAAACGCGCTTAATTGAATCATATTTTGGTTAGAAATAAGCTAATTTATATAAAACAAGCACCGCATAAAAGAAAAAAGTATTGAATATTGAAAAGTTTTTCACTTAATCGAATTTTTTTTTATGGAAAATGTCGCATAAGCGAAGCAAAGTGTTTGTATTTTACATTTCCGCTTAACCGAATTCGACTGTATATGTACATATGTATAATGTATTTTATAAATATATATTGCAATTAAACATATTGGTTAATTCAGGTACAACTGTTAGATCATAGCAGCTACATTTGTTTTTTAGCTTTAGATAATCTTTTGTATATAATATTGCTTCCAAAGACGAATTTTTCAATGAATTTCTTACTTTAGTTTTATTTAGGTTTACCTGACTAAATAGCTTTTCTACATTTGGTGAAGAATGTGTAATATATTTAGTCAAAACGAGAAACAAGTGACTAGAATCCCTCATTTGCATCTCTGATATTTTTTTTCCAAAAATCCAGTAGTTATATGTTTTTATCAGGACAATACTTTCAATTGCCTGAACTCTGTTTCTAGCTCTTGGTTTTCTGTTTCTTCAACAAAATAGGAAAACTATTTTATAATATCAGAAATCCAACTTTCTTCTTCATTAAAAATATTCAATGGATTAATTTTGCCAAGAGCTTTATAGTTGTTTTGAAAATCAAATCTTGATAATATCTGATCACACAGCTCTATATAAAAATTAACAAAATTATTAATAATATCATATTTTTATTTTTCATTTATTTGTGCTTCTTCCAATACGTCTCTGGCAAATATTCCTAAATAAATGTCTTCTGTAGAAGAATATTTTTGTTTTACACATGTCAAATTGTATGTAGCGGAGCAACAAGCTGATCAAATCCGCCGGTGAAGTATAAAATTTTATTTAGAAATTTTATATATAAAATAAAAAAAAACTGCTGTAAACAAAAGTCTTATATCACAGAAAGAAACTTAAACCTAACAATGCATTTTTAGCAGCCGAAATACCTGTAAAAGCAGTAAAAAACCGATGTGTTTGGCAGCGGCTTGAATTCACAGAAGCGGCGACGATTCGGTCCGGATTCGAAGCGATCGGCTTGTTTCTCTGATTTTGACACACAGAAAACATTTTACACAAACAAAATGCCTGTTGTTTTTGTGACGTTGTATTTGTTTTAGGGACAAGACTACCTTATTTATTATACCATGGTTTTAAGCAAAACTTGTTCTTAAAAATTTTCATTACAATTCTCAGCAGTTCAAAGTTGCTTTACTAGTACAAATAAATGTTGTAAACTTGAATTATTTAAAATCGTCAAAATTAGGGTATAAATCATCCCATCGTCACCATGTCATTTTTCGGACCCAAAATCGTCAAATCCGGCAGCTATGGCTGTGTGTTTTAATACACACATACAGCACTAAGCACCAGTGTAGCCAGGTAAATATTGTCTAATGTCCCCAAATTAACCCATTAGTGCATAAGATCCCTTTAAAGGGACGTTCTTCTTTTTCCACTTTATAGCGAAATGAAGAATTAAAAATTTAACTTCTATTTGGCATCTCAGTCTCTTATGTGTCTTCGTCATAGCAACAAGTGTTTATTTCAAATTAATTCTGTTGAGTGCGTAGTATTGTGCAATATATGTATAAGAGGAATAACAAAATTCGCAACACTCGTGGAGGATATGTGATAGTGCAAAAAAACAAAGAGTTTGTCGCTATATATATGTTTTTTTATTGTGTGTTTATAAAAATATGATTACGCAATTGACCTGTTACAGTTTTAAATTATAAATGAGTGTAAAAATATTAGCAATAGACGTTTTTTAGTCATGTCCCTTCTAAGGGACACTATGCTCTATGGGTACATTTTATCGCTATTATTATACAGACTTACAGTTGCTGAAATATTGAAACAATTGGAAGATTTCGATGAAGATTTGCAAAATATCAATATATTTGCAATACCATCTTTGGATGGAAATGATACGGATCACGATTCCAATGCGAGCGATGATGAACATGAAGGGAATCTAAGTCACCTGGGTCCAAAACTGTTAAATGTAGAGTGCGAAGTATAACGAGTTGATTGTAAGGGTGATTGGAGTGATAGCGATGACGAGCCACTTGAAAAATAAGCAGCTGCAAAGTGGATCTAAAATTCATTGGAAAAAACTAATCCAACATATAAAATTGAATCCGAGTGCCAAGTTATATCTGCTAGCATAGATGCTAAATCGGCAAAAACTCCTAATGATTTTTTTCGACTGAAGACTTACTAAGTCATTGTGTTGAACAAACCAATTTATATGTCTTACAGAAAAATATAGATTTAAAAATTACGTTGGAGAAAATAAAGGTTTTTATTGGTGGTGTTTTGATGTCAGGATATGCTAAGTATCCAAACAAACTCAATGGTTAGAAAAAAGTGATACTCCGAAATTGCAAAAGGACAAGGGCTATACAGATAGATCAACCAAAAGTATTCCAACATTACAATCAAGGCATGGGTGGTGTTGACAAATTGGACCAGTTAGTTGCAGTTTATCGATCGCAAATTAAACAACGCAAGTGGTGGTGGCCAATTTTCGCATATCTTTTGGACGCTTCAATTGTAAATCGTTGGTTACTTATGAGAAAACTGCATCCAAATGATCCAGATAGCTACTTATTACTTAGAAATGTACGGTGTGCCCTCAGTAAGACGTTCCATAGCAACAACTTCTAATGTTCATATACGGTATGACGGTAGAAATCATATAATAGACTACTCCAATACCGACAAGAGAAGTGCACACTGCGGCAAGAAGTCTAATTTCATATGCATAAAATGTAATAAAAGACTTTACCCAAAAGAATGTTTGAAAATATATCATTCTTCAAGTGACTATACTGCATATTGTCCCTTATAGGGGCCTCCTTCTAAAATCTTAAAAATAATTTTTTTTAAATAAATCTTGTGAAAACTATTTTTATAGTCCATTTAAATAACATATGTATTTAAAAAAAAATTTGTTTAAATGTACCAGGGGAACCTCATGCACTAATGGGTTAAAGAGTGTTGTCCCCAAAAATCCCCATTTTAAAACTGGAAATCCCTAATTTTGTCCCCAATAAATATATGTATGTATATTAAGCGTCATAAAAAAAATAATTTTTATTAATTTTATTACATCCATTTATTTAAGTTAATTCATTCGTATGTGCTCAATGGAACTTTTGAATCCATAGAATATTTTAAAATTCCATACACGGAATCAAATTTATTTTTTTTTTCTAAGCTTTCGAGTTGTAAATTTGCAAATAACTCAAAATTTTACATACTCTGAGTGAATATTTTAAGCATTTATTTTGCTAGTACAGTTAAATAATCTAAAAAAATTTGTTTGTACTCCTTTTTCTTCTAATTCCTTTGAACATTCTATGCCAACATCAATTTTAGCAACAACCAAATTACTTTCCTTATCGTCAATTAGTACATCCATTTTGGCAGTCTCGAATTCAATAAATTCTGGTTTTATAAATTTTGAACAAATTGTTATAAAAAACCCTTGAAATAATCGAAATATGGAGAAGAAAAACGCCAAGATACATAAACATATATGTATATAAATATATGTATGAAAGAAAATGGTAAAATAAAGCAAAATTGATAATAGGTATACTGTAAATGAAAAATCTCCAAATCCCTCCCCACGATAATTTGTCTCCAAAAACCAGCTAAAATCCCCAATTTGGGGAGAAATCCCCACACCTGGCTACACTCCTCAGCACTAGCAATACGAAATAAATTTGTTTTTTTTGTCGTTCTTCACTGTGCAAAGCAACATTGACGACAGCGATCATTAATGTACATTTTGTTTTTGTTAAACGTATGATACCGTTTAAAAATGTGTGTTTTGAAAAGCACTTGGAAAAAATTGGTGTTAGTTTTAAATTTCAAACTTACATACATACATATATTATTCACAAAAAAATTATTATGTACATATGTATGTATGTATATGATCACTCACAATCTACTATCACATAATTGAAAACGTTTTTTATAAAATACTGTATGTAAAATGTGAAATCTTCTTAATTTTATTTAAATTAAAAAAATATTAGTACTAAGTACCTACATACATACATACACTCAAACCTCGTTTTATGCTATTGATTCGTTCCGCAAAAATCCGCATAAAATGAATTCGCATAAAACGATACCCTAGCTTCATATAAAAACTACTGATTCGTTCTTGAATTTAAAAAAAAACGCATAAATTCAAATCAAAGAATTAAAAGTCATACAAAACCGCATAAAAAAAGTCAACAAAAAAGTTTATTTCATTTACATACTTAAAAAAAAAAAATTAATTAAAAATTTATAAATAAATAAGGAAAACAAACAAACATTTAATATTAATTCAGTATAAAAAAAGGAACAAAAATTTAAATTTAATTAATATTTTTATAAGATTTTATGTTTCAAAATCATTTAATAACTGTCTGCATCGTTTTTGAACTGGTTCTATATCGCTTTCATCACTAGATGGAACAATTATATCATTTGGTATATCATCACTTTCATCTCCTGAAAGGTTCTCATTATGACAAAGAGAAACGGCCGAGGATTCTTCAAGAGCTTTTTTGTTTTCTTCTCGTACAAAATAATTTGTCAACAGACTTTGTGATTTTGATTTTTTTAGTTGTTTGTACAACTCTTGATATCCTGAAAATATATCGTTAAGGCCACGTTGAATCTTTATTGCTCGTTCCGTATCTGGATCCACATTGAAAATTTCGTTTTGTAAAGCATTCACTGTGTTAAGAATTTCACCAATTTTTTTTGAAGTATGAGGTTCAACAACTTCCTCACAGTCGCTCTCGCAATGAGTTTCTTGGATATTATCCGTAGTTAAACTAATAATATCTTCATCGGATAAAGGCACTTCAACAAGAAGTTCTTCTAAATCATTGTGGTTCAGAGAATCAAATCCTTCTCCTCCAATTTGACGAGCCAGGGTAAAAATTTCATCAGATAATGAAGATATTTGCCCTCCAGTGTTGCTACTAACACAGTCAGGCCATACAGCTTTCCAGCACGCATTTAAGGTATGCGGTCGTATTTTGGATGCGGCAGATGCAGCCAGAACTATGCGCTCAAAAATAGTAAATTTTTTCCATGCTTCGATTAATGTTAATGTTTCATTTTCAATTTTATTTAAAATGAATTCATATGTGCTCTTTATGTAGTATTTCTTAAAAGTGGCAATTATTCCCTGATCTAGAGGTTGAAGAACGCTAGTTGTATTGGGTGGCAAAAATTCGACCTGAATGTTTGGATGTTCTAAACGAGGATGTCCAGGTGCATTGTCTACAATTAGTAAAATTTTGAATTCCAGACCTTTTTCCTTCATATAAGCTTCCACTTCTGGCACAAAACATTTGTGAAACCATTCACTAAACAATGCAGATGTAACCCAAGCTTTTGCATTTGCCATCCAGTGAACTGGCAAACGTTTTAAATCTTTACCTTTAAGCGCGCGTGGTTTCAAAAACTTGTTAACAACTAGTGGTTTCAACATTTTATCTCCTGAAGCGTTGCTGCATAGTAAGAATGTTAATCTTTCTTTACAAGCTTTAAATCCACTAGCTCTCTTTTCGGATTATGCAATGTAGGTTCTACTTGGCATTTTTTTCCAAAGTAGGCCAGTCTCATCTGCATTGAATATTTGATCTGGGCAGTAACCTCCTTTTTCAATTATTTTTTTAAACTTTTCTGGGTAATTTGCGCATGCCTGCTCATCTGCTGATGCTGACTCACCTCTTATTTGGATATTGTGAAGGTTATTTCTTTTTAAAAATCGTGCCAGCCATCCATTACTTGCTGAGAATTCTTTTGGCGTGGAAACTGAAGGCTCCGATTGTTTAATCTTTTCATAAAATACAAGAGCTTTTGCTTTTATCATGTATCCGCTTATAGGAATCTTCCTTTTTGTTAAATCCTCAATCCATAACACAATAGATTTTTCCACTTTTTCAATCAGTGTGTCTCTTGAATAAGAAGAATATTTAGAGCTCAGTTTTGTGCCAGAAATAACGGATTTTCTTATGGAAACCTCATTATTTTTTATCGCGCGTATAGTTGATTCTCCCAGTTTGTACTCCTTTCCAAGTGCCGTATATTTTGCTCCATTTGCAATACGATCTAGAATTTGAATTTTGGTCTCTAGGGATATTGTTTGTCGATTTTTCTTATTTATGTTCATGGTGTTATCTGAAAAACTAAAAATTTCTTAGCACAGAATCTTCAAAATTAGAAATTTAATTCGCTTACTTTGTCACTTTTACGATAAATAAAACGAAAAACTAAGGTTCTTTTAAATATTTGATGTCACAAAGGAAATAAAACAATTTACATACTGCAATAATAACATCCAACCTGTTGATACAATTAAAACGGATTTCCCCTAAATGGTAAAACAAACGCACATAGTACATATACAGTTTGAAGCTGAGACTTGTTTGTTACCGGCGGCGATGTTACCATGTATACTGATATCAGTGTTGCTCATTGTTAAAAATTTGTATATGCAATAATAACGCAAAAAAAATTAAAATTTTATAACCGCATAAATTTGAATTCGCATAAAACGAATTCGCATAAAACGAGGTTTGAGTGTATGTATGTAAACATATGTACATACATATGTACATATGTATGTAAGTTATAAAAAATGAATTTTTGCTATTTGCGTATAAACAGTGAGTTAAGTTTTTCCAAATTGTTCTATTTGCAAATAAGAAATGCGTATAAACGGGGTATGTATGTATGTACATACTAAAGACGTGCACAGTTCTATCTGTTTGTACCAGTTTCTCTTAGTTTTCAACTTCTGGTCATAGCTGCCAGATTTGACGATTTATCGTCATTTTGACGATTTTGGGTCCTAAAAATGACATAGTGACGATGGGACGATTTATGCCCTAATTTTGACGATTTTAAATAATTCAAGTTTGCAACATATATTTGTACTATTAGAGTAACCTTGAACTGCTGAAAATTGTAATAAGAAACTTTTTAAAAACTAGTTTGCTTAAAACTGAAATCTTTTATTTAACTGATTATAAAAACAAAAACAATTTTTTAAATTTTGAACACATTTATTTAGGAATATTTGCCAGAGACATATTGGAAGAATTACAAATAAATGCAAAAGAAAAATATGATATTATTATTAATTGTGTTAATTTTTATATAGAGCTTTGTGGTCAGATATTATCATGATTTTATTTTGAAAATAAATATGTAAAAGCTCTTGGCCAAATTAATCCATTTAATATTATTAATGAAGAAAAAAAGTTGGTTCTCTGAAATTATAAAATAGTTTTCCTATTTTGTTGAAGAAACAGAAAACCAAGAGCTAGAAACAGAGTTCAGGCAATTGAAAGTATTGTCCTGATAAAAAGATATAACTACTGGATTTTTGGAAAAAACCATCAGAGATGCAAAGAGGGATTCTAGTCTTTTGTTTCCGATTTTGACTAAATTCATTACAAAAATCCTAGTTTTACCACATTATTCAGCAAATATGGAAAGAATATTTAGTCAGGTAAACGTAAATAAGACTAAAATAAGAAATTGAAAAAGTCGTCTTTGGAGGCAATATTATATTCAAAATATTATTTAAAGCTAAACAAATGTACCTGCTATGATCTGACAGCTGAAACTGAATTAATCAATATGTTTAATTGCACTTTATATTTGTAAAATATATTATACGTATACGTATGTATATGTCTATTTTCTTAAAAAATTATATATTTATTGTATAAATTTTATTATAGTTTTGATGCATTTTTAGAAAAAGTGTTTCCAAAAATGAAATTTAAAATGCATATTTTACTAAATTGAAAAAAATTACTAAAGGATTTGATTTTTTTATTTGTTTCCGTACAATGTAGGTATAAATATATTTCAAAGTATTGAAAAATATGCAATCTATTTAATGGGATTTTATTGTGAATTCTAAGTGAAGTATTTCATATCTGTATTTTAAATAATGCTGTTTTTTAATAAGATTTGTTGATTTAAGAGTTTTGTTATGTTTTGCCTTTAATAAAAATAGGTTTTGTTGGTAAAAAAGCGATTTTTTGATTTGACGTTTTTATGACGATTTCAATAAGCTATATTGACGATAATGACGATTTTTGCCCAAAAATATGACGATATTACCAAAAAAAATCTGGCAGCTATGCTTCTGGTATGTATTAGTAAATATATTCTTGTATCTGGTATTAGTAAGTATTGTTATTCTGCAAAACAGATACTGTATGAGTAGATAAACAGAGAATGAGAGGAACATATTTGCTTTTATTTGTTTTCATAAAACAGATATGAACAAATACTGATGTTTATAACATACATAGTTATTTGTGGTACTCTGGAAAGTTGTAATAACATGATAAGAAAAAAATTTTAAATTATTTATTTTTGTTACTGTTCTTCTATTTTATTCGACCTTCTTCAATTTTATATTGATCTATTTATTAAGGCTTTAGGTCGCTATTTTTTTTATAAAAAATTGTAATAATTTTCTAAAATAAGAGTGCAATTTTTCTATACAATTAATTATCTAACATGATAGGTATTAAAGGAACAGAGTATGTACATACATATGTATGTACATACAAACATATTTATACACATTATTACAGAATTTGCATGCAACAAAATTTGTTATTTCTGTGTCCGTCTCATCTTTGATAGAAGCAAAACAATTCCATATATTGCTTCGCCCTCTTTTTCACTAATTTTGTAATCCTTAGATTCCATTTTTTGTTTTATAAATAGATTATTCATTTAAAAAAAAAAAAATTTTAACTACACAAAAATTAGCTCAAAACACGACTTACGCACATATTACATACTATAAATATGAAAAACGAACCCAGTTTTTCACATTATGTTTTTAAATGTTTTCAAAGAAAAGCAGCATCCATACACAATTAATATTTCTTATATTATGTTACTATTGCTTGGAAATATCTCTGTTACAACAATTATTTTGAAAATATTTGTGGTACAACAGTTACTGGAGAATAAAAAACAAATACAAATATATACTGGTGCAAAATCAAAATTCAACTGTTTTTGTTTGTACCAGTAACATGTGTTACAAAAACCAAACAAATACAATGTTGTGTACTCTTTTTCGCTCTTTCGTATCAATTTTAACAATTATGTATATGGTATATTTGTTTTGCAAATACTTTTAGGTATACTCATGCACGTCTTTAGTACATACATACATACATATCGCTCCTTTATTGCAACATAGTCATATATCAAAAAAAACTCAAACTTATGAAATTTTGTTTACAAATACATACATACATAAATAAGGTATTGAGAAACTCTTTTTCGGCAGTAACTGAAAAATTTTGTTTTTTGAGATATGACTATGTTGCAATAAAGGAGCGATATGTACATACATATGTATGTACATATGTAAAACTAAAAAGTTTTTTAAGATTTTTCATATTCATAACAAAAGGCAAATGTTTCTCCCTGTGCAAGTTTCTCAGTGCGACTAAAAATTCATAATTTAATTCTTAATTCAAAAATTACAATTAATTAACCTTGGGTTACTACTTATATACATATGTATGTATGTATGTACATGTTTATGAATATGAACATTCATTGAGATACATAAGTATGTACGAGTATACATTTTGATGAATTTATTTTTTTAATTAAATTTTTTGAAATCATATGAGTTCCTGTATGCCAGATTGACGACATAGTAGATCGATAAATATTCTGCCTGGTCCACGATGTCGATCGACAACTTAAGCAAGCGACAGCAAGTCACTCACTATCGATCGCTTAAGCGCCCCACTAAATATAGACTTGTCGGTCGTCTGGCTTTACGTGTTTAACGTAATCATTGTCAAATGACTATATTGCCACATCAAATATTCCATGTTAGTTGAGCCATAAATATGGCCATTTGAACGTGGCACAACTACCAGGTATGCACACTTCGATAACAAGTAAAACAAACAAAAAACAACTAGTATATTGTTGGTATAAAATACTCGCTTTTTTATTGAAACAATCAAATAAATTTAACAATTTCTTAAAAATGCTTTACAAACTGTAACAATTATTTGTGTATGCTGTAAAACTGTATCAGTTAGTATACAAATTTGATCTAAAGCTATCTGAGTCAGCAGTGCTAGTCAGCTCACCTCTTGAATATGCTCAGCTTCAAATGTAAACACAAAACATAAGGTTTCATTAAATCAATTTTGTGAAAAATAACTTACAGCAAAATAATTTTTTGATATTGTGTATATTTTTCAACTAGAACCTGCATCTGCTTCAGATTTGCCTTTTTAAGGCTGAAAAATGTTTTTGGTAATAAATAATTATCAGCTGTACAAGAATATTTTATCAAAATACATATTTATATATGTACATGAATACCTACATATCAATTTTCCATCATGAAATTTCTCAAATTATTTATAAAATAACCAATTTTTTATATACATATGTATTTTGTCAAATTAATTTCTCAGTCGACAACCAAAAAGCAAGTGACTGATTTTGACAGTTGTTGTCGTACAATATTTCTTAGTGGGGCGCAAATTTGTTCAAGAATGCTTACGTTATCGCTCGCTTTGATTGTCGATCGACTTGTCGTGCTGAAAACTCTTAGTGGGGTGCAAATCAGCTGTTTGTCGTCACAAAAGCAAGCGAGCGATAGCGGTCGACATCGTGGACCAGGCAGATTATTTTTTTTTTTTCAATTAAGTTATGAATAATTTAAGTTCTGAATTTTCTTTCCACAATCGAATGAATAAGTTTTGCTAGATTGTCATTTTTTATATACATATGTACATATATTTTTACTTCTTCATGTACAAGAATCATTAAAAAACACTTTATTATTTATAATTATATATTTAGTCCTTTAGAAAAAAATTTTATAATTAGAGCTGGAATATTCTGTTTATTTAAACTTTTCTTTCTTTTGAATTTTTTTTCCAAAATCCCCTATGCGTGGCTAGCTTTAGGCAAAACCGCTCAAGCGTACTCACATACATACATATGTACATACATACATAAACTCACTGAAATATTCCACTTTATCAAACTGTCTTCAAAATATCGGAATTTCAGATATAATTAACACAATCAGCAGCAAGCTGCTTTACAAATTATGCTCAAAACAAGCCTCATAAATTATGGACTTAAGCAAGTCCTTGTTGTTCTTACTTGTTTTATACTATATTATAACAAAGACGAATATGGAAGGTTGGGATGGGTTTTATGGAACTTGATGTCCCGAACAGTAAGTGGCAAGAGAATTACGCAAATGGTCTTGAAGTTAGACCTTTGTGCAATACTTTATGAAAATTTTGTCAAACTTCAATGAAGAGCTCACAGCACTTATTTTTAAAACTGAAATACATATTATATTTGTGGCAGTAGTTGCCATAAGTTATCGAACTTTAAAGTTAAATGTTTTTATTGCCATAAATTTGGTCACGTTGCAATGAAATATCTATTAAAAAAAATCACTAGCAGTTAAAAGATAAATTCTTATATGTATGTACATACTTATGTATATTCATATCACGTTAAGTTAGTAATCAATTCTCAGAAGAAGAACTAAAATCTAATATGTGAAAGTCCACCGATACAGGTGGCTGTGCCTTCTGCGAAAATATGTTCTCCCAATCGTCACTGATTTACGAATTAAAAGTGGACCAAAATCTAATATACATATGTATAAAAATCTAGTGTCACGATATTTGTTATGGAACTCCTCCGAAACGGCTCGACCGATTTTAATAAAATTTTTTGTGCATATTTGGTAGGTATGAGATTAGGTTTTAAAGTAAATTTTAAACCGCTAGGGGCACGAGGAGGGGAAGGAGGGAGCAATTCCTGTATTTACTAAACTATTAACCGAATTCGTATTTCGAAAAGAACAAAATTATTTTTGTTGTTGAATAAACCATAAAATAGGGGGTTGATGAGTGGGGAGAATGGTTCCCCCATATAAGAAAATAGCTTCCGGGCGAATCCGGCAGAATCATCTAGTATTGTTATAATATTGTTAAATATCTAAAGTAGTCTGACATTTTTTTTTTTTTTAAATTTATTGTTACTGACAAAAATGGAGGGATTTTTTCCAATTAAATTTGAAATATTAATTGGCTCTCAACCTTAAAAGTAATATTCGTATTCGCGAATACTAAAAAATTGATATTCCTAACATCACTAAATATACATAACAATTAATGCATGTATGTATGTGTGTCCTCAGCTGGAAATTTTTTCCAAAGTTTTTACTTTCTTGCATTTGCTCTGAAATTTTTTAAATGAAAGCAACTTTTTTTTGAATTTCCGAGATATTAAAAGGTTTTTTCATTTCAAAGTTTTATCGATTTTTACTTAAAATGAAATTTGGTTTTCTACATGACCAAGATTCTTTAGGTGTAATATTGTTTAATGTTTTGCAGGGTGTACGATTTATTAAATACACTGTTGCATTTGCCGCTTCTGCTCAAAAATTCTTCGTTAAACTGGATTCGATTAAGAGGCATCTTGTTTTCTCTATAACTGTTCTGTTCATTCTCTCTGACATGCCATTTTGTTAGGGCGTGGCAGTCACTGTAGTTTGATGTCGAATTCCGCATTTAAGGAAAATATTCTTCATTCTGCTATTAGAATATTCCGTTCCATTGTCACTTCTCAAAGCTTTCATTGTTTTGCCAGTTTGATTTTCAACAACCTGGAACTTAGAACGGATATCTTGATAGCTTTCCTTTTAAGCAAGTAATGCAATTTTGACTGCTCGCTTCACAGTTGACACTAATAACTGCACCCGAATTCATAGTCTTCAAAAGGTCGTCATTAGCATGTCCAACACGCTTATACCACAGGCTGTATTCTCTATTCTTCACTTCCGAAACAAGAACATTTTCCCTTGCCATATTTAGTTTAAATATTCCATTAACCAATTCGCCTGTTGCAATACCATTACCCTTGCTACTTATAACTCTACAATCGGTTTTATTAAATACGATTTCACAACCGCTCTGAACTGTTTTAGAAACTTATAATAGGTTCACATAAAGATTGGCAATATATGGAACATCTCGATAAGAAATATCTTCTTCGTAGAATTTTCCAACTTTAGCAGTCATATTTACTTTGCCTACACCCATTACCTGCATAGTTTCATTATTTGCAATTGTGACTTCAGCATTTCTTTCTTTGAAGTTCGTATAAAATTTAGAGTCTGAACACATATGTGCTGTTGCTCCCGAATCGAATAACCATTCTCTGGTATTAACTGTCCAGCAGAGAAACATCCTATCATCGCATTCACATTTTTCTTGTATTTAGATTTGGCAGATTTGTTAGGACATTTTGTACCAATATGCCCATACTGGTTCAATTGTAACATTTTGGACCTTTATTTAAAAAAATTTTTTTTTACCTGCTAATGCTACATTTGATGTTTCTTTTTTAATATCTTGCAACAATTTAAATTTTACAGCTTCACCAGTTATGTTGATTCCGGAACTTTGAATCCCCATTATCATTGGATCGTATTCTTCTGGTAACCCTGCTAATAACATCGATCCTACCCATTCTTCATCGAGATTGAGACCAGCTGCTCTTAGCTTATGAGCTGTTGTTAGGATTTCATCTACATATTCCTCGATATTTGCACAACCTTGTAACTTTGTTGAAAAAAACTTTTGTATCAATCCTCTTCTTACCAGTCCACTATCTTTCAGAATTGTCTTTAACGTGTTCCATATTTCTTGTGCGCTATTGCAGTTATGAATGTAGGGGTACATAGTTGTATTCACCAAAAGAATCAATTCTGCCTTCGCTTGGGTCTTTTTAGTACCAACCACAGCATTCCACAAGCTTGTCATTTGAAAATATGCCTCAACAGAAAATTTCCAATCTTCATAGTTTTCACTTCCGCGAAGCTTTTCAATTTGATGGTTGTTTGACATTTTTAAGTTATCTTGAATCAGTTGTACACACATGCATACGAAATTCTTTTCTGTTAAAATATCTACTACTACGCAAGAGCTCATAACCTGTTAATATGTGATACTCGTTTTAAAGAAAATCAAGGAATGAGATTATTTTATTTTTTTCCTGATACAATAAATACAATGACTAATATTCAAAATAATAAAAGTTAAATTATGAATAAAATATAACAAGTAAAATATTAAGGTGGTGCATTCTTATTCTGTAACAAATACAATAAAGAATGAAATTATTCCCAAACGTCAAATTAAGTCGTTATTTATATACTTTGCTATTTTCAATTATATATGTTTTGAGATATATATTAATGTTTCTTATCTAAATGAAAGTTCAACATATATCTGGGAGTTGATGATCACACGGTTGAAATAAAACGACCCGGAATTAAATTCATAGTTCTTTATTTTATTACATAAATAGTTTACTTATGTATTAATTTAAATTTAAGTATTAATTCACTTTTAGTATTTCTTTAGTTATAAGTAGTAGTGTAATATTGTGAAATATAATGATTTAAGTATTCAAACTATGTAAGTATTCCGTTCGCTGACTTGTTTGCCTTTTTTCTCAACTTTTTCTGTTGGTCTCTCTATTCAGACTGTTTTCTATTATACATTCTTGTTCGCATATTCGTTATTTGTTCTCTGTCGTCTGTATTCTGTCATTATTATTTGTCTCTTTTCGACCTGCGTAGACCAACCGCGGGCACTACCACATTCGGCTCGTTCTCTGACGGCATCCCACTCTTGGTGGAGTTCGCTGACCGCAGTGTCTTCTAGTAACGTTTGTATCTCGGGACTTTCTCTTCGTTGCATTTTCAGACCGGTCATTATTTCGAAAGGTGTGTAGCCTGTGCCTCTGGAAGGCGTATTGTTTATGGTTTTTTGCACCTTTTCCACATGCCGGTACCAGTTCTGAACTTGGTTTTCAAGACACATTTTTGTTAATAAGGGAATGATGATTTGGTGGACTCTTTCTACTTGCCCATTTCCGCGGTGCACCACCGCTGCTATCGTGAAGTACTGGATACCTTCCTCGCGGCAGTAATTACTAAATTCGTTGGAGGTAAACGTGGTGCCTCTATCTGTTATAAGTCTTACTGGGTTTCCGAATGTTGATGCTTGTTTCTGTAAACGGTCCACTACCTCACTAGTGCCTGTACTCTTTGTTGGATAGAGCCAAACAAATTTCGAGAATGAATCCACTACAACTTAAAATTGATTGTACTGCTTCTTGGTAGTTTCCATAGGTCCGACATGCTGCAAATGGTAAATCATTAGCGGTTTATCGGCTTTATCAATTGGAGTTAGTAGCCCCTCTTTTTTGCCTCTCTTTGATTCAGCCAGAATGTTTTGGCTGCAGTTTTTAGCAACTCTCTCAGCCTTTGAGTTCAGATTTCGGACATAAAACGTTTTCTCTACTAACCCTACGGTTTTCTTTGCTTGTGTGCTAGTTCAATTATTTCTCTCACCATATCGGTTGGGATGACCACAACCTCCTTGGCACGATTACGTATTGCATTAAAAATCCTCATAGTTTTGTGTCTCTAAAATTTTGGCTATTGCTTTTATCCAATCGTCGTGTAGTTGAGTTTCTCTAATTCTGTGGCGCAAAGCGTCCTCCATCATTAAACTTGATACTCTACTTAGGGCGTCCACATGGCGCATATTAGAACCATACCTGTGTTCAATCGTATAAACGAACTCTTGAAGGAACATTGCCCATCTGTGTGCTCGCATCGGTACGTCACGTTTTTTCATTGTTATTGTAAACGCATTACAGGCGGTGACAATTCTAATCTGTAGTCCTAACACAAATACCCGCCATTTCTTTAAAGCCTCTACGTATAATGGCCAACACTTCTAACTCATATGCGTGGTACTTTTCTTTAAATGGTGTTGCTTTACGGCTCATGTATTGGACTGGGTGAAACGGACCATCTCCCGAATCCTTTTGTAGTAACACCACCCCATAACTGTGCTTGCTGGCGTCGGTATGGATTTCAGTATCCGCTTTTGGGTTGAACAATCTCAACACGCTCGCTCCAACCAAGGCTGTCTTCAGCTGGCTAAAAGCCAACATTTGCTCCTCTTTCAACCGGAAGTCAGCTTCCTTCTTTAACCAGTTCGATAGGGGTCTTGCAACTAATGCATAAATCGGAATGTAGCGTCGGAAATATGATGTTAACCCTACAAATCTTGTGGAACGGCAAACTTTTCAACTGCGCCAGTTTTCTCTCTTGATGGCAATATCGTTGACTCTTCCAGCACGCATCCTAGAAAGTTTATTTTTCGCATTAAAAACTGGCATTTTATGCGAAGTCCGTTTGATGCCGCGACTTTTAACACTTTTTGCAATTTGGAAATGCCCTCCTCTTCATCGACCTCGATCGTACCGTCCATTATGAGTTCATGGAAAACGGCACTTTACGCGTAGCACATCGTCAATAATCGCCATCGGGAAATTGTCCCGTATAATCCTTTCATTGAGACGACGGTAATCGCAACACAGTCTTTTGCTGCCATTCTTTTTAGATACTAACACGACCGGCGATGAATACTCAGAATAACTTTTCCTTATGATGCCTTCTTTTAGCCATTCAGTGACTTGATTGTCTACGAGCTGCTGATCGGCATACGACATCCTACGCGGGTGGTGCCTGACAGGCTTCTCATCTTTTAACATTATTTTCATTGTAGGAATGTACAATATATAACTTTGGTTGCTAACGACGACAAAAAAATTAAGTAAACACAAACCTGAATACTACACAAAACACAAATACTCGTGAGCGATCATTGTCTCCGTACATGTTAAACAGCTTAGCTGTACAATCAAACAAACAATCAATAAATACCCAGGTGAAATAGCGTCAACGGCGAAAATGCCCAAAGATGGGAAAAATAATATTAAACATTCTGAAAATCGTTTTGCAATTTTAAATGAACAAGTCGATAAAGACACAAGTACAACAAGGTCCACTAAACCACCGCCGATATATTTAAGAGAACAGAACTCCAACTTTTTAGTAAAAAGCCTTATTGTAATATGATTAAAACAATTTAGTTGTCCTGGTGCTCTCTAGGAGCTCTCAATTTATTTAATAGTTTATAGTTTGCTTCTAGCTAACTAGTAGCTCCTAAGCTTGAGTTTTTATGATAGATTTCCTAAACTAATTGACATTGGCTTATATACTAATTATGAGAATAATTCTTAGGGGTACCTTAACATAAGAGTAAAAGAATAGAAATATATATTATTGTTGGGTAAGCATATTTAGCTTCCAACTATTTATGTATGGCATGTGTTTAAAGTCCAACGAGTGCATACTTAAAAGCAACAGATACTTTGTGTTGCTTATATTTACAATCAAACAAATGCAGTTAATAAATGTGATTCATTTAAGTGCATTGTGCTGCTGCACTTGATTAACCGTACAAGTGTCAAATTACCGACACACAATATATCTTGCTTGCAGTTTGTCAACGATTGCATGTTGCGGTACTATTTAATTGCAATGCATACTACACACTGTTGGTCACATGCTACATTATCTCATTAATTGGAGAAAATGAGTTCTATGTAACTCCAATTAAGCGTGGCAAAATCAACGAAACTAAAATTCAGGTAACACGAGAAAATAATTACAGGAAAATTGTCTCAGATTTTGAGACTAAAAACAAAAACTTTTATACATATCAACTGAAGAGTGCTAAAGGCCTAACAGTAGTTATAAAAGGAATAGATTCAAGCGTGGATCCGGAAGAGGTAAAGTCTGGCCTTGCAAATAGTGGCTTCAAAGTGAAAAATGTTTCAAACATTAAAAATAGGGAAAAAAAATCCCCCAACCTATTTTTAGAGTCGATCCAGGCGACTTGATAATTAAAAAAATGAATCGCACCCAATCTATAGTTTAAAATACTTGTTGCATCGAAGAGTTACCGTTGAGATGCCACATAAAAAAACTGGACCTATTCAATGCATGAAGTGTCAAGAATTTGGCCATACCAAAACTTATTGCAAGTTGCCTACCGTTTGCGTTGTATGTGGCGAGTTACACCGTACCGCTAACTGTGACAAAATAAAAGGTGATACCAAAGCAAAAAAATTTAGTAATTGCGGCGGAAACCACACTGCCAACTATTGGGGTTGCCCTCTTTATTCTCTTTTTAAAAATTCGTCGAACAGAAAAACAAATGCTACTCCCACTCAGCCCAACACTCCTTTGAACTACCCACAGTTACCTCAACCGTCGTCTAGCCATAATCAATACTCAAATAAAGTCTAACACGACTCTTACTCAACAAAAACCTAATAGTCAATTTTCATACGCTAATATTTTAAAGAGTAACCAGATTCCGGCGCAAAAAACTGTACCAGTAAATGAAGAATCAGGGCATAATTTTAGTCGTATTTTAGCCTCGATAGAGACCCTAATACAAACAGTAAATACATTTACTCTCATCATGTCCTATATGATGCAGGAAATGTTGAAAATGCTACCTTGTTGCAGGCTGTATTGAAAAAACCATGAACTTAAGAATCTGTTTTTGGAACGCAAACGGCATCTGCCAACATAAAAATGAAATTGAATATTTTCTTCTGGATAAACAAATCGATGTTATGCTTATCTCAGAAACTCATTTGACGTCTCGAAGCTATTTTAAAATTAGTGGATATAATTTCTACGATACTAAGGATCCTCGAGGTAGAGCTTGTGGTGGCTCTGGAATCCTAATAAAAACTCGAATAAAACACTACCTGCTAAATGACCTTCGTGAAGAATATCTTCAAGCAACGAACATCTGCATTGAAAATTTTTATCAAAAGCTTGTGATATCATATGTTTATTCTCCTCCCAGGTTTTCAATTTCAGAGAGTCAATATACCGCATTTTATACAACACTGGGGTCCCGTTTTCTAGCAGCTGGCGACTACAACGCTAAACACACATTTTGGGGTTCACGTTTAAGCAGTCCTAAGGGTCGTGTTTTGTTTGACACAATTTCAAAAATGGGTTTGAATGTTGTTTCAAGTGGTCAGCCAACATATTGGCCAACGGATTGACAAAAAATTCCTGATGTTATCGACTTTGGAATTATGAAAGGCGTGCCCAGCGAATTGATTGAAGTAGAAGCATCTTTGGATTTGTCTTCAGATCACTCGCCTACTATTATCACTATTTACTCACACACAACTGCAACACCAACATGTGATTTACCGCTGACACCTGCACGTATTAACTGGCTGAATAACAAAAAATATTTAAGTGCTCATTGCACGGAAAATATGCCATTGAGAACACCTGCTGACATAGAAAATTCTATTAGGTTGTTTGAAGCACATGCTAAACAAGCTGCTCTTAATGCTTCTTCAATTCAACCAAATCAACAAGGGAGATTTAACAATATTTTTTGTGCAGATATAGAAAGGCTATTGAATGAAAAACGGAGAGCTCGACGAGAATGGCAACGTTACAGATCGCCTCAGCTAAAATTGAGGCTTAAGGAGTGTACCAAGCAACTTAGAAAAGTTTTGCAAACACAAAAAACAGCTTCCCTTCAAAAATTTCTTCAAGAACTAGATGCAACACCACAAACAGATTATTCGCTGTGGCGCGCAGCCAGAGGACTGAAAAGGCCGGTGATATGCAAACCTCCGCTACGAGCTTCGAATGGTGACTGGGCAAGAACTGATGCTGAAAAAGGTGCTCTATTTGTTAAGCACTTAGAAAAAGTATTTACACCGAATATTTCTACTGATATTGTTGAACTGTTACCAGTCGTCTCTTTACCAGAAATTCCGCTCAGATTTAATATTGTGGATTTTGAAAAGACTATTAATATTCTAAACAACAAAAATGAGCAACAAAAGTACTACCTTATATTGCAAAAAGGATAATACTATTCATTTTCAATAGCATTCTACGGCTGCAATACTATCCTGAAAAATGGATTATTGCCCAACTTTACAAAACTATTTGAAATGCTGTATATGAGCAAGCTGATGCCTATAGTGACTAGAAATGGATGCATTCCAGATCATCAATTCGGTTTTCGCAGACAACATAGCACTATTGAACAAACTCACAGACTTGTGAACGTAGTTAGAGACACCTTTGAAAAAAAGAAATATTGCTCTGCGCTCTTTATACATAAACAAACATTAAGCAAACATCGTCTGGCTTTTAAAAAGCTATTTAACGGAAAGAAAATTTGTAATTAGGGAAGGCAATTTTTTAAGCCCACCGCAGTCGATTGAAGCCGGAGTACCCCAAGACAGCATCTTCGGTCCCTTACTGTACTTAATATATGCCTCTGACTTACCGTTAAGCAATAACATTCATACATCAACATCTGCTAATGATAGAGCTTTTCTTAGCGTCCATCAAAATGCAGTAGAAGCTTCCAGCAACTTACAAGGGTATATATCCAAATTGGAAAAATGGCTCAAACAATGGCGTATAAAAGTTAACGAGCAGAAATGTGTACACGTCACTTCTACGTTGCGCAGGAAACATGCCCGCCTATAAAAATCAACACCGCAACACACTGAAGTAAAATATCTAGGCGTTCATCTAGATCTTCGTTTAACATGGAAATCGCATATATACGCAAAGTTGATCCAAATAAAATCAAAAGCAGCCCAAATCAATTGCCTTATTGGAAGAAATTCTATACTAAGCCTAGACTGTAAACTACTATTATACAACGCCATCCTGAAACCAATATGGTCATATGGAATCCAGTTATGGGGCACTGCCTCAGCATCGAATGTAGAAAAAATTCAAAGGCGACAAAACAAAATTCTACGTACAATAACAGCTGCCCCCTGGTATGTCAGAAACCATCGAATTCATAAAGATCTAGACGTTCCGTTGGTGAAGACAGTATTTTCGAAACATGCGAAAAAATACATTAAAAAACTTGAGTTGCACCTAAACCCACTTGCGCGCAATATTCTAGAGCAGTGGTGCCCACAAGTTCCTTATAGAAGAGCAAACACCAATACGTTTAAAGAAAAACAAACTTTTATTCAAAATTTTTTGTTGAAAAACAAATACATGCAAAGAAAACACAAAAAATATATTTCATATATTTATTTCATATCATACGTTAAAGAAAAACAAAATGTACATGGATGATCGCTGTCGTCCATGTTTACCAGCAAAGCATACGAAAGTGTTGTTGCTTTGCTCTTGCGTGTATACAGTGAAGAACGACAAAAAAAAACTAATAAGACAAAATTGTTTGTATATTTCATATTGCTAGTGCTGAGTGCTGTATGAGTTTATTAAAACAGCCTATAGCTAAGAGTATTACAAAAACAAATGAGCATGAAGAGCATAGGGCATGGGCACCGCTGTTCTAGAGTATAGATGCCACACCCGGCTTAGGAGTTGGGACACTTTTTCTATCACCCTAACAACAAAAATCAATCGTTGTAACTTAAAATTTTGTTTAGCATTGGCTAAACTTATGTTTAATATTTTTAGATTTAAGATTTTTGAAGATTCAATAAATAATAAAATTTATCAAAAAAAAAATTTTTTTCATTTTTACGGGAAACGTGGTAGGTTAAATTGGCTTATAGCCGTTCATTAACTGCTCTACCTCTTCCCTCACTCTTTTGCTCAAGTGATTAATATCCACATCACCGAGGTATATCAACCAATTTTCCCAAAATCTTTGATGACCTGAGTAATCTGGGTATCATCTGAAATTTTGCTTTCTGCGAACTTCTCTGTCGGCACCAACACTGTTGAGTTCAATATGTCACGATCTCGCGCAATATGAAATTTGATTGGTATTACTGCCCCATCCAGAGCAACAGCAGCCTCGAACGACCCAATAGTCTCTATTTCTTTACCTCCTATTCCTATCATCTTCTTTCTTTCTTCACTAATATCCTTCATCTTCAGCACCGTGTCGTAACAGATAGGTACAGCTGATATCACTACCGGTATCGACTAAAGCGGAATCAAGAAGTCAAGAATCTTCACATCTTTGAAAATTCGATTTGTACCGAACATAGTCGCTTCACGCGCTGTAGAAATCTCGTCTGACAATGTATTATTGCTTGATGGGTTCTGCTTCCTTTCTTCTTTCTTTTCTACGTTGTTTTTGCAAAACAAACCTTTCTATTCATACCCAGCAGTAGATCAGATGTACCTGAGTCTAGTTCTATCCATATGGACCTCGAGACTCTACAATCTTCTCTATTCTTCCAGGAATGGTTAGTTCTGCTAATTACCCAATTACTGAGTTCCCTATAGTAGTGACCGATTGGAGGTTTAACCGACTTGTCACTAACTGCCACATCTAATGCTGACCCTATTCTTGCCAGCTCATCAGCAATTTCGTTTCCCTCAATATTGCAATGGTACCTGGTACCCAACATAGCCTAACGCTAAATTTGTCCATAAGCAAGTTGAGAGATAGCCTACACTTGCTGACCAGCTTCGATTTGACACTATGCCCCTTCAAAGCTTTCAGCGCCGCCTGACTGTCAACGTAGAATGTTACCTCCACGCCTTCAGTTACGTGTTCTGTCACTAGTTCCGTGGCCCTGAGGATCGCGAAGATCTCAGCCTGAAATACACTACAGGCAATTGTTGCAATTGTTAATATAAATTTACCAAAATAGTTTGTGACGGCTACATATCGCCTTTATAATATAAACGGCTTAGATGTCTGTGATCAGCTGTCAAAACCAGTACAGCATGTTGGCTCAAGAGAGCAAAAAATTTTTATGATACGAAAAATAACCGTCAATACCCAACAGTGTGTTTCTAAGCCAAATACTCAACGGTTACGCAACTGTTACATCTTATGAACGCGACCAATATAAAAACCGCCATCAAACTGTCTATGTAGAGATTCCCTTCTTCAGGGATTTGAAATTTCCTTATAGACCTAGCTGTGTTGATAATCCCACCCGTCTTCCAATGGCTTTCGACAACTGGTAGAGTATTTTCTACAACAAATTTTCTTTTGTTGTAAAACCGGGTGTACCTGATAGTTGTGCCATTTTGACAACTTAATAACAGTGTTGTTTCTCTTCAATAAAAAAAACAAGAAACATGTGTGTTTGCAAAAAAACAAATCGTAAATTTGAAAATTTCACAAATAAAAGAGATTTTTATTTATTTAAAGCTATTGTCATAATTTTTGGTTTCAATAGTTAATAAGCAATTAAAATTTTAATTAAATATATTAACGGCCGTATTCATAAAAAAATATTATTGTAGGTTTACAGAGTACAATAGCTATTGTAGACTTTTCGTCATATTAATGACTAATAAAAATTTGTATTCGTAAAGGAACAATATCAGTTTTATAGCTGTTGGAACGATTTTAGCGACTTTATGTATATGTATGGCAACTCTCTTTTTATGTCGTTGTCATTTAGTTGTTAGTGATGCTTTAAACCACTGTTTGCTAAACCCGATAATCAAGTAGATATCAGTTTTTCTATAAATTATTTAAAAAATTTAATAAAAAATATATGTTTGCAAAATAAGAAACATAAAAAATGAGTTCGCGAACAATTTTAAATGAAAATCAATAAAGAAACTGTTACCATTTATCAATTTTTGTGATATACGGTAGCAAAGGTAACCGAATAATGAGGATGTTTACATTTAATTTACATCACTGCTATAATTCGTCAGAGTTTTATTTTATTTCTTTGATTTGTGCTTCAAGTAAACGTACATATGTATGTATTTATAATTTGTGTAATTAAAATGGATGCAACTAATAACAAACAAGAACTTTCAGAAAATGAAATGGAAAACATGGTAAATATTATTAATACATGCTACATATCTACACACTTATATACATACATATATGTATGTATGTCACCATATTTTATATTTACTTGAATATAATGCAAAATGTCACTTTATTTTTGGTTTAAAGAAGGGCAAATCCAACAATAAATTTTTTGACTTTACTGATGGTTTACTAAAGGTTTAATAAAATTTTTTCGTTTATGAATACAACTTTAACAATTTTGGCTGATAAACCGCCAATAAATCTGAAATAAATTTTTATGAATACGGCTGTAAATATTTAATAGATTTTTTTTTTATTTTTAATTAAAACGGTAATTGAAAAATAAATTTAAATAATTTTTTCTGTGAAACCGTACGACGCACAGTAGGGATTTGTTCATACAAGCTTGGAAAAAACTATAAGGAGTGCTCGTAGAATGTTGAAAATTTTCTCTGAGCCTTTGGTTAGGTCAATTAAGAAAAATATAAAGATTCATCAAAATTGGGCAAGCCCTCCTCCCACCACCCATACAACCCGATATTTATTTTTGGCCCAAACTTTTTGAAGTTTGGCACAGAGCATTAAATTACCTTAATTAAAAAAAAATATAAAGTTTCATCAAAATTGGCCACGCCCACCGCCCATAGAACCCAAAATTTATTTTTGGCCCAAACTTTTTGAAATTTGGCACAGAGAACTATATTACCTTAATTAAGAAAAATATAAAGTTTCATCAAAATAAAAAACAGATGAAAGTAATTGTAATTCTTGGTTCTTGAGTTATGTTAAACAAATTGACAGGTGGCACCTTGTGGCACTTGAAATTGATTAAAAATGTAAAAACAGATATGAGACAATGTATTAGAAGTGATTTCGAACTGGGGAAAGTATGGCTAAAAATGCAGGTCCAAATGTTTGGAGAAAAAAAGGATTTTTGTTATATGTTCATAAAAATAAACAACAAAAAAAAACTTAAGTCTCTGCAGAGTTTATTTTTTCAATTTTAGTATACTGAAATATCCTACTTCAAATAAAAAATAAAAAGAAAAACGTTAGCTCACATACTAAAATAATATTCGTCTTGAAATTCTAAGGTTTAAGTTAAGTTGTTTCGGTAAAACATACAAGTACTGAGTTTGAGACGGCTATAAAAAAACTAGCAGTCAGATCGGAGTAATTCTTTTTGATTTGATTGTACTATTTAGTCTAAAATTTCAAAATATCACTGCATATTGCATGAAGAGTATGTTGACAATTTGACTTTTTTCCGCGAAATCCCCAGTGTGCGACGCCGTAAGCGTAAAACCGAATGATACCTACAATGTTATGCGATTTGGAAATAATGAAGGGCCTATGTGATAACGAATTTGTGCCGAATACAAGTCAGCTCGACAGAAATAACAACAAGTCGGTTGAAGTAAGGACGTCAGTATAAAGAAGGAAACGCTGCTTATATTAATTCATACTCGAACATATTGCTACTTCTTTTACCAAATTTTATTATTTAAAACCAAATAAAATAAATTTGAACAATTTTACACATTATGCCAAACTTCTGAATCAATTTTTTAAATGAAAAGCTATCAAAATCCTTATACCTCCAAACTTTTAATAAACATTACACAATTTTTTTAAAACTTTTTAAGAACAAAAATGTGAATAATATTATTAATTTTATTTTCAGTGTTCTTTATGGCAATAAAATAAGAGATTTACCCTCTGGTGTTTTCAAAGGACTTTCGTCTCTTCAGTTGCTTCTTCTTAACGCTAATGAAATTTCATGTATACGTAAGGATGCTTTTCGTGACTTGCATAGCCTAAGCTTGCTGTCTCTTTATGACAACAATATTCAAACATTGGCGAATGGAACATTTGATGCAATGAAGAGTATTCAGACGCTGTAAGTAGTAACTTTTTTTGCCAAAACTTTTGGAACTATCTATAATTTAAAGGATTATAGATGGAGTTCTCTAAATCCATAATCAGAATTTAAAATAGCCCGCTATACACAATACACTGTGAGACAAACCAAAAAAGCTCGGAAGTGACACTATTTTTATTGTACGCTTTGACGTCTGTATCTATATGCACTTGTAAGCCAATAAGTCAGTGAAAAGCAAACCGAACTTAAATTTCTAAAGGGATTTGAGAAAAAGAAACCGATTCCATTCCGATTATATACACCATTTAAGTTATTATTAAGTTGATATTTAAGTTGTTTTAAAAAATACGTGAATAATTTTTCAATTTAATTTTCGAATTCGGGGATGTTTATTTTATATACGATTCGTATTATTTATTAAAATATTTAAAAAATATGTTTACTTATGAGTAAAATGCCGGCTTGCATAAAGATACCAAAAACCATATTTTTTCCCGTAACTCCTGATTTTGCAGGTGTTTCGAAGATTTCAAAAACGCAATCTTTTGTACTCGAGAAAACCTACCAGGACCCGCCTTTAGAACCCTTCCCATCGTTAGTGTAAGCTGCCCCTGATTGCTCTTAAAGAAACTGAAATAAACATTTGTCTGATATGAATCGCTTTAATGTATATAATTATTAATATAATAACGATTCCCTACACAGACACCTTGCCAAAAATCCTTTTGTGTGTGACTGCAATCTAAGGTGGTTAGCCGATTACTTACATAAAAATCCAATTGAAACAAGTGGTGCTAGATGTGAATCACCTAAGCGAATGCATCGGAGGCGCATTGAAACATTACGGGATGAAAAATTCAAATGTAAGTAAACGAAATAAATCGTTATAACAAATATTTTGCAAGTCATACTTTTACCAGGCTCTTGGGACGAAATGAAAATAAAACTTTCTGGAGAATGCCGAATGAACACAGATTGTCCATCAATGTGCCAATGTGATGGCACAATAGTCGACTGCTCTGGTCGTGGCCTGAAAGAAATTCCTCGGGATATTCCATTGCATACTACAGAATTGTAAGTCGATAATAATAAATATAAATAATATATTCTTCATATACATATGTACATATATATAACTCTTTAATTATATATATAGATTACTTAATGACAACGATTTGGAAAGAATCAAGTCTGATGGATTGTTTGGCCGTCTTCCAAATTTAGTAAAGTTAAACTTAAAGCACAATAAAATTATTGCCATCGAAACTAATGCTTTTGAAGGAGCCTCTCGTATTCAAGATTTAAATCTGGCAGAAAATAAAATCAATGAAATCTCAAATAAAATGTTTCTTGGCTTGCATCAGCTAAAGATCCTGTAAGCATAAGATATTTTATTTAGTCATGTATATGTTTCTATCAACAGTTTGTAATCTATGAATCTATCTTTTATTGCAGAAACTTATATGACAATCAAGTATCGTGTGTAATGCCTGGATCTTTTGAGTTCTTAACATCACTAGCTACCTTGTAAGTGATCTATGAAAAATTTTAAATAACGTACACTATTGATTAGAAGGATAGAACCTTAAAACTATTAATAAACTTAGATATACGGAAAATTAAAATAATATTCCATTTTCTATTTCCGTGTATTCAGGTGAGAAATTCCTTTTTTATTTTGTAATTCGACAGAATATACATAAACACGTTCAGTATATCGAAAATCAGAAGTGTCGGTTGGTGAAGTAAAAAAAAATATTATCTTAAAAGAAAATCTCGTGAAAGTAGTTAAGAAAAATCAAATTGGATAGAACATGTTTATAATATTCATATCGCAAAGTTGTTAGAAAGATAGGAAGAACCGTGTCTTATGATCTTTTCTGTTTCAAAAATAAAAAAAAAAATTTCAGATCTAACCAATTTTGTTGGTTGGAATTGCAGCAACCAATAAAAATAGTTAAAACAACCAATAAAAATAGTAAATAACATTTACAAAAATAATAGTAACTGCACAATTTTTGTGGCTAAGCTTCAAAAAAAACTGTTAAACATACCGCGAACTATGATTTCATTTTTATCCTGGAAACTAATTGAATTAATATTTTTAAAACTATAAATTCAAATTTCAATTTATTTTTGTCGACTCTCGGTATTGAACATCGAACTCACATTTTTGTAAGACATCGCCTTAGACAACTCTGCCGCACCATAAT
Source organism: Lypha dubia (assembly GCA_947311025.1). Classification (NCBI taxonomy): domain Eukaryota; kingdom Metazoa; phylum Arthropoda; class Insecta; order Diptera; family Tachinidae; genus Lypha; species Lypha dubia. Next base: position 34,947,335 of record OX371264.1, on the reverse strand, counting down.
ATTAAAATCGAAAAATAAAAACAAATACATCATATACGTATCTTACAAGAGCTTACATTAACAGTAAATTAAAAACTAAATAAATAATAAAACAATTAACCAACAAAAGTGGTTCTGTAACCACTTTTTAATTAATTATGTAGATTTGTTAGTTTTACCAATTTTACATACTAACTAGCTCATTTAATAATATTAGACACTGTTAACATATTTCAAGCAACAAAGGAAAATTTAATATATAAACATCCCTTTAGATTTCAACTACACGTTGTTTTCGATAGAACCCACTAAACCTCATTAGTATTCATGTGTAAATACATTCACTACTTGTTATGTAGCTCTTTTGAACATAATTACATATCCCATATCCAATATTAATAATAAGCAGTTAGTAGTAATTAAAAAAATTACAATTGCTGCCTTTGACCCACCGGTGGGTCATACCAATTTTTTCCGTGAAGCCATATGTACCACCGGTGGGTCACACGCTGCATTATTTTCTAAGGCTGTTTTCACATATCTGAAATATCACTCTGACCACCACCACCTGTGGGTCACGTGGTATCATGGTATCTGTATCAATTGAATGTCCCTTGACCCACCGGTTCACATTCTAAAAACACAAAAAAAGGAATACAATCGTGAAAATAAAGACACGGAGCAAATCACTAACAATTACCATTGCGTGCCGCCGTGGCTGATAGGTAGCAATGCTAGCCTAGTAGTACGGAGGTTGTCGGAATCGGCCATAGATCCTGGGTGTTTTCTGCAGGCAAGCTAATCGCTTTGCAGGTTGTGATTGTTTAAAAAAAAAAACACTTTTGGCACACTGGCAGTTCTTTTTATACTATATGGCGGCAGCGAACGTGTTAATATACATATAGTACAACCTCTCTAATTCAGACAGATATAGTTTCAGCTATTGCCCGGATTAGTGGATCGTGCGGACTACAGTTAAAATAAAGTTTTAAACGCAATACATAAGTATGTTTGTCGGGGCTTAGGCATTCATTAATAAATTTAACCAGAGACTGTGGCCACTCACTTTTAGAACGGAAGTGAAGAAAGGCAAATGGAAAAAAAACATGTTGTATTTCTTTACTAGAATAAGAGATTCAATAATATAAGAATTATTCTGAAATCATGACATATTAAATAATCAACTGCGTTGTAATAAATTAAATTGCAATAAGTGGCGAGGAGGTATTCGTACTTACATAAATTTATGGACAACACAAATATGCCGGGCACAGCGGATAATACTAATGTGCAAGGGCACGTAGCAGGTTTCAGTGTAGAAGCATTTCAACCAAGTATGTATGTATGCATGGTCTCGCTGGGTAACACGATTGGAGACAGCGTTGGATATATTTCTTTGCGATACTACGAAGAAAAAGAATTTTTTACATGTGTATTTAAGCTACAATCACATATATCAAATTGTCCAAAAAAATTTAACCACTAGTTTTGATTAGAGATAGTGTCATTTAACTTGGTTTTTATATTACAAAATAAAATTAATTATTCTTCAAAAAAGTATTTTTATACAGTTTTAAAAAATGCGAACCCGAAATCAGTTCGACCCCAAGCGAAATGAAATACTGGAAAAGTATAGATTTTATCTACGCAGGCAGAAAGAGAAAAAGTCGTGTGAGGAAAATGGCCATGCATTACAATTTTGTCACATATTTGGATATACCTTTGAGAAATCAATTTGTATTTGGCCTCAAATTACAAAAAATACAAAGTCGGCTATTGGAGAAAAGTGATTTAACGTTGCAGACATCACATACAATATTGAAGGATTTCGAATGTGCTTAGGGAGCAATAGTAGAGTTACAAACACCAATACTCAATGAAGCTGCTGTCAACTGGGTGTCCCTCACTCACAGGGCAATAAAATACCGTAGTCATTGAACAAAATGAATTGTTATCGCTGTGGCGGCAATCAACATTTGGCAAATGAATGAAGACACAATGAAGCGGTTTGCAATTATTGTATGATCAAGGATCATTTGCGGCGGGTGTTTAAAGGAAAAGAGACAATTGCATTTAATAGAAGAAGAAGATGCCATAGGAGATGTTACAAATTTATGAGGGGTTGATGAAGCAAGTGGATGGTAAATGTTATATAGATCGTTTCAAAATATGTTGTAATTTAAAAGTAAATGATCTTGTAATGAATTTTAAAATTAATAAAGGTGCTCCCGTAGGTATTATAAGTGTTGACGATTCGAAGATACATTTTGGCAAATTGAGAATAAACGCAAATGACACAAACTTATTCAGTTTTTGCGATAAACGGTTACCCATTATAGGCTACATTTTCGTTTCTGTCTACCACGATAAAAATTACAAGACTTCCTCCTTTACGGTTGTATATAGTAAATGCGAATAACAGGCCACTTCTAGAGCGTAAATGGGTAAAAAATATTAACTTGAAGTGAGCCAACATGTTTAACAAAAAGCTAAACAGGATAAATGCAACTAAGCTAGGAGCCATAATTAAAAAATATGCGGTATTACAACACCCTTCGGCGGGGACAAAAATGGGTACCAGACAAGAATGCATATTAAACTGCAAGCGAGAAGAGTTACTTTCGCATTAATGGATGCCGTCGAGAAGGATTTACAAAAGCAAGTGTCTGAAGGCTTAAGCTGGAGTTACATACCACGCGTTATACGCGTCGACGCGTTTCATGCGTCTGTCAGAAAAGTAGAATCAGTGCATTTGCATGTGATAAGTTACACAGCACGACGCGTAGAACGCACGCGACGCATGCGACGCGAAAAGTAGATCTACTTTCTACTTTTGTACGCGTCAGACGCGTCATATAAATAAACACAGCTGTATTTGTTAGTCATGGATGATAAATAATATTCAATTTCCAATGTTATCGATAAATATTTTTGTGTCGTGGATAAATTGTTTAATTTTTTTTTCATAAAAAGTGCTGAATATACAAAAATCTTTTGTAATTAAGCTTGTAAGTATTGAACACAATAATAAAATGCATTTTAATGCACATTTTACTAAAATTATGTAATCAACAAAATTTGCATTTAATTATCGATAACTTTTAAGTTGTTTGTATCATCTCCATTGCATGTTTATTAAAAACAAGTGTAAAATATTGTGTGCGAAATGGAAGAGCAATTAATAAATTCTATTAATTCTTTTAAAACATCGATTTCACTGTTCATTTTTGCCAAAACAATTTACTTTATTTAACTGGTATGTATGTATGTATAAGTAAACAAGTTCACTTTACTTGAACAACAGCTGATCAATACGAACAGTTTGGCGCATAGAACGCGTTGCATGTAACTTGAATTTCAAAAAAGTGTATAACGCGTACAACGCGTAAAAAGCGTAGAACGCGTGACGCGTAGGACGCGTGGTATGTAACTCCAGCTTTATTGTTCAAAATAGATTCGAGTGAGTGGGCCACTCCAGTGGTTGTGGTGCCAAAGAAAAATCTAGGGGAAATTATAAAGTGACAATCAATCCGGTAATGATAGTGGAGGAGCATACCTTACCAACTATAGAAGAACTGTTCAGCTCAATGGCAGCGGGAAACAAATTCACTAAAATCGATTTAGCGCAAGCGTGCATCCAGATGATCTTGACAATTAACACGCACAAAGTATTATTCAGACCGACGAGAATGATGTTTGGTGTTGCTTCGAGCAACTGCTTCAAGATATTCCTGGGGTATCGGTATTCTTAGACGATATCAAAATCACGGCGGAAAGCGATGAAATGCATATTATAAAAGAGTCGAAGAGGTTTTAAGTCGATTAGAAAAGCACGATATGTAGATCAATGTAGAGAAATCTGATTGGATGAGAGACGAGAATACTGTGGATACGTGCTCAATAAAAAAGGGATTGGAAAAATTTAAAGAAAAAATTACAGCTGCACAAAACATGAAGAGACCCTCAAATCATCCACATTTGAGTCAGAGCCTTCGAAGGCACGATAAACTATTTCGCTACTGTGAACGTGCGTTTAATGACGTTAAAAAGCAAATGCAGTTGAATACTATTTTAGTACATTAAAATCCTAAGTCATTATTGGTTTTAGCAGTGCATGCAAGCCCATAAGGTGTGGGAGCGGTTTCAAGCCATAGATTTCCAGACGGAGCGGCCAATACAATTCGCATCAAAAACCTTGTATAATCAAGTAGACAAAGAGGCGTATGCCAAAATATTCGCCGTAAGAAAGTTCTATCAATACCTGTTTGGTAGGAAATTTATTCTAATCACAGACAAAAAACCTGTTGCTTAAATATTGTCACCAACAAAAGGGCTGCCCACGTTGTCCGCCACCAGAATGTAGCACTATGCCTGCAATCATTCGATTACGAAATTGAAGTAAGGAGATCAATAGATAATGCAAATGCTGATTTGATTTTTAGATTGCCTGAGAAATGTACGAACAACGACATTGAAGAAATAAACGTCATAGAAGTTTAAATAATTCAAAACTTACCAGTGACGGTGTGACGGTATGCTAATTAAGTAAAGAAACTGCAAAAGAAAATGAAATTAAATTGTGGTTCGAATGTTTAAAATTTGGCCGCCAATGCACAGACAAGAACCGTTTTTGTACTCCACAAATCGAGTTCACCCTTCAACAAGGTGCCTGCTATGTGAGATACGAGTGTACATTCCACTTTCTTTACGCGGAAGAGTGTTGATATAACTTCATCATGCGCATTTCGGAATAAACAAAATTAAAAGTTTTATCACGCGGATATTGCTGGTGGGCAAATTTGGACAACGACATCAATGAATTGGTAAAACTTTGCGCCCAATGCCAAATAGTTAGAGCAGAACCATTAAAACGAAACCCAATACATAGCGGAAATCCTGCAAGTACACCATTCGAACGGGTACATGTTAATTTTGTTGGCCCAATGCTTGGTAAATATTTGTTTGTACTGGTAGACGTCTTCACAAAGTGACCCGAAGTGAGAGTTATCCCTAATATTACCGCGGAAACTAGAATTGAAGTTTGTCGAGTATAATTTCCAGAATACGGATCCCAAACGTTTTAGTGAGTGACCATGGAACACAATTTCACTCGGGCGCACATCCAAAAGTTGCTGAAAAGCAGGTAAATAAAACACAAACACCCAGCGACAAACGGACTGGCGGAAAGATTTGTACAGACGGTAAAAAATAAATTGAAATCGTTGCAGTGTACACCACAAAATATAAGGGCGAAAATTTCAAAAATTTTATTTGCTTACCGTTGCTCCACACATGCGCAGGCGGGAACTTCCCCTGCAATGCTGATGTTCGGCAGACAAATTCAGAATCGTTTGGATTTATTGTTACCTCAAAGCACAAAAAGTCACGAGAAACAGAAAGTTGCAAAATTTTTCGAGGTAAAAGATAGAGTGGTGGTACGTGACTATTTATGAACTAATAAATAGCAGTTTGGAAAAGTAGAGAGAATAATGGGGAATTTAATCTATGATATACTATTGGGTGACGGTCGTTTGTGGCAAAGGCATGTAGATCAAATTAGAAAGGTTGGTAACGAGTTGAGGAAAAATGATAAGGAACTGGTCGAAGTAGGGTAAATGCTGATCAAAAGGATAGTAAAGGACAAGATATCAGCTGAGCTCGTGGAAGAACAACATCTAACTTCGCCATCGACTACTCTACCATCGTCAAAATGCTGACACCTGTGAACAGGATAAGACGGTCGGGGAGGAATCTATACGTCCTGTCAGAACCGGGCGGAAACCAAAATATAATAGAAGATTTTGAAACAAACTGATTCGAAATTAATGTATAGACTTTCATAGGTCAAATTTCTTTGAGTAATACCGGGCGCATATCATATGGATATTTATGATGTCTGTAAAGTTATTACGAATTAATAATAATATGTATTATTATTAGCAATATAAAAAAAATATTATTATTATGGGGGGAGGACTTGTCTTGGCGGGCAGTCATTAGGCAGTCATTAATGAATTTAACCAGAGTCTGTGGCAACTCACTTTTAGAACAGAAATGAAGAAACACAAAATAGAACAAAAACATTGTTTTATTTCTGTACTAGAATATGAGAGTCAATAAAATAAGAGTTGTTCTAAAATAACAGTGATTACAAATTAAATAATCAATGGATAGTCCGAATTAGCGAGTGTCCGGATTAGGGATGTTGTACTGTATGTACATATTTTATATTTTTGTTCGTGTTTTTTTTAAATATATGATTTAATCGTCTTTTTCTGCATCATTGTGCGATTTCTTCCGATCTTTCTTGATATATCAATCCACACAAAAACATAAATGTGAAAATAAGGCCAAGCTTACAGGTTGCCTAGAAATTAGATGGAATTGCACCTATCAAGAACTTGGTCCTTATTTTGATCTCAGTACTTTTTACGGCCGAAACTTTTTGGATACGAACTTGGCCTTATTTTCACATTTATGTTTTTGTGTGGATCTCACTTCTTTTTTCTAAGTTGTTCTTGTATAAATATTTATATGTATTGCTTATCTGGGCCTACCTGTGTAGAAAATTTAAACTTTCTAGCTATGTATACTAGAAGTGCCCTATACAAAGAAGGGGCATTATTGTACCCCCAGATGAAAAGTGCCCGTATAAAAATCATTTTCATTAATTTCTTATCAGGACCTACCTGTGTACCAAATTTCAGCTTTCTAGCTATACTAGAAGTGCCCCATACAAAGAAGGGGCATGATTGTACCCCCAGATGAAAAGTGCCCGTATAAAAATCATTTTCATTAATTTCTTATCAGGACCTACTTGTGTACCAAATTTAAGCTTTCTAGCTATACTAGAAGTGCCCCATACAAAGAAGGGGCATGATTGTACCCCCAGATGAAAAGTGCCCGTATAAAAATCATTTTCATTAATTTCTTATCAGGACCTACCTGTGTACCAAATTTAAGCTTTCTAGCTATACTAGAAGTGCCCCATACAAAGAAGGGGCATGATTGTCCCCCCAGATGAAAAGTGCCCGTTAAAAAATCATTTTCATTAATTTCTTATCAGGACCTACCTGTGTACCAAATTTAAACTTTCTAGCTATACTAGAAGTGCCCCATACAAAGAAGGGGCATGATTGTACCCCCAGATGAAAAGTGCCCGTATAAAAATCATTTTCATTAATTTCTTATCAGGACCTAGCTGTGTACCAAATTTCAGCTTTCTAGCTATACTAGAAGTGCCCCATACAAAGAAAGGGCATTATTGTACCCCCAGATGAAAAGTGCCCGTTTAAAAATCATTTTCATTAATTTCTTATCAGGACCTACCTGTGTACCAAATTTAAGCTTTCTAGCTATACTAGAAGTGCCCCCATACAAAGAAGGGGCATGATTGTCCCCCCAGTTGAAAAGTGCCCGTTAAAAAATCATTTTCGGTAATTTCTCATCACTACCTGCCTGTGTATCAAGTTTCAGCTTTCTAGCTATACTGGAAAGACCCCATACAAAGAAGGGGAGCCCTAGTCCCCCCGGGAGGAAAGTGCCCGTTTTCAGATTTTTCTGATTATTTTCTCACCAAGACCTACATGTGTACCAAGTTTCAGCTCTCTAGCTTTACTGGAAGCGCCCAATAATATTGATGAGTGAGTGAGTCAGTGAGTTAGTGAATATGTACTAAAATATGGACTTTTCACACCTTAATATCTCGGGAAGCTTTTATGGTAGAACTTTCAAATTTAACCCGTGAGGTCACCTCTGTGGGGAGACCTTATATTTCAAGTTTCATTATATTATATCAGGGGGAGCAAAGTTATGAGGGGGGTAAAAACAGCTCGAATGGTTTCGTGTAAATATACACACTGTGTGGCCGAACTTGGCCTGGCGCACTACCGTGCGCATTGATAGGCTGACTTCCAAAACGTTCATATACAAAGTTTGTATACAGTATTGCTACTGTATTTAAACCACTTACATATACAAAGTTCCGAAACAATGCATCAACTATAAAACCGATACCTTGTTTGCTTTCTTACTGCGTTAAAAAAACTTGGTGACGGCGTTTTGAAATGGTATGCATTGTATAATTATTGTACTGCGGCGTTATGAAATGTGATGCTTTGTTTAAACACAAAGCAATTGACGTTTTGGAAGTCAGCCATATTTTCTTTTTACTAACTAAGACTCCTAAAATTTTTTATATCCAAATTGATATTTTTAACTACTCACGAGTTGTTCTTGTAATATTATAATTTTTTTTTCTTTATCAAATGACCAACTGATTTTAGTTAACCGGCCAATAAACGAAGAATTTCTTCCTCAAATACAATTATAACACTTGTATTACCTTTTTTTCCAAATGATCATTTGTAGATTTTCAGACTTTTCTGGGTGGTCAAATGTATTTATTGTTTAAGTAGTCACACTGTTGATTACACTAAATAACACAACTCTTGTTTCCTCTATGTTTTTTCTGTTATTGGGTATTTCTATGGCCCTGATCATTCATACTGGGAGATTACTTTTATTATTATGGGAGATTAGTTTTATTATTTTGACAAAAAATTAATACATAGATTAACAATATTTGTATCGAACAATATCAAATGATCTTTCCAAGATTTCCTTGAAGAAACAACTTTAGGTAGATCTAGTTGCAAATTTCAGCAGTAGTCTGCCATCAAATGTGAGTCCCACTTTCCCTGATAACGCTCTTCCATTGGGCCGCGTGAATAAAAGGTAGCTAAAGCTAATACTAGGAAATTTTAAGTTTAAACTAGATTTGAGGTGAATAAAAATTTAAGTTAAAGCTATTACTTTTTGCAGTCTAGCACAAGCTAGTTTTTCCAGCGTTTGCTGTAAATATGTGTGAATAAAATCTAGTAAGTACTTAAAATTACTAGTTTTAACTTGAATTTTTGTAAGCATGTCATTGAGGTGCTGGAAATAAGTTTATTGTTGGTTTATTCGTCAAAAAGTGCATTGTCGTTTGTTTTTATTTAAATATGATGGCTGCATTAATGAATTATGATCATTCCTCATGTTTTGAATTTGTTTTTTCAATTGACCAATTGTAATTTCCTGGCCAAACTTTTCTCAATACTCCTCTTGGAGTGAAAACAGGGCATTATTTTTTGCCACTCTCACTGACGGCACTTGCTAATTTTTATATGTAATTTTATGCTTTTGGAGCATATCAAAAAATGTCGCGCTATTTTAGTCGCCCATCGTGATAATAAATAATCAAAACATACTTAGAGTGTTGCCAAAATGTTTTACCACAAGTTTTGCTTAGAACTTATAACAAAAATGTTTTTTTTTTAAACAGAGGCAACTCTTTTTAAGCCGCATATGTTTTAATTTTCCAGTACTAGCTATTACTTTTCAGTACTAGCTACGTAGTACTAGTAAAGATTTATTCACACTTTTTGTAGTTTACACTTTTCAACATAGCTAGTACTGAAAAGATAAAGCTAGTGCTAGTACTTAGTACTATCTAGTATAAACTACCTTTTTATTCACGCGGCCCATTGTCTGAAGATCGTGATGAAATCTTTCACCCTGCTCCACACTAAAATCACCGAGATTTTGTGGAAATTGGTCTAAATGTGAGTGCAGGTAGTGAATTTTTATACTCATATTGCACCCTTGCTCTTGCAAATTCGATAGCATGCACTTAACAAAGCTCGTCATGGTCGTCAGATTTCCTTTTGCCTAGGAAATTACTCATAACCAAAACAAATGAATTTCAAGCTTTGGATTAGATTAGATTAGATTAGATTATTTATTAGATTAAGTCATTGATTTGACATAATTAGTATATTTTACGAGTTGCCTAATCTGTGGCACATCAAAAGTACTACCTTTCAATTTTTCTGTACTTCATCCTGGAAACTTGCGTGAAATTACAAATTACAAATTACAATTACAAATTTATTTTAATTTTATGCTACAATATTTGATATATTAACGTTATTATTTAAGTTAGTTTAAAATTTTTAATAGGAAAATTAGTTTAATAATCTTAATATTAATATTAGTTTTATTTTATATATATGCGGGCCTAATTTAATGTATACCGCGCTATAATTAAATTTTACGAATTATAAATTTTAAATCTATTCCTATGTTACTTTTAGACTTCTCCTAGTTTTATTAAGAGATTTTAATAATCAGCCTAAGGATAATTGTCCTAAGTCAATTCCCATTAATGAACATTTGTTTAATATTATATATTATTTACCCGCCACTTTCTCGAGCCTACGGGAAACTTGTCCAAAGTCAAAATTCCCGTTAGTAAATAAATTATTAATTTGTACTTGTGCAATTATTGATTTACCTCTTTTGAAATTAATTCTTCCGGAAACAATCTTTAATTTGCAAAATTCGGCCAAGTTCGGCCACACAGTGTGTATATTTACACGAAACCATTCGAGCTGTTTTTACCCCCCTCATATTTTTGCTCCTCTTGTTCATAATATAATGAAACTTGAAACATAAGGTCTCCCCAAAGAGGTGACTTCAAAGGTAAAATTTGAATGTTCTACCGTAAAAGGTTCCCGAGATATTAAGATGTGAAAAGTCCATATTTTAGTACATATTCACTCACTTACTCACTCATCAATATTATTGGGTATTATTATTATTGGTACATAGGTAGGTCTGTAGGTGTGAAATTAAGCAGAAAAATCTGAAAACGGGCACTTTCCTCCCGGGGGGACTAGTGTGCCCCGCCCCTTCTTTGTATGGGGCACTCAGTAGAGCTAGAAATCTTAAATTTGGTACACAGGTAGGTCCTGAAAGCCTTATCTCCTTAATTGGAGAAAATGAGTTCTATGTAACTCCAATTAAGCGCGGAAATATCAACGAAACAAAAATCCAGGTAGTGCAAGAAAGTAATTACCGAAAAATAGTTTCTGACTTTGAGTAAAAAAACAAAATTTTTATACGTACCAATTAAAGAAGGTCTAACCATCGTAATAAAAGGTATAGACTCTTGCGTGGATCCAGAAGAGGTAAAGTCTGGCCTTGAAAATTGTTTCTTCAAAGTTAAAAATGTTTCAAACATTAAAAACGAGAGAAAAAAATCCACAACGTATATTTAGAGTCGAGCTACAGCCTGGTGACTTGAAAATAAAAAAAGAATGAATCCCACCCAATTTATAATCTAAAGTACTTGTTACACCGAAGAGTTACCGTTGAGCTTCCACATAAAAAACTGGACCTGTTCAATGCCTGAACTGCCAAGAATTTGGGCACACGAAAACTTATTGCAAGTTGCCTACAGTCTGCGTTGTATGTGGTGAGTTACACAGTACCGCTGACTGCGACAAAATTAAAGGTCATCCCAAGGCGAAAAAATGTGGCAATTGCGGCGGAAATCACACTGCCAACCTCCCTTTACTCGGTTTTTTAAGAATTCATCAAACAAAAAAACTAATGCTACTCCCGCTCAGCCTAAAACCCCTTTACCTCAACCGTCCACCAGCCAAAATCAATATTCAAACATTTTCAAGTCTAACGCGATTAGTGTTCAACAACAAGCTAACAACAAATTTTCGTACGCTAGTATTTTAAAAAGCAACCAGAGTACGGCGCAAAAAACCGTAAATGTAAATGAAGATTCGGGGTCTAATTTTAGTCGTATTTAAGCCTCAATTGAGAGCTTAATACAAACAGTAAATACATTTACTCTCAACATGTCCTGTATGATGCAGGAAATGTTGAAAATGCAGTCTACCTTGTTAATATTTATACAGGCTAAAGTTCGTAAATGTTTATAATCAGAGAAATATTAGGTACACAGAGAAAACAGTGTCTAATAAATACCTAATAAAATAGAACAAAATTAATAAGATATATCTATGGTTTTTTTTCAAGAAGGAAGTCTTATTATTTTAATAAGGGAAACCTTATTGAAAAAATCAAGAAGGAAACTTATGGTTTTTATTAGGTATTCTTATTGTTTTTTGTTTTCAATAAGGTTTTCTTCTTGATTTTATTAGGTATTCTTATTGATATTTTCAAAAAGGTTTTCCTTATTAAAGTAATAAGACTTCCTTTTTGAAAAAAAAATCGTAGAGATATCTTATTAATTTTGTTCTATTTTATTAGGTATTTATTAGGCACTTTTTTCTCTGTTGTGATGTTAGGAAATACAAATTTGATGCCATCAGAACGTCATGGTACGTCCCGAATGCTTATTTACAACATGTATTTGTATTATCTGGATGGAGGGGTGATGAAAACATTTTTATAAAACTTACGTTTTCAGGGAATTGAACCAAGGAACTTCGGTTTAGTAGATTGATTTAAACATGATCATGCAGGAACCTAATAAAATCAAGAAGAAAACCTTTTTGAAAAAAACAATAAGACGACCTTATGAAATCAATAAGAAAACCCTTTTATTTACAATTGATATGAAAACCTAATAGAATCAAAATTTTTTTCTCTATGGATTGTTCTTTTGGTGCCAAAAATAACGGAAATTGGGTAAAAAAAATGTAAATAACAAGTTTTCTTCTTGATTTTATGTGTTTTCCTTATTGAAGAAATTAATAAGATTTACCACATAAAAACAATAAGGAATCTCTTCGAAAAAATCTTCGCTTCTTTCTGCTGGGATACCGATACCCCAGCCTGAAAGCGTTTCATAGAGAAAATCTTGTTGATTCTATAAAAAACGAAATAGAGTTTTTTTTTTATTTATTTATAAATTTGTACAAAATTTTAATTACATGCATCTATAAATTTGTCCTCAGCGCCATTTAGGCATTATTGAGGAAGTGTTGGCAAACACAATTAGACTTCTGTGTACAAAAATAAGGTAATTTAAAATTAGATAATTAAAAGTTAATATTTCATCAATTATAAAGAATTTACATCAGAAGCACTTCAAATCTTGAAAATAAATATTCCTTGAGCAATAATTTAAATGTTGAAATTATATTACAAGATTTTAACTTGTTCGGTAATTCATTATATTTAACTCCACCCATGTAGTCAATGCGTTGTTTTGATTTTTCTAATCTACATCTTGGAACACGTAGATTAGAACTGCTGCGAGGACTAATATGCATTTGATTTCGTTGAAAAGAAAAGGTCCGGTGTCCAATGTTGTGAACGGATTTAAGGTAAATTCCACGTGTGACTTACACGACAAATTCCAAAACTTTTGTCATTTTTGATAAAATTTCTGGTACAATCATAATTTTTTTAATTTTTTCGTTTTAAGAAATAACATCTACACGAACATACGTATTAATTCATGCACTTTGATTTGCGATTACATATTTTTAATTTTAATATAATTAATTAGTTGTGACTTACACGACATCAAATCCATTGATTTCAGGGTAATCAAAGATAGTTTAAAAATTCTGTTAATTGTGTAGTCCGATTCCTCTTAAACTGCACCAAAAGTATTTGAGAAATACAAACAACGACAAAATGGCTTCAACTTAGTGAAATTTATTTTATTTTTCACAAAAAATAGTTTTTTTCGCGTGACTTACACGACATACAAATTGTGACTTACACGACACTAAATAATATGTAGAGTTAAAGTTTAAAGTTAAGATTATACAGTTTTTGATTAATTTAATTTTTGGAATTACAAATAAATTTATTTTAGCGCTTCAACTCTTTTTTGAAGATGTGCAGTTACATTAAAATGAGTTAAAAAGTTAAAAGAGTTTTACTTTGTTGTGTACTTTTGTATGGAATTCACCTTAAATACATATTTAAGAACTTGATAGTTATATAACCCATAAACTGGTAGGATCGTTTTACATATATCCCTATATAATGAACTTGTTTAGTAGGTTATAGACAAATTATACACAATCTTAAGCGCCTCATTTTGTAACCGTTGAAGAGATTTAAGTTGAACAGTTCTGTTGTTATACGCATACACAATAGCCAAGTAATTTAAATGCGAGTGTATTAAGGCTTGATATATCATAAATTTTGCTTTTACATTTAGTTTGCTTAGCTTATATAATATTCCTACTGCTGGTGCTATTTTCTTTTTTAGACTTAGTATGTATATGCAAATCCCAATTCAAGTTGGATTGCTAAGTGATTCCCAAATAGTTAGTAGAACATACTTCATGTATTACCTCACCATCAATATTTACTGAAAAACTGTTGTATTTGACACTGGTCCAAAACGAATAAGTTTAGTTTTCTTCGTGTTTAGTATTAGCTTATTAAGCCGGGCAAATTTAAAAATAAAGGCCGCGTCCCTTTCAATATTTATCTTCAGAACTGTCTCACTCTTGTAGGGATACAATAAACATACATCATCAGCAAACATACACAGCTGACCCCTTAAGTCAAGATTTTGTAAGTCATTTAAATATACTGAAAACAATAATGGACCCAATCCACTCCCTTGCGGAACTCCATATTCCACATTACCCAGAAAACTTTTTGCGTTGTTTATTTGAACATATTGTTTCCTGTTGGTAAAATAATTTTTAAATAGTAAAAGCTCTAGGCCTTGGATAATTTTTGCAATAAGATTTGGTGATCAGCTAGATCAAAAGCCATTGTAAAATCAAAGAACATTGCAGCCACCCCAGTAAATCCTTCATCCAAACACTTACAAACAAATTTTACAACATTTAGGACGGCATCCTCCGTACTACAACTTTTCCTAAATCCAAACTGAAAATTATATTAAACATTATTCTCTACTAAAAAGTTCTTAAGCTTATCATACAACAGTTTTTCAAAAATTTTATCAACCGTTGATGAAACTGATCGGACGATATTTAGCAACATCGTTTGCGTTAGGTTCTTTGGGAATTGGAACTACTTTGTGGACTTTCAATATATCTGGGTAAACAGAGGAGTCAATCATCATATTGAAAATATCAACCAGTATTATTGGCAAGATCTCTACTTTGCATTCTTTTAAAAATCTGGGTGTTACATTATCGTTGCCAGTACTTTTGTTATTGATCATATTCAATATTATTTCCTCTATATCTGCAGTTGTTACATTATGTAATACAAATCTATGTTGTAATATAGAAAGGGTTCGTAGAGAGTTAAACATGTCACCGGGTTGAAGATCAATTCATCGCATCATTCAAAACTCTTTGGCCAGAAGAGTCGTTAAGAATTGGATAGTTCGTTCTAAGTCGGCCAAGTGTATTGTTAATAAAATTCCAGCATTTTCTTGGATCATTTTCAGTTTTAGCTAATCTATCAATATAATAGTTGTCTCTACATCTTTTAACTGCTGTTTTAATAACCTTACTAATTCTTTTCAGTGTATCATTATATTGACATTTTCTTGACTTTCTTTTGCATAGCAGCTTTTCTTTCCATAAAATTAGTTCCTGTAGATTTTTGTTAATCCAGGGTGAAATTGCAAAACGTAACGATTTCTTACTCTTGGCTTCAATAGTTGAGTGCTTAATAGCAGCTTTCATATTATAAATCAATTTGTTAGCTAGCTCTGAAATGCTTAAAGACGAATAATTTGCTGGTAAATGCTGCTGCAGATAATTCTTTGCTTTATCATAATCATAGTATGTTTTAGAAAATTCCTTATGATTTTTAGCTAAAGTATTATTTTGAAATTTGCAGCTGAGTAAATTGTGATCTGACAAGTTGCATTCAACTGCATCAACAAAAAGTTTCTCAGGAAAATTACTGAAAATGTGATCGATGCAAGTGTTGGTGGCAGGTCTTGTTATTAGATTGTGTACATTATGACAGTCATAATTTTGGAACTTTGATAATAATTCAACAGTATGAGGACTTGCAAACATGTCAATATTGGAGTCTCCTACAACAATAACCGGATTTTGTCCATATTCATACAAAACGTTTTCAAGTTCAGTTATGAAATCATTAATATTACATTTCTGTGACCGATAATAAGAAATAATTATCAATGCTTTATTTCCAACTTTTAGGTTATTCAGAGTTGCAACTATACATTCAACAAAATTGTTGCTTTTACACATTTCAACAGAATAATTCAAGTTCTCCTTGATATATAATGACGTACCGCCATAACTATCAACACGGCAACAATGCACGCTTTCAAAACCGGGGATATAATAAATTTGGGTGAGAGTTTTGTCAAACCAAGTTTCTTGTAAAGAAATTACATCTGGTAATTTGGGAAAGCTGGATAACACAGATTTAAATTTATCAATGTTGAAGCTATTTACATTAAAAAAATTAACATCTAAGTTATCAAGATAATTATTAAATTTAGAAAACTGATTAAAATATTGATTTTTAATCATAGTTATAATGAAAAAAATTTGCAAAAATAGTACACATTTTATAAATCATTTTCTTGGAATTATACGCTATCTTCAGCTTTACCACTAGTATCCATCAATTCAAGTTCCTTGTTTTGTATTATGGATCTTCTTCCCCGCTGTTTATTTGCTGTTGCATCATAGAGCATTTGGTCAACGTCATCTTCACTTTTTATAAGAAGCTGTTTACCAGACTCATTCTTTTTGCAAAAGATTTTTCCATTCCTGACATATGTATATATGTATGTTCATAACCAATACTTTTTAACGACTTTGCATGATTCAAAAGGTTGAGGGTTTCCTTGCTGTGAAAATCATGTACATATATATCTTTCGTTGCTTCTCTATCTTTTAACTTTGTTTTCGACGACATCAATTTATCCTTATTTAGTTTTGATGAAAATTTTACTACCACCGTTTTTTTTTTCGTTAGCTTTGTTGTTAGAATTTCTCATAAAGTAAGCATAATCAACAGCACTGGATTCAATTTCAACACCCACTTCCTTCGACAAGTCCATAACAGCATCAAGAGCACTATCACCTTGTTTTACTTTTAAACCTCTTATAATGCAATCATATTTTACGCAATGATTGTTCAGAACTTGAACAGAGGATATGAGAATCGAAATTTAAGCTTTCAAACCTTTGTTTTCTTTTTCTATTTCACTTATTTTTTCATATTTTCGGCTACCTCCTTGAAAACTTCTTCGAATTTGGCCGCCATGAAATTTATCGAGTCGGTAAGGTGGTCTAGTTTTTCAAGTTTCTCTAATTTTTTTAATTCTGTTTTTATAGTAGTTAATTTTTTTTTATTTCACCTTCTTGTTGTTGATTTGTATTAAAGGGCTGCAACGAGTAACTTTTTTCTTCATATGTGAAACTCGCTGTCGAATACAGTCATAGCTGCCAGATTTTTTTAGGTAATATCGTCTTATTTTTGGGCAAAATTCGTCATTATCGTCAATATAGCTTATTGAAATCGTCATAAAAACGTCAAATGAGAAAAACCGCTTTTTTTCTAACAAAACATATTTTATTAGAAGCAAAACATAACAAAACTCTTAAATAAATAAATCTGATTAATAAAACAGCATTCTTTTGAATACAGAGATCAGATACTTCAATTAGAATTCACGATAAAATCACATGTAAATATATTGCATGTTTTTCAATACTTTGAAAACATGCATGGAAACATTATTGTATGGAAAAAAATAAAAAAATCCAAATCCTTTACTTATTTTTACTTCAATTTATTAAAATATGATTATAAATTTCATTTTTGGAAACACATTTTGTAAAAATGTATAAAAACTAAAATATAATTCATACAATAAAAATATAATTTTTAAAGAAAATAGACTTGTATAAATATCCATACTAGTGATGTTATGAATACTCGTATTCGTATTCGACTATTCGACTATTCGCCTGTTTTAAGATATTCGTATTCGTATTCGTATTCGCCAAATTCAAGGGAATATTTTTCGAATAATTTTCCCATACATTTTCCAAAAAAAAAAATCATACAAAAGTTTAAAAAAAGTACATAAAATGTAAAAAAAATATAAATTTTTATTAAAAAAACCCATTGTATTTCACGCAGAGTAAGAAAAACGAAATCTGAAAGTATGTAAGTAAAATAATTAAAAAATGTTCTGTAGAGGTTTTCAAATTCGGCATCTTAATGCAATAATAATGTTAAATCACTAAATTTTTTTTTTCATTTATAGTTACTAACGCAAAGGCAGGGATTTTTTCCAATTAAATTTGAAATATAAACCTCAAAAGAAATATTCGTATTCGTATTCGGCGAATACTGTTTTAAATATTCGTATTCGTATTCGCGAATACTAAAAATTGATATTCGTAACATCACTAATCCATACAAACATATATGTACATATAATATATTTTACAAGTACATATATAAACATATCGATTAAATCAGGTACAACTGTTAAATCATTGCAGCTTTAAATAATATTTTGTAATTAATATAGCTTCCAAATACGACTTTTTCAATGAATTTCTTACTTTAGTCTTATTATGTTTATCTGACTAAGTATTGTTTCCACATTTGCTGGGGATAGTGGTAAAACTAGGTTTTTTGTAATAAATTTAGTCAAAACCGGAAACAAAAGACTAGAATCCCTCGTTTGCATCTCTGATATTTTTTTCCAAAAATCCAATAGTTATATGTTTTTATCACTGCAATAATTTTAATTGTCTGAACTCAGTTTCTAGCTCTTGGCTTTCACTTTCTTCAACAAAATAGGAATATTCTGTTACAATTTCAGAAAAGCAACTTTTTTCTACATTAATAATATTAAATGGATTAATTTGGACAAGAGCTTTATATTTATTTTTAAAATCAAATCTTGATAGTATCTGATCAGAAAGCTCTATATAAAAGTTAATACAATTATTATTTTCCTTTTGCACTTATTTGTGCTTCTTCAAATTCAGCTCTGGCAAATATTGCTAAATAAATGTCTTCAAAATTTAAAAAAATGTTTTTGTTTTTATAATCAACTAGCTGAGCGCCCGGCTTCACACGGAAGCTATTTACTTGTATAAATTTCGATTTACCTAATAAAAGCTTATCACGACTTTCACAAAAGTCATAACTCACGAACGCGTCGACCGATTTCGATAAACCATCTACACTATCATACGAACAAACCCTAAAAATTTAATAGAATTCAGATTGACCGTTCGTGAGTTATAAAGTCATAACACACTTGCAACAATTTTTTTATATATAAATTAAATAAAAGTTTACAGTTTTATGCAAACTAGTTTTTAAAAAGTTGCTCATTAAAATTTTCAGCAGTTCAGTTGCTTTAATAGTTCAAATAAATGTTGCAAACTTGAATTGTTTAAAATCGTCAAAATTAGGGTATAAATCGTCCCATCGTCACTATGGCATTTTTAGGACCCAAAATCGTTAAAATGACGATAAATCGTCAAATCTGGCAGCTATGAATACAGTATATGTTTGCTCTGTCGCTCAGAGCACAAGCAGTGAAGAGAAGAGATTGTTTGTTTGACAAATACTAACCAGTAGCAACCGCAAATTAAATGAATACCGAAAAATATGAACATACAAAACCGTAGCCAACAAAAAAGAAGTACCTTAAAAACTATGTTCACTTCATGTGGTACTTCAAGAATTTTTCATGCAATGCTGAAAATTAAAAATTTTCAATTTTAGCCTTTATATTTACATTGGCTAATATGCCGGCGTTGTAAGTCTTCAAAATAAATAATGGAAAAATTATTCATACATATGCATGATTTTTTTTCATAAATTCAATCAACATTTTTTGAAAAGGAAAAAATGTTTATTTTTTAATACCTTTAAACATAAGTAATTAGTAACAAAAATCTAAATAAATAATATTATGTATAAACTTGCCTCACTTAATTCCATTTTTTACTACACTCAACATAAAGAATTTTTTTTTTTTATTTGCCAAACTTCACGTAGTACTGCAAGTACCAAGTGAAGTTTGGCTGTCGCATTATGTTCACCTCGTTCTGTTCATACATGTTGCGAGTATGATAGCAAAACACACAAGCAGTGAACTTACACACGCTAAGTCTAGTAACAACAAGAAGTGACAACAAGTTTTTGGTGTTCTCAAAAATATGAACATTGTTTCTGTAATTCATTTCGAGTAAGTGTTCATGCTTTGGAAGTACACGTGAACTTCTTACCTACACATCTATTTATGCAGCATTCTAATTTGTATCATGCTTACAAGTATTACATATAAATTGCTCATTCTCATTTTTTACCAATAACTCAAGAGCTCTTCTACTCAAACCAAAACATTGAGAATGAAAGCTGTGCAAGTGTATGGAAACTTGTCACATTGTATATAGTTATCTGATTCTTCTTTGATATCATGTTCGCACTTGAGAAACATAATTACGCTTTTACTTATGTTTCGACGACGATTTTTAGGCATATTTTTATTAGTTCATATTTAGGATAGTTTATTTTAAGTGTGCACCAATTTCTAATATTCTTGTTAAAATATTTAATTAAAAAAAAGAATAATTGAATATTGCGCAACTTGACAATGCAAAATAAAACACGTCAGCACTCCAGGGTTGCCAACAAACTTTTCTTCTGGATAAACAAATAGATGTTATGCTTATCTCAGAAACTCATTTGACGTCTCGAAGCTATTTCAGAATTAGTGGATATGTGACGCGCAAAATAGAAAGGGACCTAAGGGTAAAAACCGATTTTGTTCAAGACAGCCATTTTAAAGATTTAAATACGTGTATCTTTGGTGTACCATCACTTGAATAAAACGCGCATATCTCTGGGAGGGAACACTTGGGGCATGGGATCGGTCTCATTCGATGCTCAGATGTTGTCCACATCAAAAAAAAAAAAAGTGAAAATTGATTTTTTACCCTTAGGTCCCTTTCTCTATGCGCTGTCACATATAATTTTTACGACACAAAATATCCTCGAGGTAGAGCTTGTGTTGGCTCGGGAATTCTAATAAAAACGCGAATAAAACACTACCTGTTGAATGATTTTTGTGAAGATTATATTCAAGCAACAAACATCTGCATTGAAAATTATTATCAAAAATTTGTAATATCATCTGTCTATTCGCCCCCCCCCCCAGATTCTCAATTACCGAGAGTCAATATACGGGTTTTTATAAATCACTGGGCCTCCGTTTTCTAGCAGCTGGCACCTACAATGCTAAATATACAGTCTGGGATTCACGTTTAATCACTCCTAAGGGACGAGTTTTTTTCGACACAATATCTAAAATGGGTTTGAATGTAGTTTCAAGTGGTCAGCCAATGTGATTTACCGATGACATCTGCACGTGTTAACTGGCTGAAATACTGAAAATATTTGAGTGCTCGGAAAGAACGCCGCTAAGAACACCTTCTGACGTAGACGATTCCCTCAGGCATGTTTGAAGCGCACGTTAAACAAGCTACTTTTAATGCTACTTCAAATAAAACAAATCAAGTTAGATTTAGCAATATTTTTTCTGTAGATATAAAAAGGCTATTGACTGAAAAACGGAGAGCTCGACGAGAATGGCAACGTTACAGATCCCCTCAGTTAAGGCTGAAGGAATGTACCAAACTGATCAGAAAAGTTTTACAAACGCAAAAAACAGCTTCGCTGCAAAAATTTCTTCAAGAACTCGCTGCAACACCACAAACAGACTATTCGATGCGGCGTGCAGCAAGAGGACTTAAAAGGCCAGCGATTTGCAAACCTCCGTTACGAGATTCGAATGGTGACTGGGCAAGAACTGATTCTGAAAAAGGTGATCTATTTGTTAAGCACTTAGAAAAAGTATTTACACCGAATATTTCTGCTGATATTGTTGAACTGCCTCTCTTTACCTCTCTGCCCTGTCCTCTCTCTACCAGAAATACCGCTGAGATTTAACATGGCGGAGATTGAAAATACTATTACTAGTCTTAACATCAGAAAAGCCCCAGGTGTCGACAAAATAAGCAACAAAATGCTTCAAGAATTGCCTTTCATTGTAAACAGAATAATACTATTCGTTTTTAATGGTATTTTGCGGTTGCAATTCTATCTGGCAGAATGGAAGGTTCCGATGATTACTATGATACCAAAGCCTGGCAAGGATCACACAAAGGTTGAATCCTATCGGCCTATTACTTTATTGTCTAACATTTCAAAACTATTTGAAAAGCTGTATATGAGCAAGCTGATGCCTGTAGTGACTAGTAATGGGTGTATTCCAGATCATCAATTTGGTTTTCACAGACAGCATAACACTATTGAACAAAGTCACAGGCTTGTGAATGTTGTTAGTGACACTTTAGAGAAAAATATATATTGCTCAGCGCTCTTTATTAATGTCGCACAAGGTTTTGATAAATTATGGCACGAATGTCTAATACACAAATTAACACAAAATCTACCCGCAAACATCGTCAAGCTTTTAAAAAGCTATTTAAGTGAACGAAAATTTATAGTGCGAGAAGGCAACTTTTTAAGCCCTCTGCAGTCGATCGAAGCCGGAGTTCCCCAAGGCAGCATCTTCGGTCCCTTACTTTATTTAATATATGCCTCTGACATACCGATAAGCAGTAACATTCACACGTCAACATTTGCGTATGATACAGCTTTTCAGCGTTCATAAGCGTTCATGAAAATCCTGTAGAAGCTTCCCGGAATTTGCAAGGGTACGTATCAAAACTGGAAACATGGCTAGAACAATGGCGGATAAAAGTTAATGAGCAGAAATGTGCACACGTCACTTTTATGTTGCGCAGGGAAACATGCCCGTCTATACAAATCAACACCGAGACTATACCGCAACAAACTGTAGTCAAATATCTTGGCGTTCATCTTGATCGTCGTTTAACATGGAAATCGCATATAGACGCAAAGTTAACACAAATAAAATTAAAAGCAGCCCAAATGAAATGGCTTATTGGAAGAAACTCTATACTAAGCCTAGACTGCAAACTTCTATTATACAACGAGATCCTGAAACCAATATGATCCTATGGAATCCAGTTATGGGGCACTGCCTCAGCATCGAATGTCGAAAAAATTCAAAGGCGATAGAATAAGATTCTACGTACAATAACCGCAGCCCTCTGGTATGTCAGAAATCATCCAATTCATAAAGATCTAGACGTTCCGTTGGTGAAGACAGTATTTTCTAAACATGCGAAGAAATATATAAAAAAAACTTGGGTTGCACCCAAATCCACTTCCGCGCAATATTCTTCATTATAGAAGCCACACCCGGCTGAAAAGAAGGGATACTCTTTTTCTCAGCCGTTCACGAGAGATGTAAAACAACTAAAATTAACCGGTGACATTAAAAATTTTTTTTTTAGCCTTGGCTAAACTTATATTTAAGATTTTTAGATTTAATTGATATTACAATCTAAATTGAAGATTCAGTAAATAATAAAATTATCAAAATTTTACATTTATTTGAGCATATACTCAAGTATTTATGTTTAAAATTTTATTTATTTGTTGCGGGTTAGCAATATCTAGATATATATTTCGTTGGCAGCTATACCAATTCATCAGTAGATGTTTTACCCTTTATGTTTAAAAAATTCCAAAGCTCATCTATTTATACAAAAACTCACAAACATATTTTTGTGAATTACGAGTACAAAGCATAAAAATAGCCTTTAAAAAATTTTTTCAAACACACACAACAATAATTTTCCATTATGAATGTGTTTACTTTTCTGCCCGCTAACCCGCAACAAATAAATAAAATTTTAATAATAAAATTATCAAAAAAAAAAAAAATGTAAAATAATTTTTTGAACGGGCACTTTTTATCGCGGGGAGTATCATGCCCCTTCTTTGTATGGGGCACTTCCAGTATAGCTAGAAAGATGAAATTCTGTGGACAGGTAGGTCCTGATGAGAAATTAACGGGCAATTTTCAGCTGGGGGACTAGGGTTCCCCTTCTTTGTATAGGGCACTTCCAGTATAGCTAGAAAGCTGAAATTTCGTACACAGGTAGGCCCAGATAAGCAATACATATAAATATTTATACAAAAACAACTTAGTAAAAAGAGGTGAGATATGCACAAAAACATATACTTATGTGAAAATAAGGCCAAGTTCCTATCCAAAATATTTCGGCCGTAAAAAGTACTGAGATCAAAATAAGGACCAAGTTCTTGATAGGTACAATTCCATCTCATTTCTAAGTTCATCTAAGTTTTTCATGATAGAGTATTACTAACTTATGTGAGGCCTGTTTGTGTTGTTGCTAGACAAGAGCAACAGAGTATCGATATTTTTTTTTTGCTGTTTCTTAACAAAGGTAAACCGCGAAGCGATTACCTGCTCTGCAAAAAACACCCAATCAATAATTGAAATTTTAAATTCAATTATAAAATACATAATTCAGATTTTATGATTAAATGATTTTATTAAATGACTTTAACATTCTGGCCGCCTTGGCCAATATGGCCAAAACTGTATAATGTTTCCTTTAGGTGTTGCAGATGAGGCCATTCCACCATAGAGACTCTTCTAGTAATTGCTGAGTATCACAACCTCGGGAGCCCAAATCTACTGGGTTATCACCTGACCTTACTTGGCGCCACTGAATATTGCTAACGCTCCTCATTATATGTGCCGTGCGGTCAGCGATATAAGTATGTCTTCCATGTGTTTGGGGGGCTTCGATAGCCATCCTATGACGATAGAGGAATCTGTCCATATATACGTATATATATATCATAGTTATGGAATGACATCGAGTTGAGGACTTGCTTCATTAGTTTTGAGAGCAATACCGCTCCACAGAGTTCTAAACGAGGGAGACTAACTGCGTCGATTGGCACTACTTTTGTTTTTGATACATATAAATGTGACACAATGTCAGTATATGTTTCTATACGGAGATATATTGCTGCGCAGTAGGCCTTTTCTGAGTCATCACAGAATCCGTGGAGTTGAGTTGGTCGAGAGGGGGCAAAAGCAACCCATCGCGGAATCTTTAGGGTGGAGATTGCCGGGAGATTTTCAATAAATTTATTCCATCTTTCTAGAATGGTAGGCTTAACGTTTTTATCCCAAGCGGTGTCGTCCAACCAGAGCTGTTGGAGGATCATCTTGGATTGAATAAACATAGGATCGAATAGTTTTGCTACGGTGGAAAGAATTTGTCTTTTCATTATGGTTTTAGTTGGCGAAACAGCTTCAAGACTGTATGAAAAGCAATCAGTCAAGGCATTCCATTGGATTCCTAGAGTTTTGGTTGCACTTGTTTCTTGGAATTTGAGAAAACCTGGATGCAGGATAAGTCTTCTTTAGGGACCGATTCTAATATTTCGGAAGAGTTTGAGGTAATTTTTTTTGAGGGGGAATCCCGCGGATTTCAATACGAGGATGATTTGAGATAAGGATTCAATGGCTGCTTGTTTCTCGTGAGAACCTGATAGAATATCATCGACATAGGTAAAGTTCTGGAGAATCTCGGGCGAGTTGAAGAAGTGTCCTTATAGCTAAATATGGAGCACAATTCACTCCGAAGGTCACAGTTTTCAAAGCGTAATCTTTAAGGGGCTCGTGTGGGATCTGACGAAAGAAGATTCGTTGAAACTGAATCTAGAATCTGTCGGTACATTTTCTCGATATCGCCATTAAATACGTATCTACACAATCTCCACTTCAAAATCAAGCTCATTAAATCAGCTTGAAGAGTAGGGCCTACATGGAGTATGTCATTGAGCGATGATCCGGTACTAGTTTTCTTCGACGCATTAAAAGCTACCCTTACTTTGGTGCTCGTGCTCGTGGGTTTAATTACCGCATGATGGGGTAAATAAAAGAACATTAGACCGTGTGGAGTCACATTTTCTGCTGACACTGTGGGTCTCATGTGATTCACGTTTTTATAGGTTTCGGCCAATTCAGGCTTTTGGTTAAGGGAACGTTCCATATTATAAAAATGGGCCTTCGCGGCAGATCGGGATGATCCGAGACGTATTTCTATAGGGAATTCTGCTTTGATTGGAAGTTTCACGACATTTACTCCCGAAGCCAAACAGTTCCGTTGCTTCAGGCGAGATGTAAGTAACTCCGCTTTTTGCTTTGACAGCTCGAGATCTCTCACCAAATCATTCAGTTCCGGCTGCGTAAAATTTTGCAATTGCGACACCTGTTGAAATTCATTATCACTGCTTGTGTCTGTCTCTTGTGATGATTCGAAATATTCAATCGTTGAATCGGGGCTCTTAGGATGAGGAAATTCACTTAAATGTGGAACTGGAAGCAAAACATGCTACTGTCGCATAAACCCATTTGGCAATCTTTCCAAAACCAGTGGATTTGCTCAGGCAAGTAACAAAATAAATTGTCGAAAAAAATAAAATATTCGGAAAATATGGGATTTGAATTTATTCACTCAATTGCTTAAACTTTGTCATTTTTAGGTCGATTTTCTTCTGGTTGGTCTTAGTTCTTGAGTTAGAGTATCTTCTTTACGTACATGAAGAGAAACCAGACGTTTTTAAACGATTGGTACTTTTCCGTCAGCACAGAATCACTGTAAAATATGATTTTTTTGAAAATGAGCCCTATTTTCATCGATACGTTTTGAACCGCTTTACCAATCAAATATCCGATTATACATATTTGTTTGTCCTCTTAATACCTTGCTTTGGGTACCAAGAACGAATCAATCGGACATTTCTTGCACGAGATATGATTTGTCAAGTAAAATAAAGATCGAAAAAATGAAAAAATTACAATATCTCAAAAGCTGTTGCATAAAAAAAAATTTTTCCTTGATTTTCGAATTCAGCGGAAGAAAATACATAACGAAATCTATATATCTTATCAAATGTACATGAAAAAATTTCATTTTGTAAAGAAGTCTAGCAAAAAGCGAGCTCTCTGGAAATAGATTTTCTCCAAGAGCGACCCAATATTCTTAAAAAGTCCATTAAAACAATGTTTATTATTTGCCAAAACTTTTTTATGAACGGTTTTTAACAATAATTTTTCTCAATATTTATTGTCATTTGAATACTATATTTAAGTTTTAGAATCACTGTGCCAATACTTTTGTGTACATATAAAATTCTGTCTGTAGATCCAGTATGTAGCACTATAAACCAAATATTATGTATTATTTCTGAATCCTTATATATGTTTCTGTTTAAGGAATTTGGCTGCAAATCCTTTTAATTGCAATTGTCATTTGGCATGGTTTTCTGATTGGCTGAGAAAAAAGGCGTTAAGTGGTGGTGCAGCACGTTGTGTTGCTCCATCCAAGGTGCGCGATGTACAACTAAAAGATTTGCCTCACAATGAGTTTAAATGCACTTTTGATAATAGCGATGGTTGCCTGGGGGAGGACTATTGTCCACCAATGTGCAGTTGTACTGGAACTATTGTACGTTGCTCCCGTAGTAATTTAACAGAAATTCCCCGAGGAATACCAAGTGAAACAACAGAGCTATATCTAGAGTCCAATGAAATAACAACGATTCACCAGAATCGCATACATCATTTAAAATCACTCACCCGGCTGTAAGTATCAAAGTTTGCAATTTCATTGAAAATTTTTACTTATACATAGTTTTATTGCAGAGATTTGAGTAATAATCAGATAACAATGCTTTCGGACTTCACATTTGCAAACCTCTCGAAACTTTCCACGTTGTAAGTGCTCAATTGATTCCATACCATAATTAATCAATTTTAATCCTGTTACGATTTTTAATCTATTCATGTCATAGAATTATATCATACAACAAATTGCAATGTTTGCAACGCAATGCACTAAGTGGCCTTAACAATCTTCGAGTACTTTCTTTACATGGAAACCAAATTTCTATTATGCCAGAAGGTTCTTTCGAAGACTTGAAATCTTTAACCCACATGTATGTATATAAGTATAAACATATTTTTAAAAAATTTATAGAATGAATAATAATGAATATGTATACGTTGATTTTTAGTGCACTTGGAAACAATCCCTTGTATTGTGACTGTTCGCTCAAATGGTTTTCTGATTGGATAAAACTGGATTATGTCGAGCCAGGAATAGCAAGATGTTCAGAGCCCGAGTATATGAAAGATAAACTTATATTATCTACCCCGTCTCACAATTTCGTATGTAAAACTAAAATCAGCAACGATATATTAGCAAAATGCGACTCGTGCTTCACATACCCTTGTCAAAATAAAGCGAAGTGTATTCCGTTACCTTCCAAGGATTATCAATGTCTTTGCCATCCTGGATTTCATGGCAAACATTGTGAATACATGATTGATGCTTGTTATGGAAATCCATGTCGAAATAATGCCACCTGTTCTGTTTTAGAAGAAGGCCGTTTTAGTTGCCTCTGTGCCGCCGGTTATACAGGAGCTCGATGCGAAACCAACATAGACGACTGCTTGGGTAAAGTGAAATGTCAAAATAATGCAACTTGTATAGATGGCATCGAATCATACACATGCGAATGTCAACCAGGATTTGCCGGTAAGTGCCTGTTCTATAAGTCAAACATTCACAATGTTATAACATTTTTTTATCGATTAGTTGTATAAAGCATAGTTTAGACGATATGTTAAAGCAGCATATTTAATATGAAAAATTAGCTACAAGTACCAGCATATCGTATTAACGCAATTTTTTTCCAGCATACGTATGTATACCAATATTTGCTAACACTTTGTAAAAAATGCCATCAAAGGAATGTTGACAATTTTAGCATATCGTGTAAACAGCATAAAGTGCTCGACAAATTTTCCGCGTATGATGGGAGATATATTATTTGTTGAAAAGCGTATTCAAGCTTTTCAGCATTTGGCTAAGCTATAACTTATTTTATAATTTTGTATATGAACGTACAATATACACCATATTTTTTAATATTAACAATTTTTAATGTTTTTTGTTTTTATAAATCAATTTAATTTCTTACTAAACTTATAATCGCCCAGGTTCCACATTCGTAAAATGAAATGGAACTTGGAAGTGAAATGAAAAATAAAATTATTAATGTACAAATGAGAAATTTTATTTTTCGGCTTAAGTTCAGTTTTTATTGAATTAATGAAAATTCAGATATTTCAGATTATTTTGAAAAACATTAGTATGTATGTACATTCAGACTAGCAGAACATATCAGTATACCGATTTCAAGGCCGCTACACTTCTCGTCAGCGTTCGTTTCTCCATTTTCACAATTGATGTAAAGTGGATACTAATTGGGAAAGAATATCAACTTTTTAACCAAGTTTTCAAATGAAATAGAATACGAGAATTAATTTAATTCATTTTTATATTCTATTTTTACATATTGAAACAATTTTGGTTAGTACGAAATTCCCCATATCTGATTGCTCACTATGCAACAAACACTCATAGTCTGTTATACTCAAAGTATTCTATTTTGCAATTATAACGTTCTTTTGTTCATTTTTACAACGGCGAAAGAGATGGGAAAAATAATATTAAAAATTACGAAAATCGTTTCGCGATTTTAAGCGAACAAAGAGATGAAGACATAAATGTAACAAGTTCGTGTAAACCACCAACGATATATTTACGGGAAAAGAATTCTATTTTGCTGGGAAAATCAACGAAACAAAAATTCAGGTAGCTCAGGAAAATAATTACCGAAGAATAGTCTCATGGTTTGAGTCAAAGAATAAAAATTTTTATACATATCAACTGAAGAGTGCTAAAGGCCCAAAAGTCGTTATGAAGTATTGATTCTAGCGTGAATCCAGAAGAGGTCTGGCCTTGAAAATAGAGGCTTCATGGTGAAAAATGTTTCAAACCTTAAAAATAGAGAACACATCCCCCAACCAATATTTAGAGTCGAGTTACAGCCAGGTGACATAAAAAAATGAATCGCATGCCATATATAATTTGAGGTATTTGCTGCACCGAAGAATTGCAGTTGAACTGCCACATAAAAGAGCTGGGCCTACCCAATGCCTGAACTTTCAAGAATTTCGGCGCACCAAAACTTATTGCAAGTTGCCTACCGTCTACGTTGTATGTGGTTACCGCTAACTGTGACAAATTGAAAGGTAATCCCAGGCAAAAAAAAATATGTTGTAATTGCGGCGGGGGGTTTTTTAAGAGTTCGTCAAACAAAAAAAGCTATGCTACTCCCGCTCAGCCTAAAACCCTTTTAAACCACCCATAGTTACCTCAACCGTCTACCAGCTAGAATCAATATTCAAACGTTTTCAAGTCTAACGCGACTAGTGCTCAACAACAACCTAATAGTAAATTTAAATACGCTAGTATTTTAAAAAGTAAACTGAATACAGCGCAAAAACCGGTACCAACAAACGAAGTTTCAGGTCGTATTGAAGCCTCAATAGAGAGCTTAATACAAAAAGTAAATACATTTACTCGCAACATGTCCTATATGATGCATGTTGAAAATGCAGTCTACCTTGTTGCAGGCTGTATTAAACAAACCATGAACTTCAAAATCTGTTTTTGGAAGGCAAACTGCATCTGCCAACATAAAAATGAAATATAATATTTTCTTCTGGATAATCAAATCGATGTTATGCTTATTCCAGAAAATCATTTGACCTCTTGAAGCTATTTTAGAATTAGTGGATATAACTTCTACGACACCAAGGATCGTCTAGGTAGAGCTTGTGGTGGCTCTGGAATCCCAATAAAAACTCGAATAAAACACTACCTGCTAAATGACCTTCGTGAAGAATATCTTCATTGAAAATTTTTATCAAGAGCTTGTGATATCATCTGCTTATTCTCCTCCCAGGTTTTCAATTTCAGAGAGTCAATTTACCGCATTTTATAGCTGGCGACTACAATGCTAAACACACATTTTGGGGTTCACGTTTAATCAGTCCTAAGGGTCGTGTTTTGTTTAACACAATTTCTAAAATGGGTTTGAACGTAGTTTCAAGTGGTGAGCCAACATATTGGCCAACGGATCGACAAAAAATTCCTAACGTTATCGACTTTGGAATTGTGAAAGGTGTGCCCAGCGAAATGATGATTAAAATTGAAACATCTTTGGATTTATCTTCAGATCACTTTTCTACTATTGTCCCTATATACTCACACAAAACTGCAACACCTAATTGTGATTTACCGCTGACATCTGCACGTATTAACTGGCTGAAATACAAAAAATATTTGAGTGCTCATTGCACGGATATGCCGTGAGAACACCTTCTGTCTCCATTACTTGTCTAAATGCAAAAAAAAAGCCCCAGGTATTGATAAAATAAGCAACAAAATGCTTCAAGAACTACCTTATGTTGCAAAAAGAATAATACTATGAATTTTTTATGGTAGTTTAAGACTGCAATACTATCCAACTAAATGGAAGGTTTTACTTATTACTATGATACCAAAGCCTGGCAAGGATCACACAAAGGTTGAATCCTATCGGCCTATTAATTGATTGCCTAATATGTCGAAATTTTTTTTAAAAGCTGTATATGAGCAAGCTGTCTTCTATAGTGACTAGCAATGTATGTATTCCAGATCATAAATTTGGTTTTCGCAGACAGCATAACACTATTGAACAAACTCACAGAGTTCTGAATGTTGTTAGTGACACTTTAGAGAAAAATATATATTGCTCAGCGCTCTTTATTGATGTCGCACAAGCTTTTGATAAATTATGGCGCGAAGGTCTAATACACAAATTAACACAAAATCTACCCGCAAACATCGTCAAGCTTTTAAAAAGCTATTTAAGTGAACGAAAATTTATAGTGCGAGAAGGCAACTTTTAAGCAGGCGATCGAAGCCGGAGTCCCTCAAGGCAGCATCTTCGGTACTCTACTTTATTTAATATATGCCTCTGACTTACCGTGAAGCAGTAACATTCACACGTCAACATTTGCGGATGATGCAGCTTTTCTAAGCGTTCATGAAAATCCTATAGAAGCTTCCCGGAATTTGCAAGGGTACGTTTCAAAACTGGAAACATGGCTAAAACAATGGCGGATAAAAGTTAATGAGCAGAAATGTGTACACGTGACTTTTACGTTGCGCAGGGAAACATACCCGAGACCATACGCCAAAACACTGTAGTCAAATATCTAGGGGTCCATCTTGATCACCGTTTAACGTGGAAATCGCATATAGACGCGAAGTTCACACATATGAAATTAAAAGGGGCCCAAATGAATTGGCTTATTGGAAGAAATTTTATACTAAGCCTAGACTGTAAACTTCTATTATACAACGTGATCCTGAAACCAATATAGGGAACTGCCTCAGCATCGAGTGTAGAAAAAAATTCAAAGGCGACAAAAATTCTACGTGCAATTACAGCAGCCCCTGGTATGTCAGAAATCATCGGATTCGTAAAGATCTAGACGTTCCGTTGGTGAAGACAGTATTTTCAAAACACGGGAAAAAATATATAAAAAACTTGAGTTGCACCCAAATCCACTTGTGCGCAATATTCTAGAGTATAGTGGTCATACCCGGCTGAGGAGGAGTGATACTCTTTCTCTAAGCCGTACACGAGAGATGGAAATCAACAAAAATCAACCGTTGAACTTAAAAATTTTGTTCAGCATTGGCTAAACATACTATATTTTACATTTTTTAGATTTATGATTTGAACATAGATTTAAGATTCAATAAATAATAAAATTATCAAAAAAAAAAAAAAAAAAACAATATCAGCTGAAGAGTGCTAAAGGCATATCAGTCATTATATAAAGTATAGATTCTAGCGTGGATCCAGAAAAGGTCAAGTCTGGCCTTGAAAATAGTGGCTTCAAGGTGAAAACTGTATCAAACATTAAAAATAGAGAAAAAAATCCTCCAACCAATATTTAGAATCGAGTTACAGGCAGGTGACATTAAAATAAAAAAAAATTAATCACATCCATTTTATGATGTAAAGTATATATTGCACAGAAGAATTACAGTTGAGCAGAAACATAAAAGAGCTCCACCTATCCAATGCCTGAACTGCCAAGAATTTGGGCACACGAAAATTTATTGCAAGTTGCCTACCGTCTGCGTTGTATGTGGAGAGTTATACAGTACCGCTAACTGCGACAAAATGAAAGGTGTTACCAAAGCAAAAAAAAAATTTGGCAATTGCGGCGGAAACCGCCCTGCTAACTATTCGTTTTTTAAGAGTTCGTCGAACAGAAAAAACAATTCTACTCCTGCTCAGCCTAAGACACCTTTAAACTACCCACAGTTACCTTAACCGTCAACCAGCAATGATCAATACTCAAACGTTATAAAGTCTAAAACGACTCTTGCTCAACAAAAACCTAATAGTCAATTTTCATACGCTAATATTTTAAAAGTAGGTTAGGTTAGCAGGCTGCTGGTTAGGCTTTTGCACTAAGTACATTTAAATTCAAAAACATATTTTTAAAAATTCTCAGAGTAATTCCAAGTACAAAAGGCGATCAAAGCAAGTAACTACAAAACAAAACAAAACAAAAAAAAAACAAAACATTTATTCTCTTTATACGCTCAGAGTATTTGTATTTACTCATTCTTATTCACTATAAGTAGAGTAAAGTAAACATTTTTTTTGCGAATATTCTGTAAGTATTTTGCTAGGTTCTTATTTTACCATGTGGGTATTTTAAGCATTTTCTTGGTTTTTATTTTTAGCATTAATTTACCAGTTAATTTTATGGAATATACATATGTACATACCTATCTAAGTATATACAACTATTGATATGTTGATAGTTTGATCTTTACATCAAATTAAATAAAAGCGAAATTTCATACAAACCAAATAAAACTTACAAAAATACTCAAGTATTTTAGTAAATAGGTTAAGTAGAGCTTGTCTTTACTTAATGTGCTTGGTTCTTATTATGCTTAGTTCTTACATGCTTTAATACTTGCTGTATTTATTTCGTACAGAAACAGTATTTATTGTGTTTGTTTCTTATAATAGAGAACAGAAGAAGGTATAGTAAAGAGAGGGTATAATAAAACAAATACACGAAAAAAAGAGAATGTATTTAAGTATTTGTTTTTTGTACTTTTGCAAAAGCCTACTGCTGGTAAAGGGAAGATTAGTTTCCAGCTCACTTGAGTCCTGATGTGGTCCCATTGTGCTGCCTGTAGTGAAGGAGAGTAATAGAGAAAGAGAGATTAGAAGAGTCAGAAAAAGAGTAGGCAAAGGAGGGACAGAGAAGAACAAGAGAAGGACAGGTGGAAAAAATTGAAGCCAGGGGTAAGTCTTGCAGTGGAACGGGCAGGATGTCAAGCCCACTATTGGGCGTATCATCCACTGCTCAAGGAGCTAAGACAACCGAGTTCCGTATCTGAGAGCTCGGAGAGGGTACTGAAGGATCTGCTACCTAGAAAGCGAAGGCGGTGATCCGCCATAGCTGGGCAGAGGCATAGAAGGTGTGCAACGCTTTCTTCTTCTTCCTCGTCATTGCAGCTGGAGCAGTATTTATTGTATGGTAGACCCATGCGTCTGGCATTCCCAATAGGGAATATCACTCCCTACCCCCTACCACCGAAGGAGCCATCAGAGTTTTCACTAATGGCTCCAAAAGAGGCGTAAACACTGGGGGAGGTTTCTATCTGGAAAACTTCAACGTCAAGGTTCCATTCAAACTTCGGGATGGCTGTAGCGTCCTGCAAGCCGAAGTCTCGGCCATTACAAGAGCGGCATGATGGCTTAGGTATTATAGGATATCGGAAGACATCCATATTTTTACCGACAGCAAAGCGGCCATTGCTGCTATCAATGGTGTATACACTACATCGACGGTGGTAAACGAATGCCGGAAGTCTCTAAACGAGATAGCGAGACATTCAAGAGTAACACTAGTCTGGATTCCAGGGCACTCAGAGTGCACTGGTAACGATATTACGGACGAAACTGCCAAAAAGGGCGCATCATTGAGCAACTCGATGATATGTCACTTCGTTGGCATTCCTCTATCTCACTGCAAGCGATTGATCCAGCAGGAATCATACAATCTTGCTCAAGAAAGGTGGGAACAAGAGCACACCTGTCGAGTCGGCAGGTCCACTTGGCCCCGCTATAACCTGCACAGAACTTGCGATCTACTCAGGCTTGGTAAATGTCACACAAGACGACTAGTAACAGTGCTAACGGATCAATGACTACTGCAGAAGTTGTAACGATGAGGAGGAAGAAGAAACAGTTCTTCATCTTCTATGTCAATGCCCCGCGCTTAACAGCATTAGGTCGGTTACTATGGGCTCCAACACTCTGCCAGACCTCGACAGTGTGGCGAACATGGGGCTTACCAACATATCCTCCTTCTTGCAACAATCAGGATGGTTTGATTCGGCGACAGGGCAATTACAGGCAATTGAATAACCAATTGACTGAGCCCTGTCTGCTGTAGGGTATCACAAAGGGACCGAATTAAACGGACTCAAGTGCGTCACGTCTCAGATGTGGCGGCCCTCGAAACCTAACCTAACCCTTTGCGTCTGGCATGGCGCAGTGTCCCGTGATTGTCGCCACAATATTGCGCAATTGCATTTTGGGAAAATTCAGCATATTTTTGGTTCTGTTGACGTCTAGGCAAGGCCACAGTGCCCTCGCTGTGGTGCAGGTTGGCTCATTTACCCATCTGGTTTCTGCCATCTGCATAAGAGCTTCCTCAATTTGCCTCCAGCAGGCCAAGAGTGGAAGACCACAGAAGTTTCCAATTTCAGCAGCCTCTAGCTCTGTACCTCTCCTGGCCGGATTGTCAGCGATGACGTTGCCCGTGTTTTCCCCGTATCCCCGCATCCATATAAGGGTAACACTAGAAAAATTTGCCACTGTATTAAGTGATTTCCTACATTCCAGAGTGAGAAGGGATGTTGTGTACACACCCGAGAGTGCAATTGTGGCAGGTTTGCTGTCGGTTATGATTTGAATAACTCTGTTAGTTATCCGATAGTACCGTAGCCAATTTGTTGCCTTTTTGATGGCGGATATTTCAGCTTGTAAGATAATACATTCGTCCGGGAGTACGAAGGAAATCCTGATCCCGAATTCTTCAATGTAGACACCTCCGCCAACCCTGGAGCCCCGTTTAGAGCCATCCGTGAACACTCGTAAGGCCTCATGCGGTGTATGGGGAGGTCCTCCGATAAAGGGTAGTTAAATACTCTATTAAAGGATGGTTTTGGAATGCAATAGCCGATGAGATCAGGGATAATTCCAATGGTCTCTACAATGCTAGAATGACCCCATGGTCGTGGTTTCCATGCATCAATTGTACTAAGTCGTACCGCAGTGCGTAGTGCTAACTTCCTAGCCAACAGATCAGCCGGAAGCCAGCCCAGCATAGCGAAAAGAGCCTTTTTAGGCGTAGTTCTAAGGGCACCAGTTATCATGATTGCCATTAAGCGGAGAGTTCTCTCAATTCGCTGTCGGTTTGTTGCCAAGTCCAGTGCTTTCCACCAGATTGCTATACCGTAGAAAATTGTTGGTTTGATAACCGTTTCAAATATCCAATTAATCCCTTTGGGAATTATACCCCAGGAGGGACCAATGGCTTTCCTGCAAACATATAATGTGGCTACGGCTCTTGTTGCACGAGCGTAAAGATTGTCTCAATGTTAATTTATTGTCAAGGATAATGCCTAAAAATTTGGCCGTATCCGATAGGGCTAGTGTAGTGCCATTTATTTTGGGTAAAGTGAAAGTGGGACTTTTGTATCTTCTAGTGAAGCGCACTAGTTCCGTTTTGGTTGGGTTGACACTGAGGCCGTTCTGTGAACAACAGTTGCTGACCTCGCTAAGTGCATCTTCCAACCTGTGCGTAATTGTGTCAAGATGGAAGCCCGATATAGCCACTGCCACATCATCTGCATATGCAAGAGTATTGACGCACATGGACTCCAGTTTCCTTAGCACAACGTTTATTGCCACATTCCATAGCAGAGGAGATAAGACACCACCTTGTGACGTACCTTTGTGGGCATACCTGGTGATGTGCGCTTCCCCCATGGTAGATGTGATGGCTCTGCGTTCAAGCAAATTCTTGATGAATTGACATAATGATTGGTCTATTCCTAGCTCTGTGAGAGCTCGGGCAATAGCATCCGAGTTGATATTGTTAAAGGCGCCCTCAATGTCCATGAAGGCCATCAGAGTATATTTCTTATGTTCAAGTGACCCTTCAATGTGACCTACGAGCGAATGTAACGCCGTTTCAACCGATTTGCCTTTGGTGTTGATTGGCTGATAAAAGATTTTTGTCGATTATCATAGTTCTAATGTGAACGTCGACCAGTCTTTCTAAAGTCTTTAAAAGAAAAGATGTAAGGCTGATACGTCTTAAGTCCTTTGCCTTCGAGTGCGATGCTTTTTACCTTTTTGGGATGAAAATTACGTCGCATTTGGTCCATATGGAACCAGGTAAGACATGCTCTGTAAATTGTGAGCAGCCAAGGTGTCACAAGGTCTAAATTGTGTTGTAGATCTGCAGGAATGATTCCGTCCGGACCGGGTGATTTATACGGATGGAAACTTTTTATAGCCCAGTGAAGTCTGTCAGTAGTTATTTCTACGTTCGTCACACCCCGGGCAGGTGGGGAAGCGTTTTGTACTTCCATAAAAGGAGAGCAGCCTGGAAAGTGAGTTTCCCTTAGGGCTTCTAGGGACTCCAAGGAGTTTGTAGTCCATTTTCCATCTTGTTTCTGGATGAATCCAGGTACGGACGGTTATTTGGCTAGAATTTTACGTAGCCTGTTTGTGTCGGAGAGGGATTCCACATTGCTGCAGAAATCTTTCCAGGACTTACATTTTGCGTTTCTAACTTGATTTTTCAATTTATTCAATGAGGCTTTGTAAAGAGCCCAGTTACCTGTTCTTTTAGCCCCATTAAAGAGTCTGCGGCAGCTCCTGCGAGACTCCTCTAAGCTGGCAGACCACCAAGGTGGTTTGCTATTTTTGCGTTGTGTGGAAGGTTTGCAAGATATTCTTGTTGCTTCCTTAAAAGCATTAGGTAGATCGCGGACAGCTAATTCTATATCAGCTACTTCCTCTATGATTGGAGGATGTGCAATTCTGTTGGTGAGGATATTCTTATGTTCCTCCCAGTTCGTTTTACGTCTGTATAGAAAAAGTTTGGTATTTCCGTTTGTTATACTAATATTGAATTCAATATAGCGGTGATCAGAAAAGGAGCAGTCAGATGAGACCCTCTAGTCCCTAACTATATGAGCATGTCTCGCACTAACAAGTGTAATATCTAGTACCTCTTGTCTGTTGGAGACTACAAAAGTTGGTTCTGAACCTCGATTTAACACTACTAAGTTTTTATCAATAATGAAATCGAATAGACACTCACCTCTTTCGTTGGTGTTTGAGCTACCCCAGATATGGTGATGTGCACTTGCATCCGCACCCAAAGGATTGTTATTCTTTTCAAGTTGGCATTGTGTGGCATTTTTTGGACCAGATTATGTGGTGGTTGGTCCGCATGGTCATGCGCCATGTAGCAGGATAGGATCCATATGGTGGATCCTCCTGTCTCCAATGCTGCAGTTACAGTGTCTCCATCACTAAAATCGGAGAGAATGAAGATATTGAGATTTGCTTTTGCTAAGATACAGCATCGAATGTTTTTGTCATTGTTACCTGTTTTTGTTACATACAGCAGTTTGTAGCCAGTGGTACGGAGTCCAAGTATTTTGCCGTTTTTGGTCCACGGTTCTTGGACTAGCACAATATCCTCCCCTTTTTCTGAAAGGCGGAGGGTTAACGCAACTGATGCAGTCTTAGAGTGGTGCAGATTGACCTGCAGTTCTTTCGCCATTGTTCGCGTCGGGGTCATAGACGGTATTTGCCTCGGCATCTCGCTGACTTCAGGACTGCGTCATCGTCATCTCCGAAAATGAGTCCCTCCAGGAGATCCCCAACCAAACCTGCTGTTTGATGATTGAGAACTTCCTGAAGTGACCGAATCCGCGGAGTCCTCTATGACATCCGTACCGGATGGCTTATCAGCTGTTTTTGTTGGCTCCTACGCTTGGCCGCTAGAGTTGTCGGGATCGCGTTCGCCATCACCGTGGTACACACAGATCCTGATTCCCATGAAACCGTAGAAACCCAGGCCCTGTCTGTCCCGAAGTAGAGCCAACGTCTCCTTATTCACGACAACGATCACCTTCCGCCCCAAAAACCTTGACCACCTTCCAATCGGAAGGTCAGGGTTCGCACGACGGAAGATGCTCAGGATAGCCTATGGGTCATGCGGCTCTGCCTGAATAGTCGCAACTGCTCTCGGTCTACGAGAAATTTCGTTTACCGGGACCAGTTCCAACCTCGCGCCAGGCCTCACTTCACCAAGAGACTCGATCACCAACTTGAGCTTGGTGACCGACCTCTCGTCCGTGCAATAAACGAGTTTTACACGGGTCTGGACCCAGTGAGCGTGCGTGAATTGAGGCGAGGTTTCTTGGACCTCGTTGGTATTGAGCAGGTAGTCTTCAAGCAGCCTTTAACAGATCAATCCCCATTGAGCATGATCGATTGATCCGTCGCTGTTGCTGCGATCAAGAAAAGCTCTTATCAGCGGATTTTTTGCAACCTCGCTGTAAGACCTGCACATGATTTTGCCGTCCACCTGTCTCGGTTTTTTGTTTAAGAGCTGCATCTGCTGCTGAGACGAATCCTCTCCTGATCTTTGTATATTTGGGCTAGAAGTTGCAGCCGGTTTGGCTGTGCCGTCAGGAGAAGATCCGTCTACAGTAGCCAGATGTGCTTTGGCTCAAGCTAGCGAGGATTTCTCCGCCCTAGTCAGTTCCGCCTCCGTTTTATTGCCAAACCGCTCGATATAGCGTCGAGCGGCCCGTGTCTCGGATATGGCTTTACGGGACGAGAACTTCATCATGCCCACACTCGTACCAAGCACCAACATAAACTGCCTGCTTGAGCCGAGTGCCTTCATATTCCATTATGTTGATCAAAAACACCTAAGACCTCGGCCTGACATAATTCCACGTGTACCCCTGGTGTATTGAGCACACGTAGCATTAAGCCCGACCCGAGTCATGCCTTTCACTTATCAACCGTTTGCTGATTAATAAGCCACTGGCATGACTTTACCCCTATCCGCCACCTGGGGACGCGCCCGATGGGAGACTACCACCTCCATACGGGTTTTAAAAAGTAACCAGGCTACAGAGCAAAAAACAGTACCAGAAAATGAAGATTTGGGGTCTAATTTTAGTCGTATTGAAGCCTCAATAGAGAGCTTATTTTATTATAAGGTTTTCCAATAAGAGTGATATGATTTCTTTAAAAAAAACATACTTAGAGCCTCTTTCACCAATTCTATTTAAATGTCAATTCATATTTAAACGTAGTTATTCATTTTCACCAACATATTCTCTTTACACATTTAAAAGCTGTTTGAATTGGTAGCAATATCCATTTAAATACTGATTTTGCATCTCTCACACAACAGCTGTCTCTAGCGACACATACATACACAAAAAAAATTTTTCATATTAAATAACAAAGGGCTACCATACTTTCTGGTGTTTTAGTATAGAAGTTGGTGAAAATGGAATTGTTTTAAATAGAATTTAAATAAAGATCTTTAATTAAATTAAACTATGTTTAAATTTGTTTGGTGAAAGAGACTCTTATTGTTAAGGAAATTTAAACCTTTTTTTATATGTACTTATATTAATTGTAATATTTTCTTTTTAATTACTACGAACTGTTTATTATTAATATTTGTACAGGCTAAATTTCGTAAATATTTATAATCAGAGAAATATTAGGTAGACATTGTTAACATATTTCGAGCAAAAAAAAAATTACAATTAATATGGCTGTGCTAATTATATGGTAAAAAAACGAACATTAATCAAAAATATGCTTAAGTTTAAAAATCAAACCAAAAAAGTTTGTCTTAAGTAGAACAAAAAATCAGGAGATTGGGCATTGTAGGATATAATTCGCTGGAAGCACTGTAATGTTTAATATATAACAAATAAAAACAAAAAATAAAAAATTCCCCAGCTAGCATCCAGTAAAAATAAGTCGCGTATTCTATTTGTAATTGTGTATAAATAGAGTATGTAATGACGTTCAACGAAGCTACCTAAAAATTAGTGAAAAAGCATTTGCACATGAATACTGACGAGGCTTAGTAGCTTTTACCGAAAAACAATGTTTGTTTCTATTCAGCTAGTGCTGTTGAAAAATATTAAATTTTTCCTTTGTTTCTCGAAATATGTTAACAATGTCTACCTAATATTTCTTTGATTATAAACATTTACGAACTTTAGCCTGTACAAATATTAAAAAATATTAAAACTTTTTTATTTAATGTGTAGTACAATCGATACAATTAAGTTCTAAATAAAACGTCATTAA
The DNA here is from genome assembly GCA_947311025.1 of Lypha dubia. NCBI lineage: Eukaryota > Metazoa > Arthropoda > Insecta > Diptera > Tachinidae > Lypha > Lypha dubia. The sequence continues at coordinate 34,906,202 of OX371264.1, read as the reverse complement.
AATGGCTTCCACGACTTACTCTGCAGAAACGAATTCGATGAACCCAATTTTCGAGCACTTTTTCCACTAGCAATGCACTTTAAAGAATGTTGGACATTTGAGTAATCCAATGAAATGTGATTTCGGTAAAAGTAACAGATATGACATGTTGTAACACATGCATTCATAACAATAGTCTAATAGTGTTAAATCACAACTTCTTGGATGCAATTCAATATCACAATTTCTTCAAATAATTGAATCGTTATCATTTTCAAGTTGTTCCAAGGCAAAATCAACAAATTCACGACGTTTACGATGGTCCAATGGCTTCAGTTCTTGAGTGAGAACAATTTTATACGGATGCAAACCCAAATTCTTTCTCCAAATCCGCCAGGTTGTGTTTTGAGACAGTCCAAATATTTGAGAAGGTCTTGGAATCTACAAATTGCAGTCTTCAGCAACACTTGCCTGAAAGGCAGCAATATTTGCATTACTTCGAGTGGTTCTTTGTCTTATTGGCACTTGAACATTATGTAAAGAAAATGTAAGCTCAAAATTTTAAACAATTCGACGAATAGCGAGCACACTTGGACGATTATTACGACCATAAAATGACAAAAGCACACGAAAAGTTGCAAGAATCGTTGGAGAACGATTATTTTGATAATAAAACTGAATAATTTGTAAACGTTGTTCTTGCGTTTGTAAACACTATTGAATACAATGAAAAACAAATGACAGATCATGACATATTACAAATGGCCGAAACTTCACTTCAAAATCCTATTGGAAAAACTTTTACAAACAGTAAATACTTTTACTCTCAACATGTCCTGTATGATGCAGGAAATGTTGAAAATGCAGTCTACCTTGTTGCAGGCTATATTCAACAAACCATGAACTTGGAAATCTGTTTTTAGAACGCAAACGACATAAAAATGAAATAGAATATTTCCTTCTGGATAAACAAATCGATGATATGCTCATCTCACAAACTCGAAGCTATTTCAGAATTAGTGGATATAATTTTTACGACACAGAGGATCCTCGAGGTAGAGCTTGGCTTATTAATTCTAATAAAACGCGAATAGCACGCTACCATTGTGAAGAATAGTTTCAAGCAACAAATATCTGCATTATAAATTATTATCATCTGTCTATTCGCCCACTGATTTTAAATTACCGAGAGTCAATATACAGTCTTGGGCACCCGTTTTCTTGCAGCTGGCGTCTACTATGCTAAAAACATTTTTTGGGGTTCACGTCTAATCACTCCTAAGGGTCGTGTTTTGTTTGACACAATTTCTAGAATGAGTTTGAATGTAGTTTCAACTGGCCAGCCAATATATTGGCCATCAGATCGACAAAAAATTTCTGATGTTATCGACTTTGGAATAGTGAAAGGTGTGTCCAGCGAATTGATTGAAGTTGAAGCATTTTTGGATATATCACACAGATCACTCTAACTTATTTTTAACCACGGTAAGCAGCTTTATATTTCAATGGATGTGATGTGGCAATTTTGTCAAATAAAATGTCAAAATAGGAAAAAATATAAAACTATAAAGAAAACGACCATAATATTTTGCGCCATAAACCTTTTGTTTTGAAAACTTTAAATCTTATTGTTAATTGCATCAGTTAATCGATGTATGCAATGGCTTACTAGCGACTGTCTCATAGATATACTTTATTGGTCTCGTACATACCTTTGGTAACATCCATTTCATAGAAAAGTAAAGTCGCTAACACCTGCAAATATTGCTACGTTTTTAGAACTTTTCGTAAAAACGCTTTTAGTATTTTCCACAGGTTCGTTATATCGCAAATGAAATAAGTATATAGTATCTAGGCGCACGGTAGTGCGCCAGACCAAGTTCGGCCACGCAGTGTGTATATTTACACGAAACCATTCGAGCTGTTTTTACCCCCTCATAACTTTGCTCCTCTTGATAATAATAAAATAAAACTTGAAACATAAGGTCTCCCCACAGAGGTGACCTCACAGGTTAAATTTAAAAGTTCTACCATAAAAGCTTCCCGAGATATTAAGGTGTGAAAAATCCATATTTTAGTATATATTCACTGACTCATTAATATTATTGGACACTTCCAGTAAAGCTAGAGTGCTGAAACTTGGTACAGAGGTAGGTCTTGGTGAGAAAATAATCAGAAAAATCTGAAAACGGGCACTTTCCACTAGCCTTCTTTGTATGCTTGAAAGCTAAAATTTGGTACGCAGCCAGTTAGTGATGAGAAATTACCGAAAATGGTTTTTTAACGGGTACTTTTCGTCTGGGGGACAATCATGCCCCTTCTTTGTATGGGGCACTTCTAGTTGAGCTATAAAGCTTAAATTTCGTACACAGGTAGGTCCTGATGAGAAATTAACAAAAATAATTTTTAAACGGGCACTTTTCACCTGGGGGGTTTATCAGATCAAAATAAGGACCAAGTTCTTGATAGGTGCAATTCCATCTAATTTCTAGGCAACCTGTAAGCTTGGCAAAATTTGTTTGCCCTTCTAATATGGGAAAGAATTCTTTGAAAAATTTTGCCAATCTTACAGGTTGCCTAGAAATGAGATGGAATTGTAGCTATCAAGAACTTGGTCCTTATTTTGATCTCAGTACTTTTTACGGTCGAAATTTTTTGGATAGGAACTTGGACTTATTTTCACATTTATGTTTTTGTGCGAATAATTTTTACAACATCACTTCTTGACAACACTTTTTATTTATCACTTATTTAAAATATACACACGTTTTTTTATCACTAGTACTTCTGGTTGTTCTTTACACTGGTTGATGTTGATGTCCGGCAGCCTCCTTATATATATAGTAAGCCATTCAGGTGTATTGCAACTTCGATAAACTTCTATCCATGTTGTAGTTTCTTGCGCACTTAGATTATAGTGCTGTGTGTGTGTAATTGTATGTTGTTTTTTTTGGATGAATGATGATTGTTTACTTAAGCACACACGGCTATATCTACAAGACTATTATGCTAATTAACAATTGATGTTGCTAATAACTTTGTATTTGTTAGTAGCCGTTGTACTTAAGTTTATTTTGGCGGTTACATTGTCTTGTGTCATTTTAGAATAATCTTTTAGATTCTCGTTACTTTTTGTAGTTCCATTTCCGTTATTTTAAATTTCAACTGTCGATGTTGTTTGTTGTTTGGTAATCTATTTCATTTCGTAACAATCACCCCTATCGTGAATAATATTTCCTTCGTAATATTTGCACTTTTCACGTCATGAAAAATTCCCATGAAAAAAGTTTATTCAGTGCAGAATAATAACGTGAAAAAGTGGTCACTGAAAACAATTCCTTAATTCAGTCCGACTTTTAAATAAAGAAGATAATAAATTTCCTGTAAATCTTCTAAAATTTTCACATTGTTTTTAATCTATACGAACTTGATGAAATAAATATAAACAAAAGCAAATGTTGCCGGTAGCATGATCTAGAGTATTTTTGGACGGCGGTAAGTGGAAAAATGTTCACAAGCTAGAGCTGCAAAACTATCGATAGTCACCCCACTCGATAGTTTCGATAGTCGATAGTAGTCACATTCGATATTTTCGATAGTTTGTCATAAAACTATCGATACTATCGATAGTATCGAATAAAAAATAAAGTGGTTTTAATATGAAAATTAATAAAATGCGATTGTTTTTATAGCATGTTAATTTAATATTAAAAGCCAATGAAACAAATCATTAAAAAATAATGTTAAATCAGCATGATTTTAGTTGACTCCACTGTTATTTTTCCTAAATGAACGAATTTTATGATTTTTTCCCTTTTAATTGAAAGACAAATTTAATTTTTTTCAACAAACTATATTTATAATACAAAAACAATGTAAATAAAAAAAACAAAACCTAGAATAATAAAGGAATATACTTTGAGAATTGGTATAAAAATAAATTCATTTCTTATTATAATTAGTTTCTAATTTCTGTTCTGAGATCGGTTAACTGCAGTGAATCAGTTTTACTGAGACACCCAATAATTTTTATTAATAAATAACAACCTGTCTACAGTCTTCGGTTTTAAGCAACTTCTGCGGTCAGAAATTATAGATCCGGCTTTGCTGAACATTCTTTCAGACTCGGTAGAAGTCGCGGGTATACACAAAAATCTTAAGGCACAAGATCTTATAAGTGACATTTCGTTTTCTTTACACTGAAAATATAAAACTTTAGAAACTGTTCAATTAAATACAATACATACATATTTACCTTCCAAAACGCCAACGGATCGCTTTCTATTGCAGTGTTTGCGTTTTCCAAATATTGCCTTAGGGATATAATGGCATCTACTTGATGTGTTTTTACTTTGCTGTCAATTTTGGTTTTAACAAATTGTAAAAGCGTTGGTGGTTTTTGCCCAATATTTTTCGATGTTGACGGTTCTGAATCATGCAAAGATATAGTTTTATTTATGCTGCTCAACTCATTTTGCAATAACTGTGCTCCTTTATCTGCATTACTGGGAAATAAAAAACCTTCTTTCTTAAAGCGTGGATCTATCAAAGTTCCAATTCATGTTGTTGTTCGTTCCTCGTAGGGAAACAGTCTTTTTTTTACTCTTTCAATGAGTAAAATACATATTTGCTGACCTTCCAAAGTATTTAAATTATTTTTAGTCTCGTTAAGCGTTTGAAAAAGACCAGAAGCAAGTGGAATAATTAATGATATAGTAATATTTGTGCTGGATGATGTTTGAATAGTTGCTGAATCAAATGGTGTAAGTAGTTCCTTCAGGTCTTTTAATACTTCTATATCGTCCGCCGTTAAAGGTGCCGGTGCTTTTGGAGTAGCCAAAAGAACATTCGATATAAAAGTATTTGTGATTAAAATTCGTTCTACCATTCTTAGAGCACTATTCCATCGTGTAGGTACCTCCTGGAGTAAACTATAAGGCTTGTCTCTTCCTTGATCAGCTTTGAATTTCTCATAGGCAATAGTACTGCTTTTAAAATAGGTGACAATCTTTTTACATTTAACCAAAATGTTTTTTATACAGTCTTGACTTAAACAGTCTTGCACTACAAGATTCAAGGTATGTGCGAAACATGGCAAATGCTTTTTTTGCAACAAATTGCATGCTTTTATCATTGTACTGTCATTATCAGTAACAATTGATGCAACTTTTTCCGTGATACCCCATTCATCTAATACTGCGCGCAACGACAATGCTATATTTTCCGCATTATGATTTGTGGCCGTCAAAAGTTGCTTAGTTGATAAAACTGCTGTTCGAAGAACAATTTCTTTTGTTATAAAATGGCATGTAACTGTTAAGTACCCTTCATTGGCCCGTGACGTCCAGCAGTCAGTTGTAATGGCACAATATTCTATTTCATCAATCATTGTTTTTAATTTTCTTTTTACACTATCATATAAATTTGCCATCATAGCATTTTGCAGTGTGGTCCTTGATGGTAAAACGTAGCGAGGGTCCAGACACTTCAAAAAGTTGCGAAAACCTTCATCCTCCACTAAACTAAAAGGTTGTACATCAGTAGCAATCATTGTCATTAGGGCGCTGTCAAGCTTTTTTTTCCGATCTGTTTCAGAGCCGTAAGTTTCTGGCTTACTAAAAAACGTTTCAATTGTATTAGATGGTTTGCTGGTTTCTTTATAGCACGGATGAGCTCTTTTGAGGTGGTCAAGCAGATTGGAAGTGTTGCCGCTAGTTTTATAAGTCTTGCCACATGAACGGCATTTAGCAAATCTTTTGTTTTTTGTTGGCTCGAAAAAATTCCACACTTCTGACGTTCCTTTAAAAGCTTTTTTCGGAACAACTTCATTGTCACTCTTGTCTTCATCAACGTTGTCAATATGAGCATCTTCATTCATAACTACATGCGTATGCAAAAATAGGAATTATAAGCACATAAACATAGAAATTTACATTACTTACCATTTACCCTTTGCAGATACCTGTCCATAATTAAAGAGCCGTCAACATCTAATTATATTAGCTCTAAGCTGAAACACACAAAAAATTAATTATTTCTAAACTTTTTTCTAACAATTTACTTACAAAAAACCAAAGCGTCACCAGCAAATTGCAAAAATAAAGCAAAGCCGGTTGGATGGCATTGTGTTTTATCCGCCGTTAAAATATTTTTATGCGCCGATGTCTTGCGATGTCTTGCGCCAGTTTTGACTATCTTTTTATTATTATATCACTTATACTAGTTAACACTTGTTGTGCTAATTTATTTTATTAATGTCTTATATTGAAAAAGTAAGAACTTCAAACTTCTTTACTAATTTCATATTTAAGTTTTAAAAATATCCACCGGCGGCGAAAACTTTTGCCGAACAATTAATTTAAAATATGCCGCCGGCCAATTCTTGTCAGCTACGCTTTTATTTTAATATTTTTTTGTCGATAGTATCGCTATCGGAAAAAAACAATCGATAGTACACTAAAAATGAAACTATCGATACTATCGATTGTACCATCGATAGTTTTGCAGCTCTATCACAAGCTGCCAGGCAGATAACTTACACAAACACATATTTTTATTATTCTTCAATCGCTCTGGGAAGTATGGGTGGGGCTGGATGAAGTGGTTAGCGCGTTGACTATTAAGCAAACAATGACTTGGGGCCTGGGTTTAAATCCTACCCAGAGCAAGTCAATCAACATCATTAATTTCTCTAATGTACATTAAGTGAGACATTGTATTAATTGTTGTCGGACTATTTAAGTGATGAAGGTATAGCACTGGTCACTAAAAAACTGTTCCGACAGCGATTGATGCTATCCAAGCTAATGTACACAACATCGCCCTCCTTCGTCGGTTAGCAGAAACGTCGGCGAAGTAAAGCAATTAATAAAATGCCTGCTAATACAGCTTAACAAACTTAATGCATCTACTTAACACCGGAGGCGCCTCAACACTGCCTTAAAAATTAACATAACGCGCTAAGCAGAGTTGTGAAAGAGTTAAATCTTCTAAATCTTCAACATCTATCTTCTCTACCCTATCCCTCACCCTGATTTCCAACACAGTGCACTGCATACGTAGGTGTCATCCCCTGAGTGATGGGCCTACTAATTTAAAAAAAAAAAAAGTATGGCTAACTAGAACTACGCATATTGCATATTCTCAACGTGTTGAAGATAGAACAAAGAATATTTATGTATGTATGTCCATAGTATTTGTTTGAAGGGTCATGTAAATATATTGGCATATTTTATGTTAGACTATGTTAGAAATTTGTGTGGTTAAGTTCTATCATACTGGTATACTTTTCTTAGTTGCCAGTTGCAATAAGAAACGTTTCAGAAAGTCCAGGTTATTAAGTCGAGTTAATCGGTTGTTCTATACAAAAAAAATATTCAAAGAGGTTTTAAAACATAAAATTTTTGTCACTTTGTTTTATGAAGTATGAATGAATTGATGTAAGAATTTTGTTTAATTTCAGGAGAATATTGCGAAACTAAAATAAAATTTTGCAGCGACGAATTTAATCCATGCGCAAATGGCGCGACATGCCAGGATCATTTTACACATTATCTATGTGATTGTATGCCAGGATTTCACGGAATAAACTGTACAGACAATATTGATGACTGCCAAAATCATATATGTAAGAATGGTGGAACATGTGTAGATGGGATAAACGATTATATATGCATGTGTCCGGAGGACTTTACTGGGAAATATTGTGAGGGACATAATATGGTGGCCATGATGTACCCGCAAACATCTCCCTGTCAAAATCATGAATGCAAGCATGGATTATGTTTTCAGCCAAATCCAGCTGGATCTGATTACTTGTGCAAATGTCATCCTGGATACACGGGTAAATGGTGTGAATATATGACAAGTATCAGTTTCGTGCATAATAACTCGTTTGTGGAGTTAGAACCGTTACGTACAAAACCCGAGGCTAATGTAACTATAGTATTTAGTACATCTGAACAAAACGGAATTCTAATGTACGATGGTCAAGATGCACATTGGGCTGTTGAGCTATTTAATGGTAGAATACGTGTTAGTTACGATGTTGGTAACTATCCTGTATCGACTATGTACAGTTTTGAAATGGTAGCCGATGATAAATATCATGTAGTGGAACTTCTGTCTAATAAGAAAAACTTCACTTTACGAGTAGATCGTGGACTTGCTAGGTCCATAATAAATGATGGATCGAATGAATACCTCAAGCTTACAACACCACTGTATTTAGGTGGTTTACCCTTTGAGCCTGCACAACAAGCATACAAAAATTGGCAGCTCCGCAATCTGACAAGTTTTAAAGGATGCATGAAAGAAGTATGGATTAATCACAAAATGGTTGATTTTGAAAATGCAGCTCGCCAACAAAAGATAACGCCAGGATGTGCACTATTAGAAGGAGAGAATAGCGAAATTGATGATGAACAAGACTTTATGGACGAAACACCACATTTTAGTAAAGAAGTAAGTATTTTGTTGATTTTAAAAGTCCTTTTAAGTTAATCACAATCCCATTACAATTTCAGGTTGATCCATGTGAGAGTAACAAATGCAGCCGGGGAAGTCGTTGTATACCCAACTTAAGCTCTAGAGATGGTTATCATTGTAGATGTAGAAAAGGTCAAAAAGGAAGATATTGTGAACAAGGTGAGGGCACTATCTTTGAGGCCCCAACAAGTACTGGTATTAATAATACACTTTTTCATACATTACTAGCACTTCTGCAATTAAATTTCTTTTATTAGATATTATACATATATACTAGCTGATTGCTCCGCTTTACACGGAAGCTACTTACTAATGATAATATTCTTGGATTAGTATTGTCACCCTGTTTAAAATACTACTCTGTTTTCTTACATTTTTACATTAAGCATTAAACACATTCGCCACAGCAGACTACCGACTACCACCTGTCAAAATTAGAATACATGTGTGCATATGAGAATGATTATATTGAAGACAGCAAGGCAACACGGCAAAAGGTTTTTGTCCATGCTACTTTTGTCGTGTAGTCGAATTAAACTAATTTATATTTCTGATGGCCACAAAACCAAAACAATGTTGACAATATAACAAAATATGTGAAGCAAATTAGTGATTAGAAATATTTTTTTATTGTAAAATAAAAAAGTACATTACAAAATTTAAATGTTATAATATATATGCATCAAGAATTTTTATTAGCTTTATTGTTATATAGAATATTGACTTGAGTCAAAAATACCAACATTGTTAAAGATTAAAAAAACTAAATTTTTTTTTTTATATTAATATCTATACTAATATTATAAAGAGGAAAGGTTTGATTTTTGTTTGTTTGTTTGAAATGAATAGGCTCCGAAACTACTGGACCGATTTTGATGAAATTTTCAGGGAATCTTCAGAATATTCAGGCGGGTGACATAGGCTATATGAAGTTTTGATTGGACAAAGAGGCGTGGCACCGCCGATATAACCCAAAAATTTAAATCGCCATATTTTGCGCATTTTTTGACCTACGTCGATGATATTTGGTACATATGGTATTGGCATAATTTGGAATACGTACCAGGAGAAAAGTGGGTGGGACCACGCCCCTTTTTAGGAAAGTGAAAAATCGTAATATAGTCTTAACTACTGAACCGATCGTCATTAAATTTTCACAAAAGGAATTTTTATTTTATAACGAGGGGGTAGCGTAGCGCACCAGGTATATCTAGTTACGAATAAACGTAATTATTATTCGAACTTATATTGATGTACATAGGAAAAGTAATATTATCAGGCTCAAGTTCAGTTTTATTGAATTAATGAAAATTCAAAATTCCTAAGAGGTTTTTAATGTTAAAAAATATTATTATTTATATCCAATCAGTTTGCAGCGTTCAATATCAACTGTTTGGAAATTACTAATAATCAACACAAACTCATAGTCCGTTGTCATCAAAGTATTGTACTTGGTAATTGAACGTTTTTGTTGTTTTTATTCTATATTACGGAAATTCACATATTGCTGTGACCCTTGTTATTAGCTCGTGCCCAAGCGGAATTAATATTTTTATATTAATTCTCGTATTCTATTTCTATTGAAAACTGGTTAAATAGTTGATATTCTTCTCAATTAGTATCCACTTTACGAAAATTGTAAAGATTGACAATTGAACGCTGATGAGAGGCCTTGAAATCAGTACTGATACGTTCTGCTAAAAACTGATTGGATATAAATAATAATATTTTTCAACATAAAAAAACTCTTAGGAATTTTGAATTTTCATTAATTCAATAAAACTGAACTCGAGCCTGATAATATTACTTTTCATATGTACAAAATTTTTTTTGTAATTTTTTCGGCGCTCTCTCTTGATTTCGCAGTTACGGGTTTCAAAACTTCAATATATTATTGATCATAAGTCCTACAATATAGAACGAGTATAAACGAAATAGATATCACTTCAAAATGCTCTAAATAACTCATTTAATTAAATTAAAATCATCATTAAAGAAGCATAACTTACGTATTTCATCGGTGACAGCTTTCAAGTATACACCAAATAAAAGCATGGTAAGTTCGCTGTAAAATTAAAAAGTCAGATAAAAAAATTTTAAAATTGAATTTCACTCGCAATTGGTAAATTGTTTTAAAAAATTTGTATACCAGTATAAAGGTATTTTAAAGAAGTTTATAGTGATATCCACATAGCTCATATCCGATCCATATTCTAGGACTTATGGCCAGTAAAAAATAAGTTTTGAACCCCGTAACTCCGGAGATAAAAGAGATCCATGAGATGAATTTTTTCGGTTTATGTCAAAGCGAATCCATACAAAGTGATGTGAGTGGCGAATCCAATTCGCCGTATTCAATTCGCCCCTGCGTTGAATATGCACCATTGTAATATACATAAATGAATCGTTGCAACAATTCAGGATCAGCTGTTTACTGTGTATCTTTCGTTTCCAAAATAATTAAGTAGCTGGCTAAACGGCTACAACGGTAGCTAGCAGCATTTGTAGTCTTGTGTTCGTGTAGTCTGCTGTGGCGAATGTGTTTATACCTTTATCTTTCGTTTTGCTTTTGTACTGATCAGTTGAATTTAAGATATCAAACAGTAAAGTCGAACAAGTAACAACATACGTTCTCGTGTTAATAAAATTATTTTCTGTTTATTGAAATTAAATCACCCCTATCGTGAACAAAATGTGAAATTTTTGTTCCCATGAAATTTTCATTCCCCATGAAGAGAAATTTGGTATCGTGAATTTCATGGGAACGTTTGTTCCCGCTATCAATTCGTTGTGAATGTAAAATAAGAAAGAAGATAACAAAAATAAAAAATAAAAGAAATTTTTGTTATAAAATATACTTGGAAATATATATTTTAAAAAAAACTTAAAAAAAGGAAAGCTAATAGAGCGATAGTTTATTTGCAGCTTTTATTTATTGCATTCTAACTTTTATGTGTTTAAATGGTTCGGCTACTCTTGGAAAGCCAACAAAACGAAAAAATTCCAACAAATTAAAGCTTCACAAATTCGCAGGCAATAGACTTGTTGTTTTGCATTTTGTTGACCAATACATCAGTTGGTACGTTATTATTAGATATTTTTCTTTAAATAAACTTTTTAAGCTTTAATATTCAAGTTGTATGAAGAATTACATACATGTTTTGTTCTATTCCCCATCAAAAATAAAGTGAATAAATCGAAGGGAAAAGTGAAAAAACTTGTGGGAAAAAAGTTATTCACGATAAGGGGAATTTTTTCATGGGAGCATTTTTTCACGTTATTATTCTGGACTGAATAAAATTTTTTCATGGGAGTTGTTCACGATTGCCATTAAGGGAAAAGGGAAAAAGTTACGAGGGAAAATTTGTTCACGATAGGGGTGAATATATTTTTATTCGTGCCGAATTTATAATCATTGGTTTTGTTTTGTTTAATAAAAACGATCCTCGACAATTTCAGAAGTGGGATAATAATATCCATCGGTATTACCTAAAAAGAAAAAAACGATTTTCGGTTTACTTGAATTTGTGTGTCTGCAAAATTTCCGTTGAGTTCTGCACAGAGCTTGAATGTATGTATATAACGAATAATTGCAACACTTGTCTCTAAGCGAGAATTTTTCCTGATAAATATAAGAAAAAAAATTTTGGAACCGTCGGAAAAAAGAAAAAACTTCGTTTGTGAGATTAGACTGAATAAATAAAAAATCAAATAATAAAATAAGGAAACATGGCACCTGGTCGTAATTTCGAGAACTCAAAGGTTGATGAATTGAAAAAACAATGTAAGGATGTTGGCATACCAACTTCTGGTAACAAAAAGCAACTAATTGAACGGCTAGAAGAATATTATTGCGATGACCATTTTTCCAGTTTTACGAGTGGGACTGAACTATTGAAAAGAGTACACGCGTTGGAAAAGTCGCTCGTGGAACTCCGAGATAATGGATTCCGATCTGCCGCTGTGTCATCATCAAAGGCAGCAACGACTGAAAATGTGGACGCGATTCCACAGGCAGAGCATACGGATATATACTCACCCGTGACCAATACTACGCATATCGCTCAACCGAAAACGCAGGGAAATCAGCCGACTGTTAATTTTTCTTTACCGTGTTCATCAAGTCAACCAATTACTCCCGTATATAAGACTGTAAACCATCCATCGAATTACATTCCGTCAACCAGTGGTGGAAACACATGTGTTACGACACTTCCGTACCATCCGAATACGTTTGCATCTACAGCACAGCCGAATAACCCGAAGATTTTTACACCAACAGTACAGTCGAATAACCCGAATATTTTTACACCAACAGTACTGCCGAATAACCCGAATGTTTTTGCTTCTACAGCAGTGCCGAATAATCCGACAACATTTGCGTCGATGGCATCGATTTATAATCCGATTACGTGTTCGGCTATGCCACAAGCATTTAACCCACCGAATATGAACGCTTATGTAGCACCAACGTTTAATCCAACAAAACTGTCTGCAGTACCAGCACAGCAAATTCAATACTCGTCGTTTAACCCATATAACAATGTGCGCGAAATAATTGGGTTGCTACCAGATTTCAATCCATCTCTCGAAATTTCATTAAATTCGCAGCAGTTCATTAAAAGAATTGACAATCTCAAACAAGCCTATAATTGGGACGATAAAATAGTTTTGTTTGCAGTACAGAAAAAATTGGGTGGACCTGCGAAGTACTGGATTGAGTCCACAGTTGAAATATTTGTTACGTGGGCCCAGTTCAGCGCAAAATTCTTGTGCAATTTTCGAGTCACAACCAACGTTGCAGATGTTCATATACAATTGGCAAACACGAAACGTCTGTTTAATGAAACACCCCAAAACTATTTTTACAAAATGGTAGCTATTGGGTCAAAGGCAAATCTTCCCGAGTCAGCGATAAAACGTCATATTATAAATGGCATAAACAACAAAGATTTTAAGAGACAAATATCAAATGATTATACGACACGTAACGAACTACTAAAGGACATAATTACCTATTGCAACTATACCGAAGTTAGAGTGGTTTTTTCCCTACAAGGTTTCCTGCCGTATCAACAACAAAGAAAGTTCCGGAATCAAAAGACGAACATTTCGTATATTGCTACAATTGTTTTAAATTGGGCCACTACTCCGTAAAGTGCCCCGAACCACAACGTAAACCAATGAAACGAAAATTTGTAGTTAGGGAAGGCAATTTTGTAAGCCCACCGCAGTCGATTGATTGGTATATATCCAAATTGGAAAAATGGCTCAAAGAATGGCGCAGGGAAACATACCCGAGACCATACCGCAACACACTGTAGTCAAATATCTAGGCGTTCATCTTGATCGTCGTTTAACATGGAAGTCGCATATAGACGCAAAGTTAACACAAATGAAATTAAAAGCAGCCCAAATGAATTGGCTTATTGCAAGAAATTCTATACTAAGCCTAGACTGCAAACTTCTTTTATACAACGCGATCCTGAAACCAATATGGTCCTATGAAATCCAGTTAAGGGGCACTGCCTCAGCATCAAGTGTAGAAAAAATTCAAAGGCGACAAAACAAAATTCTACGTACAATAACAGCAGCCCCCTGGTATATCCGAAACCAGCGAATTCACAAAGACCTTGATGTTCCGTTGGTGAAGACAGTATTTTCAAAACACGCTAAAAAATATATAAAAAAATTTGAGTTGCACCCAAATGTACTTGCACGCAATATTCTACATTATAGAAGCCACACCCGGCTGAAAAGAAGGGATACTCTTTTTCTCAGCCGTACACGAGAGATTTAAAACTACAAAAATTAACCGCTGAAGTTAAAAAATTTTGTTTAGCAATGGCTAAACATATATTAAACTTTATTTTTATTCTTTAGATTTAAGATTTGAACAACTTATTGATGTTTCAATTTATAATTGAAGATTCAATAAATAATAAAATTATCAAAAAAAAATTTCATTTTGTTATAGATACAGGTGCTAGTGTATCTGTTTTACCAATTACAAAATTCAAAACATATAAATGTACGTCAGAATTTTTATTTTTAGCAGGAAATGGTTCAAATATAAAAACTTTCGGTAGTAAAATTTTAAGTGTAGATCTTGGTTTAAGAAGAGAATTTCACCATCCATTTCTTTTGGCTGACATTAATACTCCAATTATTGGCACGAACTTTTTGGAAAGTTTCGAACTGCTAGTTGGCATGAAAAATAAGAAAATTATCGACTCTACAACAAAATTGGGAATTTTCGGATCATCAGGTTTTAGTAATATATTCTCATTAAAGGTTTTAATTTCCCAAAATAAATATGCGAAAATTTTAGATGATGTTCCAAAAAATACTGCTGACCCTGATTATACAAACACCACAGATCATTCAGTAGTCCATAGAATAGTAACCAATTATAATTTACCTATTTCAAGACCAATACGCTTAGATCCTTTAAAATTTAGCAAATAATGGGAAAAAGCGTTACACAACTGATAGAGTAATAATGCAACAGAAAATACATAGAAAAATGAATAAAAAAAAAGACACTGACAACTTAAGCGCCATATACAGTGTTATAATTAAGAACAGCCTAATATATATATAATCCTTGAAATTCCTATAAGGAACATAGGGCCTCAATAATTGATCTCCATCGATTCCTATCTTGTGCTGCACTTTTGGCTTCATTCCACGTTATACCAGCGGTTTGAAGTTCGGCTTGAACTTGGCGCCTCCATGTATTTTTAGGGCGACCCCTTCTTCTTGCTCCCTGTGGGTTATAGTGAAGGGATTTCTTATTGATGTCATCGGCTGGCATACGCAGAGTATGACCCAACCATCTGTATTTACGTATTTTGATCTCATGATCAATTGGGGGTTGTTGCGTTTTAAACCATAGCTCTGAATTTGTTATAGTTTGGGGCCAGAATATTTTTAGTATGCGGCGAAGGCATTTATTTACGAAGACCTGAAGTTTTTGTATATCAAGGCTCGTTAAATTCCAGGTCTCCGAGCCATAGAGCAGTACGGACTTCACATTGCTATTAAACACTTTAATTTTTGTGGATACTGCGATGTTAGCTGACCTCCAGAACTTATTCAAGATTCCAAATGCTTGTTTAGCCTTAGTCAGTCTGTTCTGAATATCTTCGTTGCAGCCACCGGAAGTGGCAATAATGCTGCCCAGGTAACAGAAAGTTGTGACATCTTCAATTTGTTTTCCCATTAGTGAAAAACGATAATTACTAGTAACATTAAAACGCATTAATTTCGTTTTTGAAATGTTAATTATCAGGCCTGCGTTCAATGCTTTAGCTGTGATGTTATTTAACATTTGTTGCATGCCTTGATGATTGTGTGACAATAAGCAGATGTCATCAGCATAATCAAGGTCTGTCAGTCTTCCAGTCATGCCAAAAGTGATCCCATGTATGGCATTCACAGATTGGCTCATGATAACATCAAGCACGATATTGAAAAGTAAGGGGGATAAAACGCATCCTTGCCTTACACCTACTTTAACGTTTACGTTGTCGCTAACTTGACCTTCGTGTAGCACAGAGCAAGTTGCATTTGCATACAGGCATTTTACAAGCCTAATAATTTTATCTGGGATCCCTTTACATTGCATGGCTTTCCATATGGCAGAATGATGAAGCGAGTCAAATGCACGTTGAAAATCAATAAAAATTAAATACAGATTCGAGTGCCACTCTGCTGTCTGCTCAGTTATTATGCGTAGACTGTTGATGTGGTCAATACACGATCTATTTGGCCTGAATCCTGCCTGTTCTTTTCTTAATTCAGGCTCTGACGCTGCAGACATGCGATTAAATAAGATGCGGGATATAATCTTGTTGAGCATATTTAAGAGGGTAATGCCCCTCCAGTTCTTGCAATCCATATGGTTTCCTTTTTTTGGGATATTGATGATTAACCCTTCTTTTAGGGCGCTGGGGAGAGATTCAGTCTGCCAGAAATGTTCAACTAATGGTTGAACTATACTTGCTGAAAGGGATTTATCAGCTTTGAATAATTCTGGGGGAATATTATCAGGCCCGGCAGCCTTGTGGTCTTTCAGCGATATTATTGCTTCAGTTATTTCAACGTAACTAGGTAGTTGGGTGTTTATGTCATTTCTTTGAGTGTGTTGGGTGTGCTGACAGAATTCATTTAATTCATTTTCGTTTGCGCTATCAAGTATGTTTCGGTAGTGATCTACCCATACTCGCAGTTGACCCTCCTTCGTATATTCCAATTCACCATTTACATTTCGCAGGGGCCTCATGTTGGCGTGATTATGACCAGCGAGTAACTTCGTGATTCTATACATATCTTTTGACCTGTTCGTTTCATTGGCCTTTTGCGCCTCAGCAGCCAGATTTTCTGCCCATTTTCTCTTATCGTTCCTAGCACTTCGTTTGACCTTTCGATTTGCGATGTTATACTGCTGCTGAAGGTCCAATTTGGCTTGTCGGGTTTTGGTGTTGTTGATACATAGTTTAACCTCCCGTCTATTTTCAATGAGATTCCAGGTTTGATCTGATATCCACGGTTTCACTTTTTTAACTGAATTACCGAGACAATTTTTGGCGGCTTCAAGAAAAGCATTTCCAGCCTGCTTCCAGTACGTGTCAAGATTTGACATACTATTTTTCAACGGTTCAGTTTTTAATTTGAGGGTGTTTGAGAAATGGAGTAGTGTTTCTCTGTTCTTCAGCCTCTCTAGGTTAAATTTTTCTCTTCTCTTTGGTTTATTGCATTTGTTCGCGCATATCTTTAACTGCAACTCCCCCACAACAAGGTGGTGGTCGCTGCCAATATCAGCTCCTCTTCTATTTTGCACATCGAGCAGTGAGTGCCTCCACATTTTACTAATTGCGATATGGTCAATTTGGTTTTCCGTAACCTTGTCGTTTGATACCCAGGTAACTTTATGTATCTTCTTATGGGGAAATATGGTACCACCAATCACCATTTTGTAGTTGGCGCAAGTTTCGCAAAACAATTCGCCGTTCTCCGTCATGCGACCAATGCCATGTTTGCCAATGACAGCTTCTCTACCACGATTGTCGGCACCTATCTGAGCATTAAAATCACCCATCAGAATCTTTATGTCACCCTCATTGATGGCCGTCATTACAGAGTTAAGCCTGCAGTAAAATTCATCCTTAATCTGTCTATCCGCAGTGTCGGTTGGGGCATAACATTGTATACACGAAAGGTTCCTCGCTTTTGTTTTTAGCTTTATCACAATTATTCTGTCGCCATGCGGTTGCCATTCGATTAGGCTTTTCTTTGCCTCTTTAGATAGAAGGAAGCCCACGCCACTAGACCTTGGTTCATTCGCGGATTTTCCTGAATATATAAAAGTATAACCACCAGATGTTTGTTGTTCCCCGCATTCAGGCCATCTGACCTCACTAAGGCCGAGAAAAAGTAGGTTATATCTTTCCATTTCACGTTCAGCCTGGGCTAGTTTGAAAGATTCTGATACAGTAAGTACGTTCCATGATCCAAATCGTTTCCGTGTTTTCATGCCAATAGTCGTCATCATATTTTTCGGTGTTTGTTCATTTATTTTGGTTTCAATAATCAGTTAGATTTTGGACAAACAGGTGATTAGCCCATTGCATCCTAGACTGGTGCTGGGGCTGCCAGCTGATGTCTCCAGTCAGACGAATACCACGCATAAATGGTGGGCAATAGAGTTTCAGTGACTATATTTAACCGTTTGTCACCTAGTTACCTGAGACGCACCGGTGTTAGCATGCCATTCAGGTTACTCAATTGCAGGTTTGCCTTCTCACTCTAGCTGTCGACAAGCGGGTGCTTGAGCGGCATTACCAGGGAATACTTGGTTTAAGACCGGAAGTAGTGAGCTGCTTGAGCCTTTCAACAGAGGAATCGCTTCTTGCTATCCCCAAGTGGATAGCAGACAGAGAGCTTTCAGCCTCTGTGAAAGACCCCATTCCCCAAGAACAGCCTAAACCATGGTATAATAAATAAGGCAAAGTTGTCCCGCCAGCTGTAGACGTGTATTTTTGTTTTCTGTATGTCAGAATGCCTGTTGTTTTTGTGACGTTGTATTTGTTTTAGGGACAAGACTACCTTATTTATTATACCATGTCCTAAACCTTAATTTTTAATGTATTAATGTTTTTATTATATTATATGTAGTTCATATGAAAAAACGGTGTTTTTATTCAATAATTATGTTTCCAATATAACCAACAACTTCGTTAGTAATTCAAACATTTTTATTATTAATGTAATTTTTAACACAGTTGATGTTTTTCATATTTAGTTAAATATAAATAAATCCCCTTAAGAAGTGAACAAAACATTCACGAAACGTTGGGAAAAATATGTAATAAAAAGAATCTGCATTTTTATTGACATAAAATAAGTTAGGCCTCACCAGCTATTTAAGTAAAATATTTATACACAAATGGTGCATAGTATGATGTAGGACATCCTGCCTTTGAAAACAGTTTGCAAACATTTTTGAATTTGCAGCAGTTCGAGATGTGGGTAATCGCTATGAAGTGACACAAACAACGAAAAGCAAAACGACGCAAATGAAAATAATGAAACAGTAAAGTATGTTGTAAATAAAGTTCTAAGGTACGATCGGTATGTCGGTCGTAGAGGATATGCATGACGCACAGCAAGTTAAGGGCTGGAAGGGCCGAACATTCAGTTGCTATTAAAAGTAATGCATAGCTAAGTTAGGTTAGCAGGTTGCTGGAAATTAGAAATTATATTCCAGCCCTCTTGTGTCCCATTGTGTTACCTGTAAGGAGCCTTAACTCTTCTACATCTATGCTTTGTGCGTTATGTTAATTTTTTTATAGCAGTGTTGAGGCGCCTCTGGTGTTTAGTAGACTCATTAACTTTGTTAAGCTGTATGAGCAGGCATTTTATTAATTGCATAACTAAGTTAGATATTGCTAACCCGAAACAAGTAAATAAAATTTAAAACATAAATACTTGAGTACATGCTCAAATAAATGTAAAATTTTAAAATAAATATTGATAAATTGACATAAATTTTTAAATAAAACTACAGAACATGCAGAAATAATTTTGTCAATTTATAAAACGCATTGAATTTAAAACATGCAAACGTCAGAATAAGGCTTTTGTGTAATGAAAAATTCCGTAAAATTCAAATAAATCAAACAATTTTAACAAATATTTCTTCTGACTAGCCTTGATTTTAACCTTCGAGAAGTTATTTACTTTTTCGTCTAATTCAATAATAGTTTTCTATATTAGTCGAACATACACCACTATTATACATCTCGATTACGTTCCTGCGCTTAAATCGAAAAAGGTATTACAGAAAAAAACTGAATCGAAAGAAGACAATAGCATTTTGAATCCAGTACCCATGTTCTGTAACTTTAGTGAGAAGTTCTCACTTCGAAAAAGTTCTAAAAAGTAAGAAAAAAATATGTCTGTAATATATGTCGAAAACTTCGAAAAAAGTTTACGTCGTTATGTACACCACAGGGCGTTCCTTCGTCGGCTACATCGTCAGTAAAGTGAGTAAATAAAATAATTACTAAAATGACTGCTCAGACAGCTTAAGGAATTTAAGACGTCTTCTTAACACCAGCTGCGGCACTGTTCTAAAATGTAACAAAAAGCGCAATAGCATAGTTGTAAATAAAATAAGCCTTCTAAATTTTTACCATTTAACCTCCTACCCTTTCTTCCCAGCTCTGACGCAATGCTTGGCATAAGTTCATAGGTTCATTTCCCGAGTGCTACAAAAAAATATTAAATAGAGCAACTTTTATATTCTGCTCTGCTTTTATATTATTGCTTTCGGATGTTTTTCTCTTAAATAACTTAATAGCTTCAAGTCGAAATTTATTTTAAACACGTTTTAAAAATAAAACTTTATTTAATTACAGTTACATCTACGTGTCGTAAGGAGCAGGTTCGAGAATATTACACGGAAAACGATTGCAGGTCTCGGCAACCACTTAAGTACGCAAAATGTGTGGGAGGATGCGGTAATCAATGTTGTGCCGCTAAAATTGTTCGCAGACGAAAGGTAAGACACTATCAAGGCGAATTCGCTTGACAGCTGGTGTTAATTCTACAACAACTACAACATTAAAACAATATTTGACACATCTGCCTTTATGGACTTCCAAATATTGACATTTCGACCTCCATTATGCAAGCAAAAAAACTCAGCTGTGTTAAAAACAGCACCTGTTAAGTGAATTCGCCTTGCACGTTGTAAAGACTGCTACAACAGTATTAACAGAGAAACGTGCGAATTAAATTCTTAAGTGAATTATGATTCTTAACTCTTTTGTGTATGTGAATACTTCAACTTCTGTGCCTCTCTGTGTTATATCGTTATATGCAGTGTTGTCAACTCGTTCCGTTTCGCACCGTTTATATTGATTTTTAAATGGTTCGACCCGAAAAAATATTGAGTACGTGCGCGACGCGTTTTTTTTTTTTGTTTTAGATGCATTTTTTAATTTTCAGTGGTACCAAATAAAATTCATTACATCTTTTTTTAGTGTAAGAAAAAAGGTTTTGTACACAAAATTCAACTGTTTAAGTACTATTTTATTTATAATTTATAAAATTTATTATAAAAAATTCTTAGGTTTTATTTTTGTTAAGTTTTTATTGTTTTCAAAACTTGAGCTGTAAAATACGGTTTTATTGAACTATGTATATATAATATAATTTCAGCATTATCTCTTTCCTTTTATTTCCATATAGCATGGATTAGGTTTGTGGCTTTTTTGACGATATTCTCCAGTTACAAATTCGTATAGGGCATGGAAAAAATAGGAAGACATATCTAACCTTTTTGGCAATGATATAAAAAGTTCCACCACCAAATGCACTGAAGTTTTGTATATACAATTTTTTTCTTTACGAAAAAATGATATTTTACTAAAAATAACTTATCACCAGTGTTGCCAGAGAAGAACAAAACAAGTTAAAAAGCCCATACATGATTGTAGCATCCACGCTCAATCACAGGCTTGACACCCGTGATCACATTTCGTTAACTGTCAACAAAGCTAATGTCGTTCTTTGTTTTATGAAACGATGGTCAAAGAAATTTTCTGACCCCTACATCAGGATATAACTTTATACCTCCGTGGTTCGGCCCATTCATTAATATTGGTCTATTGTATGGGAACCTTATTACTCCATTCATTGTAACAGTATTGAGTCTTTACAGAAGCAGTTCTTGGTTTTTTACTATGAGGCCTAGGATGGAATTCACATATTTTACCAACTACAAACTTTAAA
Source organism: Lypha dubia (assembly GCA_947311025.1). Lineage (NCBI taxonomy): Eukaryota > Metazoa > Arthropoda > Insecta > Diptera > Tachinidae > Lypha > Lypha dubia. Next base: position 34,884,434 of record OX371264.1, on the reverse strand, counting down.
GAGCCATCGTATAATGCTCAGCATCTCTTTCCTACTTGGATTGATTCATGGTGAAGTTGATTCAAGTTTCCCGGTCTGTAAAATTAACTTATGTGTTCCAGTTAGGACATCTCGTAACTTTCAGCTGATCAGTTTCAATTACTTGTATCATATTATAAATCTTTCTGAGAGCAATGGTATTATAACACGAAAAATAATTTTGTATACACATATTTAAATCATTCACTTTGTATCATACCTTCAGTATGTAGGGATTTATAATCTATAGACAGTTAATAATAAAAAAAAAAGAATTGTTACAGTTTGGAATGTGTACGTAAGAAAATGTTAAATTTGTTTGTGTGTTTTGATATAAATCGTGTACTTTATACTTGCAGTCCAACTGTGCCATAATATAAATTTCATGTGAAAGAAAATTGCTAATGAGAAGAAGAAATATCACTACGAGTATTTTTCAAAAATAAATTATATATGTATATATGAAGTTAAAAAAGTAGTATGTATTATAATATAGTTCTCGCATTAAACATTAATTAATTTAGACTTTTGAGACTCGTTTTTGATTTTATTAAAATAATTGAGATTTGCAAACACTTGTGCTTCTTTTTTATCATTAACCACAACTGTCTACTTTCAAAGGTTGACCTTTAGATATAAAAATACAAGATTTCAATAAAACAATCTATTTACAACCTACATATATTTCAGGAGTACATTTTAATAAGCAATACGAAGGGGGGACCTTGTGAATTGAGCAAATGTTTTTTTTTCTATAATCTAAGAAATACAAAAATTTTCTCAAAATTATACTCAAAAATTAATCTAAGTAAATGTGATTGCTTAAAACTCGAAATATATAACTTTTTTGAATATTTCTGACATGTTCCCACATTTAAATTTTTTACGGCATCTTGTAATTCTTCCATGTTTTAACTATACTATTAAACATTTTTTTAAAAACACTCAATCATCAAACAATACTTATGTTTCGACAATTACGCAGTAGCACATTTTTCAACTTCAAAATCTTGATCCAATTGAGACCCCCAAAATCTGAAAACTTATGATGGTAGAAGAAAAACCCTAGCTGGGTTTTGAATCATTAGCTAAGGTTTTTTTTTTAAATTCTTGAATTGAAATTTTCGACTGGGGGTGGATTTTAGTACAATTTTCAAAAAACATGTACTGATTCTTAAGTCTATATCTCGTGAACTATTCGAGATACTGCTTTTCTCTCTTCAGCAAATTTGTACCTCTTAACTAAATCTAAAAATTTTGCCTTCAGATAAAATAAAAAAAAACAACAACATCTTACTCAAAACAACAAAACTATCAAAAAAGCGTAAAATTCCGTCATATTTTTCTTTGGTTTTTCACATTTAAATCAGAAATTGCTACGAACTCGACCAGACAATATATAACAAAAAGATAGCAAAAAAAAAAAAATAAACAACTCTTCTTAACACGCCGATTTCATTTGATGACTCCTTCACATAGTTATAGCCCCACAAAGTCATCAAAAATTCAATAAAGGACCAAGAAATCACTTTCAATTGTACGAGTATGTTTATCGAAATTAAAAATGCTATGCTTTCTTAAATGAAATATGTAGTTACAAAATAGAAATAAATATTGAAAATGTTTGGGGTCCTTTGAGTTTTTTATTGAAGACATGTAGCAGCGACATATTCACCGAGTAAACACATGGACATGTCGCAGAGAAATCTGTACCATGTAAACACCTTCCTATCTAAACCGAAGTTATAACCACTTACATGCTCAACCCGTCCACATAAATGCTTACGTTTTAAAAACTTTAAATGCTATTTTCCCCCCCTTTAATTTTTTTTTTGAGACATGACTACGTTGCAATAAAGGAGCGTTATGTACAAATTTGTATTATTTTGAGTTCTTTTATCATAGTTCACAGATAACATTACAAAAAAGTGCATAAAAAAACCTTGGCGTAAAACAAACCAGCAGCCCACCAATAGCTTACAAAAGTCATGTAACAACCGTATGACTTCCTATTTTATACAGATTAGAACGTTACGCGTACGGCACATTTAAACTCGTTAATTTTTTACATGCAATGGGCGAACGGTTGATTTATTACCGTAAAGACGCACTTGGCTAATGAAGTCTTTAGTTGCGAAAATCCTATCTTTTCCATGCTGGAAAAAATGATCAAGGTCGGCTGAAGGTAATAACATAACGTAGACTTTATTACTAGGTTGTGTTATTCAATTATTAAGATTGAGGATTTATTGCTTATGAAACATATCCCCAATTCGTAGGGTATTATTTTATTTTTAATATTGATGAATTGATCTTCATGAGTTCGTATTTAAATTAATGAAACGCTGTTGTGAATGGTGTAAGTTGTTGTTCATATAATTTCTTGATATTGTTTATGTTCTGTAGTGAATGTCAGTTTACTGTTCGGCTGTATTTCATGTATTTCAATGAATAATTCTATTCGTGCAGGTCTGTAATATATTAAGCGCACAAAGGCAAACGAAGTTATCAATTATTCACACGAAACATTCTTAAAGCATCAGTTATATTTATAACGTTGTTAAATATTTTTTTATTTGTTTATTTTCCAGGTGCGAATGGTATGCAGCAATAATAAGAAATATATCAAGAATCTTGATATTGTAAGGAAATGTGGATGCACAAAAAAATGCTACTGACTGATAGATGCGACTACCCAATTACACAACAGCAGCTTAGAAACAAATTTTGAACAACGTAAAATTATCACCATATTCAGTAATAATTTTAAGGATAATAGTAATTATATTAACAAATTTAATGTTAGTAGCAATAGTAATTATAGTTTAAGCAATAGTATTACGGTTACAGAAAACCTATATAATAATTTTAGTAATAGTAAGATATTGGACAAGTCTAGTGCAAATGCTACATCTAAAAATAGCCAAAAGGAAAATAATGTTGATGGTTACGTAACTGAAAATGAGACTGAACGCAACGAAGACAGCAATGACCAACATGAGCCAACGCAACATATTTCAAGTACGGACTATTACAATGATGAAGATGATATATACGATAGTGATCAAAAAGATGTGCCGGAATTTTTGCCAGAAGCTAAAGAATTAGTACAATTATCAATCACAGACAAAAAGATATTAAATGAAGATGAGGAAGACATGGGCTATGATGAAGACGATGAGCGAATAGCAATTGCTGCTGAAGGGCCAAAAGAATTGCAATCTCGTACAAATAATGTTTTTGCAAGTGGAGAAGGGAGCGGCATTCTTGAAAGCAAACGTTTACATAGTTCATACGACACAAGTTCTGATGGCAGGTTAGGGTTACCGTTCACAGATCATTCACATAGTCAGGTTGGAGTTATTGCGAGGGAAGCTGATTTGCGAGAAAGCAGTGGCAATTTTGCTAACGATGATGAAGATAATGATGACGAAAGCGATGACGACGATGATAGCGATGGGTTTTTCAATTCAAAATTGAGATCAAATGGTCGTTATTTTAGAAAAAATACAAACGATGCTATAAAAATTATATCTACTCCTTTGGGCAAAGTTGGTATAGTTTATCAACAGACTGCTACTAATGTTGGTGATAAAATTCCTGAAAGTATTGATAAGAAGTCGACATCATTTACTGATTTTGATGCCCTATCGCCAGACCCCGAAAGCAGTCATCGTTTAGCGTCTTCGCATCCGAAAATTACTCCTGTCTTAACACCCGATGGCAAGGTTGCCCTGCTTTATCGTGGTGACTCTGAAAACTCCAAATACGAACCAATTCGAAATCTAACAAACCATACTTTCAATAAAGTCAATGACCATTATCTAAATAGAAAAAAAAATATCTTGTTTAATGCCGACTCTAGTGATAGCAGTGAATATAGCGATATTGATTCTATAGGAGATACGGAGGAAGATTCAGAACTTCAAACATCTCCTAATAAAAGTAATATTAAAAACAATATTGATAGCAAAATGACGCCAGAAGAACAAGCTGCGATTTTGCCTGCCCCCGACGCGGCTCCTACTACCGGTTCTTTTATAATAAGACCAACTGATTCAGTATTGCCAATGATAAACCGACCACTTTCTGAAGTTCTTGGTATTAAAAAGAATCAGTTTAAGCAATTTAGAATTAAAGACATGTCAGCAACAACCGAAGGAGGATCAAGACCGTTCTCTTCACTTAACATGGATAATTCAGAATCAAATACATTGCAATACCTAACTAAGGTTAATTTAGCCGATTACTCTACATCTTCTCGTACCCGTAGTTATGATTTTGACTTTAGTCGTGACAATACAATGCTTGACGAACGCTCACGAAGCAAAGACTATCAACAAAAATTAGAAATTAACAGCAATCAACAAATGATTGGCACTAATGAGGAAATGAATGAAGACATTTTGTCTAAAACCGAAGTTGTCAATTTGGCAATTGTTCCCAACTTCGACGAAGAGCTCGAACGTCTCCAAAGGCTAAGGGAATATGAGGAGGAACGTCATCATAGACAAAGACGGAAACATAATGACGAGGACTTATCTGGTATTCATTGCATCATGCAGGCCATGATGGGTATCGCCGCAATTTCTACCGTATTCGGTATGCTTGGAACATTTTTCAAGCAACGTATTCTCGATCAGTTACGTCTTATGCACTGGTAGTACAACAAGGGTATTCGATTGTTCATTGATTCACAATTGAATACCCCCCTAAGAGATAATTTAAAATTTTACTGTCGTTTCATTAGATTTTTCTTAATATAATACCATATTATAAATTTGATTGCTAATGGGTACTCGGATTCTGCCCGGTAATCAAAATCTTGCCATTTTTTCCGTAACCGGATTTGTTTGCTATCGGAGTTTTTAGCCAAAAAAAAATTATTTTTCATATATTAATATTAAAAATACCTTGCAAACAAGATATGTATGTTTCATCAATATTGGTGAACAAAAAAATTTGATTATCTGTATGACAAAAATTGTGTGGCCCAGTTATTATAAGATTTTTAAGAGTCAATGTATACATTGTTACGTTTGAACAATTTGAATGAAATTTTTCGTGTAGATCAACATACTCAACAAACGTTTCTTGACAATGAGTTAGTACATACTTGACACCTACATGGCTCCAAGTTGAAATCAAAATTATTTTGATATTAGTAGAGACTTCGCTAATAATCACCTAGAAGCAATACTAATTCCTGCAAATCTTGTCAATTTTTGACTTAAAACTCTATTAAAATATATTTTGGTCTCCACGTTAAACGTGGCAAATTAATGGTGCATATTGTCTTTGGTATGATATGTAGTTATTTCTCAAACATGTTTCAATTCAAATTCAAATCAGTGGCAGTATTTGTGCTAAACACTTAATTTTGATGATTAGTTCAGATCAATCACACCGATGAAATAAAGTATGCCGTTCGTCGTTGTTATGTAACTTTTAACAATGCCGAGAAAACTAAAACGTCTGAGCGTAGCTGAACTTCATTTGAAAAGAAAGACACGAGCTGTACTAAACGAACGCTGCACATACTGTCAAAAAGAGGCTAACTGAAATTATAATAGATTATTTTGAATTTTTTAAAATATTGAATGCGCTAAAACTTTAATATTTGTTTAAAAAAAAATAATAATCAGTATTTTTCATCGAATAAATAAAACGCAACAAATAAGTAATTTTACAATCATAAAATAAACTAATGTATGTATATATTTGCACGGTGCTGACACTCTATAATATTTTTTAACTAAAACGACTTGCGCCTAAGAATATCCATTGCTTTGAATATTTTATATATACATACATACATATATATAAATATATAATAATTAATATGCATATATTGGATATTTTTCATTCCACAAAGTTAATAATACACATTTTATGTATTAAAACAAGCAAACCTACAACGAAAACATTTAAAACACCTGGTATGTTTGCTTTGTTCCATTACTAAACCCAATATCGAATAAAAACAGAAATACTGAACAGTGTTGCTGTAGATCATACTCTGTTGTTGAAATTGTTAATACAAAAATATTGTTCGACTTAATTCTAACACTTACATACATACATATTTTATGTAATCGTGGTAAATTAGACGCAATGCTCATTTAGTTTTCCAGTGGCAGTTTTAAATATTATATGGGCAAATATAAGTAAAACGGCACAATGGTAAAAGTAGTGAAAACGTCAAATATTTAAAAATTATTTGCTTTCTATTTGCTTAGTTATTAATTATGTACTACACATATTCACAACAAAAATTAATAATATATGCCCTGGTTTGACGTTACAGAAACGTAACGTTTTGTAACGAATACAAATTTTATTATTAGACCAAGTGATTGTTATTTTTTCGTAACCAAGATAAAAAAATTTGGATTAAATTCAAAGTGATTGCCATTGAACAGTCTTATGAATAATTTCAATTTAATTCATTTTCAATGTCTTTCTAATGGTAGCAAAACATATGTATGTATGTTGTCATGAAAACATGATTCCGAATAAAGGAACATGACATTTCGCCGGAAACACATATTCAATGAGACGCTATTGAACCTGTTTATCATCAATTGAAGCCATGACAAAAGATACTTTTTCTCCTTTTATTTTGCTGGGAAGATATACAATGTACTAATCTAAAATTTTAAACATCTTTAATATTGCATTAAGACCATTTTTTTTACTTCATGGTCTAAAACATGAACTTTTTTCGAACGTTTTAATTTATCTTGGAAGCTGTCTTGCAAACTGTGTAAGCCTCACGCGCGCAAAAATAGTATATTAGAACGTACGTTTATATATGTATGTATGTAAGTACATATGTATGTATGTATGTAGGTACAAACATCAGATGTATGTACTATATTAAATTGTGGCAGGAAATTACAAAAATAGAATTTAAGAAGGTATTATAGATTAAAAATTGGTAAATATAAGTTCACGTTTCTGCAAGATCAATGTATTATAAAACTATTTATAGCGAGAGATATTCAAAATCCAACAATTTTGCCTGAAAATTTGTATTTAAATTATTAGAAAAAGTCGGAAATTGGATATCACTAACAATTTTAAAAGTTAAAGTTAAATAGAACTTTTTTTTTGTACCACAACTGACAGCACTGATCTTTACAAGCATTTACATAAATGTGCATATTTTTATGTGTTTTTATTTTTAAAACAATCGATATTGTGACGCATTTCTCACACACACATTTCAAAGTTTCCTAATGTCCATCACAATAATGTCATAACGTCCATGGACATTATGACGCACCAAAAATTTAATTTATATTACAAAATTTATTAGAAAAATAATAGGTCACTCTATAAAAAAACAAATTAATCGACATTGATTATTTCTTACGAACAAAAGAGGACACACAACAATAAAAAATTTACGATTGAATTTTTAGGATACGTATGCAAATTTCATGTGAAAGTTTATGGTGACAAGACTTAATATGAAGATTTTTCGTATACACTTTAAAACTACAAATTGTATAAAAAAATTTCTGGTATAATAACTTGTTTTGGCGAATAAAATTTGCGCTGTCTTGTGGAAGTAGAAGAATTAAATCTTCCAAATGTCATTTATTTCGGCACCAGTCTGACGTACATATCGGACATAAAATTATTTCGTACTAAAATTTAATAACAAACTTTGTAAGAAGTTTCAAACGCAGTTCACAAATCTTTATAATATTTTCTGTCCCATATATACAGATATATTAATGTGAAAGCTACCCAGATATCGGATATAAATTCTAAGTTCTGCAATTTAAGAACAAACAAACATACATACATACATATTGATATATACAATCACAGCATTTCCGTTAATTATGCTGTGATGTCTTAATTGACCTCTGAATAGTATTATTTTATTTATATGCATACTCGTACATTATATATTTTTTTAAATATACATTCATAGATACATATTATTATTTTAAATTAAAAATACTCTTAATTGTTATTTATTATTATTATATTTTCTTAAATCAAGTCTGTTCTGTATTTCCTATGAAACGGATATACATATTCGATTTTGTAAAAATAATGTTAGCTAGTTCCGAACATTTTGATTTCGCTATAGAGAAAATGCTTGGTGATTTATTCCTAAACATTATGGCCTGTTTTGTATTTTATTCGAAATTTAAATATTGTTTTAAATCCAAACATTTATACATACTAATATTATTATTATAAATTTGTATTATTTTCATTTAGAGTGAAATAGGGAACAGATTCACATACAAACATACTGTGTCAAATTATTTTGGAAATCGGTTTTTGTGCGAAAGCAATTTATTTATTCTGTAGCAGCGGTATTATTCCGCACCACCTCTACAGTGGCGGTACTGACATATTATTGGTTCCACAAGATATATATCTTCACTTTGCATACGACCAAACTTCATAACGGAAACCTAACGGACGAAACAAAATTGTAAGATAAAATTAAAAATTTTAAAAAGGAAAATTAGTTATAGCTTACTTTGTTTCTTTTATTTTGGAAAAATGCGCACATTTATTATATAGAATTGATTTCTGACTCATTTTTTGTAAAAATGTTCCATGCGTCACACCAGTACCCACCCGATAATATGTGGACACAAAAATAAAACTTGTACTAAGTTAGAATTTTTCTTCTTACTTTGATTACGAGATGTAATTAAGAAATTAATTACGAACTAACGTAATTCGCTTTCAAAACAATCCGAAAAGGGCTTACTGAAGAAAAAAAACCTAAAGTTTTTTAATTTAGGATGACAGAGGACTATACTAAATAGTTCTCTATCAAGCATTTTTTTACCGTATTTGCGTAAGAATGGCTTAAATGAAGTAAATAATAAGCGCTTAAATAATACGGACTTTTGTCAGTTCTTGGAATTGGTTTAAGTACCATTGGAATCATATTTTTCTGTGTGTATAAATATACATACATGTATATAGTAGCTCTTACCGTGACATCGTTCATACTATATACATATATTAATGTAAGCAATAACCTATCTACCAGTTTAAGCTCTACGTATAAAAAATTTGTCAAAAATAAAATGTAGCAAAAGTAATGATTTTGTATAATTTGTATTCGCGTTAAAGTGAATATGGGTAGCATTTAAGGGACGAAAGTATGACAAATCAATACTTTTAGTACTTTTTTATATTTTTGAGTACATAATTTTTTAAAATGAAAAAACCTGGTACTTTTTGGTATTGTTCTCGATCAATTTGGTATACAGATGCTTATTGCGTACACTAACATGCAGCGTTGTCAACTTTGAAATTTCAAAAGGCACCAAAATGGAGAAAAACGCGCCATTCAACATAAAACGCACCAAGTTCAGATTTTTTTTTATTTATTGAATTAATTTTGCGTCAAATCCAAATTTCTAATGTTGATACAATATTGTGCCGTTTCATGAAGTGAATCATTCTCCACCCTTTTTCAATAATAGATAATATTTCGACATCGGATTCAAATTGTACTGCTAATGGCATGATATCATATTTGTAATGGGATAAAACATTTTGTACAATGTTGGTTTTTGATGTCGTTTGTAGCTAAATGGGCTTAAAGCTGCAATGTGTTTCCGTGTTCCAGCATGCCGAACAAGGTTGGATATTTAGGTGTGATATCGCATTTGCAATAACATCTTGCTTTTGTGTTATTATTTGGTCAAGGCCGAATCCATTGCTTAAACTCACATTGTGATTCCCAAATCTTTTTGTATTTCGCTTATGATCTCCTTTTTTAGACTCCATTATTGATACTAACTTTAAATATTTCTTTTAGTACAACACTTTATATAAACGCATTTTTTATGAATTTTATAAAAATCGAACAATGATCGCTAGTGTCGAGAATACTTTGTTTTTGCTAAGCTCTTTAACAGACTTGACAGCAACTTTTACGACAACAAACAATTATGTACTCTGAAAATCTAAAAGGGACAACAAATTTCTTATAATGAAATTTTACAAATTATTTATAACAACAAGACGGTTTAACGGTTTTTGTGAATGTGTTTTAGTACCTCTTAAACATCATTAATGGTTGCTCTTGTTGTGGTCTGTAAAATTAAATGTAGAAATTGTACACAATTGAATGAACTGGTATTGAAACAGTTGTATTTTTTGTACAAAATTCTTTTGTGTTTAATATGCTTTGGAGCCACCCAAAATTAAAAAAAAGCGCACCACGCACCAACTCAGATATTTTTCGCACAAAACATTTTGAAAAGCACCAAAAAAGGTAAGAAACGCACCAAGTTGACAACGCTGCTAACATGTAGCGTGACCAAGGTTACATGCAAAAGCAAGTAACATATGTATGTACATATATTTATATACACAGGAATTCTATAATAATATAACGCAACGTAGCGTTTTTATTAAAGATACGTAATGTAGCCGGCCTTTGGCCGTGGTAAAAAATTTTCACCACCTTTGCATTTCCTGAAATGTACTCGAATAGTAAAGATTACATACATATGTATGTACATACATATCGCACTTGATCAGCAAGAGGGTATTAACTAAAAATTTTAAAATTTTCAGTACAGGCAAAAAACTTTATTTTTATACTATTCTTCTATCACAAAGAAAGATACAACTGGGTGAAAGAGTGGAGAAAATGGTGTAAAATTTTTACAGTGGATAAATATGACCACTGTTCATCGATTTCTTGCAAAAAACGAAATTTTAAAAATTTCGAGTTAATACCTTCTTGTTGATCAAGTGCCATATGTATGTATACAAAAATATATATGTAGCTAGATATACATACATTTGTATATACATACTTATGTACATACTATATGCAATTTAATAGAATTCTAGCTACTAAATTGACAGGTTATTTTCATATTACGCTTTTATTTAAATATAAAAGGCTTATACATAAATTAGTAAATAAATTGGAATATATGTACATACTTACATATGTACATACTATTTAAAAGCGAATGTTGGTGATCACTTTACCACAAAGATTAATTATGCACATTCCAAATGCAAATATAACCTTCTAACTCCAAATAATTGTATTAAAGAAATGAACAACAATTAGTTTAAACCCACTATAAGAATACTGTACAGAGATGACATTGGCCACAAGAATCATCCCTTCATTATTTCCCTTATACACACAATTCCAAGCATATTTTGATAAATATTTATTTTGTGTAATTTTTTATTTATTTTTTATAAAAAATTTACATATCGCTACCTAAATATAGAAAGAGCCTAATTAGATTTAATTTTAATTTGTTGATATTTAACCATCCAAGTTATCGAAATAAGCCAAAAATGCGAATTGAAAAAAAACTCGAGTTAGGGCCTTTTAATATTCAGGTAACAATATATTTTTTATAAAAACCTCAACTTCCATGGCGTTTACACATGAAAGACGCAATACATTCACATTTCTTCACTAACAGATATAAGTATATTTTTGTCACGTTAAGTAAATTTTCAGCTCTGCTTTGACTGTTTGACTTTCAGTATACATATGTATGTACCTTCTGAAAACAAATGATAACAACCAAAGCTGTGCTGCCAGGTGAAAATAATCAAGAAACATTTCAGGATTGTCTTTAAAAGTTGTTACAAATAAATTTGTTTTAAGCGTTTATACAAATAATTTTAATATGTACATATACTCATATTTTTATATTATTATTATTACGAATAAACGTAATTATTATTTGAACTTATATTGATTTACATATGAAAAGTAATATTATCAGGCTCAAGTTCAGTTTTATTGAATTAATGAAAATTGAACGCTGATGAGAGGTGTAGCGGCCTTGAAATCAGTACTGATACGTTCTGCTAAAAACTGATTGGATATAAATAATAATATTTTCCAACATACAAAAACTCTTAGTAATTTTGAATTTTCATTCATTCAATAAAACTGAACTTGAGCCTGATAATATTACTTTTCATATGTACATATACTCTTTTGAAATTTACATATGTATATTCCATGCACACTTTTTCTAATTATGATGCATAATAATTAGGTATTATAAATATAATATAATAAATATTAGTTTCTATGCGTTTTTTTTTTTTAATTCAGCCTGCTGAATTGTCCCGGAAACTCTGAAAAGTAAAATAAAGAAGAAACCCGCTGTGGAAGAAAAATTAAGCTAACTTTCAAAAACATTTTGAATCTAAAATTTCCATTTCATTAAAGCATTCAATTAATTTTCATGAAATTCTGTTATATATACATATTTTTTCAATTTTCTTTCTTTTTTATGAAATTACTTTCATGTGTAGACGTACCGTAAGGCTTGAGTGATTTTAATTATTAAGAACTCTATTTAAAATTAAAATTGTTGTTGTAAATTTCAAGAATTTTGTAATTTTGAATCTGGCAAGCCACAACCTACGTTCACATACATACATACTTAAGTGTGTTTATTAAATATTTGTCCAAAAAAACGTAACCACAAGTTTTACTTAAGGATAGTGGCATTTAACTTGGTTTTTATGTTACGAAATAAAATCAATTATTATACAATGAAATATTAGAATTAAAGGAAATAAATTATTAGTTTCTTTCTTGGTTACGTTTTTTTCGACAAATATTTGATAAATGTAAACGTAGCTTAAGATTAAACTCACCAATTATTTTGTTTACCTGCACACTGCCAAAAGTATTCCGAATTGAATATGTTTTTAATATACTCGTATGTATATACATATATGTATATAAATATGTACGTTACTACTGTACAATACATTTATTTCTTTATTTTACACTATGTATTTTTAATTGTGTTGTTGTAATACTTTTCGTTACATCATTGCTGGAAAAAATTTTAACTAATAATAAAACGCAGTGATGAATTTAAAATATACTATATATAAATAAGAAAACAAAATGAATCGAAATAGTATCTAAGCTGGGTAGTCGCATGTAAAAATACAAATACTATTAAAACATATTTATTAAATGTAGGCTAAGCTGATTCTTAATAATTTTAAACAATATTAAATAATAAAGAATACTAAATATTTAAATAGTTTTAATAAAATTATATAAGCACTAGTAAAATACTTGCGCCATCATCTTGGCAGTGTAACGTGCCGTTACAAATACCTACAAACTACCACGTAAGTATTCTACAACTACAAACGAAATAACAAAGGGTACATACAATTAATGTTACGAATAATCGTATTCGACTATTCGCCTATTTCAAGATATTCATATTCGTATACGCCAAATTCAACCGAGTATTTCTCGAATGATTTGTACATAACTTCCAAAGAAAAAAATAAATTTTAAAAAGTAAATAAAATGCACATAGAAGTATTAATTTTCCATATTTCTTATTTAAAAAAAAACCCTTTATCCCCATATCATGCTAGGTTAGTATCTAATCAATCTCAGTATACGAATATTGGAAGTGCACTGAATTACTAATTAAAAGCGCAAACAGAGTAAGAAAAACGTAATATGAAAGTATGTAAGTAAAATAATTTGAAAATGTTCAGTAGAGATCTTCAAATTCGGAATATCAAATTCATCATATTAAATACCTAAAGTAGAGTGACAGGTTTTTTTCAAATTATTATAATATTAAGTGTCTTAAAAGTAATATTCGTATTCGGCGAATATTGTTTCAAATATTCGTATTCGCATTCGTACTCGCGAATACTAAAAATTGATATTCGTATGATCACTAGTTCATACCACCTTCCATATTGTAGCAACCAACAAATTAATAATTCATAGCTCGTTGTGGACGGACGTGTTTTTTGGGAGCGCTAATTTTAAAATCAAATAAATCTATAAACGCGGAATCTGATTTATACAGTGTCAAAAATCATAAATATTGTGCTTGATAATAAAAACTTTTAAAATGCAGTTGTACTTACATGCTATTTAAAAGCATACTGCATTGTATAAATTTTCCTCTGCTCGCTCTTAAACTCAACAAACACAACAACAAAATATTAACTAAACAAATCTAAAATATCAGCAAACTTTTTAATAAATAACAGACACAGAACCTGTTCTACTAAACAGTAAATAATTATAAAATTTAAATAACAAACAACAACAATTTTGAACTGATCAAGCAGGTCTAAAATAGCAACAAAATATCAACAATATCATCAATATACAAACAAATACTAGACCTGTTCTAATAAACAAAATATTTGCATTTTTATTTACGAAATAAAACCTAATAAATTCTTTTATGTTTTGTTTGGAATAAAAGGTTTTTTGACGCTGTATCACAATTCACAACGATCAAATTGAACTAATATTATTAAATATTGCACTTGTTAAATTATTATCTCCTCTCATGGCAATGGCAACAAGAACTACTAAAAACGTTCGCAAATTACTGTCTTCGCCCGCAACTCCACAAAAAATTCAACCTGTTGAGAATACCCTTCCAACAAATATTCTGCAGTTGTTGGATGATAAACTGGAGAAACAGAAGAAGCAGATAATTGAAAACATAACACATACACACACCGCTAGTGAGAAAAAGATTATGGATCGTTTTGATTTACTAACTGCTGAGTTACATAAATTACAAACAAAAATGATGGATATTGAAGTACGAGTGGAAAAGGTCGAAAATTCACAGAGAGAGGATATTGCTAAAATAAATAAGGAACTCACAACAATGAGAGCTAAATTCGTTTCGCTTCAAAATAATGTTGTAGCTTCTGATTTAATTATCAGTGGCATTCCAGAAAGAGAAAATGAGAATATTATAGATTTATTCTCCAAAATATGCCACACTATAAAACATAAACCTCCGCATGTAAGAGAAGTTTTTCGACTCAAATCTAAAAATAAACCATCAAATTCAAACTCAATTATGATAAAACTCGCTTCTTCGAATGATAGGAACTTGCTGTTTCGATCAATTGCAGGGTTCTGTAAAACCAATAAAAGATCCTTAAATTTAAACGATATTGGTGGTGATGCAGACAGGAACATCTATGTGCATGAATGTTTAACAGATAGCAACAGGGAGCTTATGTTTTACTGTTCTAAACTGAAGCGTGAAGGTAAACTAACATCATCATTTTCGATTCGTGGCAATGTTTATGTTCGAGTTGAAAGACATCAAAGAGCTATTTACGTAACTGATACAGCGAGTGTTGATGCTTTGATTGTGCCCAAAACTTAATAAATATTAAATCGTTTTTTCTCTTTTTTCTCTGTTTTATTATCTGCTTCTAAATTCTAAATTATGTATTATTTCCCTTTCATTTCTTATCAGTCATTTTGCAAACGTGCAAGGTTGTCGTATAATTTAAAGTACAAACGTATAACATGACTCTCAGTTCGATCAGCCATAACTATAACTTAAGAACAATTTTGGGGATTGTTGGGAAGACCTATAAAGGTTTTAAAATTTGTCACTTTAATGCTAGAAGCCTTAATTCTGCGAAAATTGATTACATTAATTATATTCTGTCAAACTGTTTTGTAGATCTTCTTTGTGTTTCAGAAACATGGTTCGATCCTGAATCTGAGGATGATTTTCATAATATTTTAAACTTTAATTTAATTCGTAATGATTGAAGATCTGGTGAAAAGGGAGGAGGTGTTGCAATTTATTATAAAAAGGGTTTGAAACATAAAATTGTTTTAAAATCTGATCCAACTAATGTGGTTGAGTTTATTGGTGTTGAGTTTCAGGGATCCAACTCTACTAAATGCTGTGTAGTGTGTGTTTATAATCGAAGTAAACTGAATGATCTTGATGAGCTTTTTGATAAGTTAAATGTGATAGCGATGAATTATGAAAACTTAATTGTTTGCGGCGATTTTAATATAGATTTATCAATTAATAACACAAGATCATATCAACTTTTGGATGGAATGAATGCTAGTGGTTTGCATGTCATTAACTCTTGCTATACTAGATTTGCCCCTAATGTTAAACCTGCTCTGCTAGACCTTATGTGTACCTCTAACAGCTCATCAGTCATTCACTTTGATCAGTTTTCTCTTGCCGGCGTTTCTGACCATGATATGTTGCTTCTTGTAACTGATTTTGATTTGCACTGCAATGAGAGTAGCAGTCATTTCTACTCACGGAATTATAAGCAAATCAATATTCAACTGTTAAGTTTTGATGCAGCAAATGTTAACTGGAATGAATGCTGGCTCTATGATAATATTAATGATAAGTTGGCCTGTTTCTCGGAAAGCGTACTATTCTTGTTTCAGAAACACGTACCATTAAGAAAAATAAAAATTAGCAACATTAATCAGCCTTGGTTTAATTATAGAGTTAAATGCGCTATCAAGATACGAAATAAACTATACTCTATTTGGAAGAACAGACAGTGTGAATACAATTGGGAGCGGTATCGATTAGCTAGAAATCAGGTGCATGTTATCACGAAAAACCAGAAGAGTGACTACTTTAGAAGCAAATTAAATACAAATATTTCATCTAGAGAACTATGGAAAAACCTTGAACAGCTTGGTTTGAGGAAAAAGAAACTTGAATGCGATGTGTGTCCTGAAACAATGAATAACTTCTTCCTAAAATCATCTATTGTAAATAATACTGACACCTTCGCCGTAAATCAGAATATTTTATCTAATAGATCCGTGAATTCTTTTAGCCCATTTACAACTGAGGAGGTTGGTAGATCAATTTCGGCAATCAAGTCCACTGCGGTTGGCTTTGATGGAATTAATATTAATTTTTTAAAGCTTATTTTACCTTTTATAATTCCTTCAGTTACTCATATCTTTAACCACATCATCACAACATCGACTTTTCCTAATGACTGGAAAATTGCTAACATAATACCAGTTGCTAAAAGAAATCAACCTATCAGCCCTGAAGACTATCGACCCATAAGTATCCTCCCATCTCTTTCAAAGGCTTTTGAAAGATTGGCCTCAAACCAAATTATAAACTACTTGCAATGTCATACGATTTTATCAGAGTATCAATCTGGTTATCGGGCTGCAAAAAGCTGTGGTACTGCCATAGTGAAAGTTTTGGAAGACATTCGTCCATCCTTTGATAATGGTGAATTAACTATTGTAGTTCTTATTGATTTCTCAAAAGCTTTTGATACAGTCAACCATGATGTGTTGTTACTTAAGCTGAAAAATTACTTTAGTTTTAGTAATCATGCTGTTGGGCTTATAAGATCATATCTTTCGAATCGCTTTCAACGCGTTAGTTCAAAGGCGTCATTTTCTACACTAAAACCCGTGTTTTCTGGAGTTCCGCAGGGATCTATACTTGGCCCATTACTTTTTAGCATGTTTATAAACGATATTGTTCACTGCTGTAAAAATTCCCATATTCATTTATATGCAGATGATGCTCAAATTTATTTATCCCGGCCTTTGGGGCTAGTTGAAGACTTAGTTTGTCGTCTTAATGAAGACCTTAATGATATCTGTGAGTGGTCTTTTAACAACAATCTAAAAATAAACACTGCAAAAACTCAAGCTCTATTGATTCATGCTAGAAGCTACAACTACAGTATCTTGCCTGAAATATCTATGAAGAACGAAGTTGTGAAATATGTACAAGTAGTAAAAAATCTAGGTATTGTTATTAATTCTGACCTTAATTGTAAGGATCATGTTAGTTACACTGTTACGAGAATCTATAACGTTCTTCGAAAACTGTGGTATTCGTCGTCATTTATTTCGAGTGATATTAAACTGAAAATTGTCAAATCTCTAATTGTACCCATTATAACATATGGAGCTATAGTTTTTGGTGAAGGAGGTGTTGCAATTTATTATAAAAAGGGTTTGAAACATAAAATTGTTTTAAAATCTGATCCAACTAATGTGGTTGAGTTTATTGGTGTTGAGTTTCAGGGATCCAACTCTACTAAATGCTGTGTAGTGTGTGTTTATAATCGAAGTAAACTGAATGATCTTGATGAGCTTTTTGATAAGTTAAATGTGATAGCGATGAATTATGAAAACTTAATTGTTTGCGGCGATTTTAATATAGATTTATCAATTAATAACACAAGATCATATCAACTTTTGGATGGAATGAATGCTAGTGGTTTGCATGTCATTAACTCTTGCTATACTAGATTTGCCCCTAATGTTAAACCTGCTCTGCTAGACCTTATGTGTACCTCTAACAGCTCATCAGTCATTCACTTTGATCAGTTTTCTCTTGCCGGCGTTTCTGACCATGATATGTTGCTTCTTGTAACTGATTTTGATTTGCACTGCAATGAGAGTAGCAGTCATTTCTACTCACGGAATTATAAGCAAATCAATATTCAACTGTTAAGTTTTGATGCAGCAAATGTTAACTGGAATGAATGCTGGCTCTATGATAATATTAATGATAAGTTGGCCTGTTTCTCGGAAAGCGTACTATTCTTGTTTCAGAAACACGTACCATTAAGAAAAATAAAAATTAGCAACATTAATCAGCCTTGGTTTAATTATAGAGTTAAATGCGCTATCAAGATACGAAATAAACTATACTCTATTTGGAAGAACAGACAGTGTGAATACAATTGGGAGCGGTATCGATTAGCTAGAAATCAGGTGCATGTTATCACGAAAAACCAGAAGAGTGACTACTTTAGAAGCAAATTAAATACAAATATTTCATCTAGAGAACTATGGAAAAACCTTGAACAGCTTGGTTTGAGGAAAAAGAAACTTGAATGCGATGTGTGTCCTGAAACAATGAATAACTTCTTCCTAAAATCATCTATTGTAAATAATACTGACACCTTCGCCGTAAATCAGAATATTTTATCTAATAGATCCGTGAATTCTTTTAGCCCATTTACAACTGAGGAGGTTGGTAGATCAATTTCGGCAATCAAGTCCACTGCGGTTGGCTTTGATGGAATTAATATTAATTTTTTAAAGCTTATTTTACCTTTTATAATTCCTTCAGTTACTCATATCTTTAACCACATCATCACAACATCGACTTTTCCTAATGACTGGAAAATTGCTAACATAATACCAGTTGCTAAAAGAAATCAACCTATCAGCCCTGAAGACTATCGACCCATAAGTATCCTCCCATCTCTTTCAAAGGCTTTTGAAAGATTGGCCTCAAACCAAATTATAAACTACTTGCAATGTCATACGATTTTATCAGAGTATCAATCTGGTTATCGGGCTGCAAAAAGCTGTGGTACTGCCATAGTGAAAGTTTTGGAAGACATTCGTCCATCCTTTGATAATGGTGAATTAACTATTGTAGTTCTTATTGATTTCTCAAAAGCTTTTGATACAGTCAACCATGATGTGTTGTTACTTAAGCTGAAAAATTACTTTAGTTTTAGTAATCATGCTGTTGGGCTTATAAGATCATATCTTTCGAATCGCTTTCAACGCGTTAGTTCAAAGGCGTCATTTTCTACACTAAAACCCGTGTTTTCTGGAGTTCCGCAGGGATCTATACTTGGCCCATTACTTTTTAGCATGTTTATAAACGATATTGTTCACTGCTGTAAAAATTCCCATATTCATTTATATGCAGATGATGCTCAAATTTATTTATCCCGGCCTTTGGGGCTAGTTGAAGACTTAGTTTGTCGTCTTAATGAAGACCTTAATGATATCTGTGAGTGGTCTTTTAACAACAATCTAAAAATAAACACTGCAAAAACTCAAGCTCTATTGATTCATGCTAGAAGCTACAACTACAGTATCTTGCCTGAAATATCTATGAAGAACGAAGTTGTGAAATATGTACAAGTAGTAAAAAATCTAGGTATTGTTATTAATTCTGACCTTAATTGTAAGGATCATGTTAGTTACACTGTTACGAGAATCTATAACGTTCTTCGAAAACTGTGGTATTCGTCGTCATTTATTTCGAGTGATATTAAACTGAAAATTGTCAAATCTCTAATTGTACCCATTATAACATATGGAGCTATAGTTTTTGGTGAACTTGATGCTGCATCAAAATATAAATTACAGAAAGTGCTCAATAACTGTGCCAGATATGTGTACAATAAAAGGAAATATGATAGGATATCTCAATTCTCCATTCAGATTCTGGGATGCGGTTTGACTTCCTACTTAAGCATTCGAAATTTAATATTTCTTCATAAAGTTATATATTCGCATGAACCAAGATATATTTATGAAAAATTATGCTTCTGCAGATCTAGTCGCACATTAAACATTATAATACCGAATTACTATTAATTATCGTCCTCAAGATTGTTATTTATTAGTGCTGTGAAATTGTGGAATAATTTACCAAATCACATTAAAACCGATCCCCGCGCATCGTCTTTCAAAATGACTGTTAAACAACTTTTTAGTAACTAATTTGAATATTCTTTTTTTCTCATTTTCTTGTATTTTAGTATGTTTATAAGTATTTTAATGTATTGTATTTAAGAAGGTAGTTTTAAGTAAACTAAAATTTGTTATCATTGAGCATATAGGGCCTGTTCGTAAATTCATCACTGCGCTGCATAATATGATTATTTTGCACTGCCACTGCTAATCAGCTGTTGCTTATGTTTCTTTTTGCCCATTTTAATGTTTGTATTTATGAACCAAAAAATTTAACAAAAATGGAAAAGTTAATGATAAATTTAATTTTTGAGCTGGACGATAAAACTAATGATGTAAAATTGTCTAATCTACAAGAAAGAAAAAGGTTAAGAAATAAAAAACAAATAATAAAATAAAAATTTCCGTTGCATCAGCCATTTTTATGATTAGTGTTTTGTGTTTATTTGCGCATAATATACTGCAGCGATGCATTTTTGAACGCATACCTTTTGCAGAGTTGCCACTATTTGCATATATGAACGTACTGCGCACAATATGCAGCGCAGTTTTGCATTTACGAACAGGCCCATACACTTGTTTGAGGTGCTTTAAGAGACTTTAAGTCTTACTTGTACTTAAAAAATAAAAATAATTATAAATAAATAATAATAATAATAAATAAAACAAAACAACTAGCACGTTGTTAAAACTCCCAAACTGGTGAAATTTTAATATGAATATAGCATGCAGGTTTGTACACAAGACCACGAGCAATTACCGACACCGTACGAACGATAGTTACAAGCGGTCAGTGGAACCGATTCTTGTTCTTATATTAATATCACGTAATTGTTATTTATTTTGCCGATTGTAAGGGCCTCTGGATGTTATCTTATATTCGTACTAACCATAGTTAACCGTAGCCGATCTTAAGAGCCTCCGAATACCTCTTAAGTTTGTTGTATTGTAATCTGCTGATTGTAAGGGCTTTCAAATATTCTCTTACATATTAACCACAATAATAATGCAAGAGGAAGAGGCTACGCCAATGTTCACGCTATACAACAACAGGGAAACGTACAAACCCTGGAGACCGAATATGAATAAATATGGAAACATAAAATTTTCTTTTCTTATCAATAAGAAACATTAATTACAAATTAACTTTTTTGATAGATACAGGTTCAGAGATATCACTCTGTAAAGAAAATGTAATATACAATTATTACAAAAATATTGACGACATTTGCCGATTGAGTGGCTTTACAAATGAGTATAAAGAAACACTAGGATCAACGGATTTGAACATAATATTAGGAGAACAGATATTAACACACAGATTTCAATTAGTGGACCAAGAGTTTCACATTATTACTGATGGAATTTTGGGAATAGATTTTTTTCTATAGATACAACTGTCAAATTGACTATGAATCACTCTCTTTAAACACCTGCGTGAAGGGAGGGAGAATAAAAATTCCAAAATAAATTAATACAAAAAGAATAAGTAATATAATCATACCACCAAGAACCGAGAAAATAGTACCAATAGACGTTGATATAAATGAAGATAGTGTTACTCGTAGTAAGGAAATAACAAACGGAATATTTTTGCAAACACAATAATACCGAAAAATGGACAACGATATGTTTTAAAAGTTTAGAACAACCAGTGCGTCTAGAAAACTTGAGAGTCACGACAGTACCATTAAAAAATTATACAGTCTATAAAAATACGCATGTCCATAACATCAAACATTCAGAGCAAAGATTAAAAAAATTGCTAGAAAAAAGAGATTTCAATTTCAATTGAAGAAGAAAATAAAAAAATTATATGTGATATACTAAGACGACATCAAGAAGTATATCATCTCGGAGAAGAACCATTAGGTTAGGTTTGGAAAGGTAGTGTGAAATACACATCCACTCGGAGATCCAATTGGATCCTTTGTGATTCCCTTCATTTATAATTTATTGACTAATTAGTCTCCTTACTGCCCGAGTAGAAACAAAAAGCCGTTAACATCCATCATTCAGCCATTTAATTCCCATTATAAAGCCTTCAATCTTTGATATCCTCAAGTTTGCACTTCGCGAGATCACAAACGTCTGCTCAGTCATCTTTGCCTATGGCGTTGCAGCCTTGGGCAATGGCTCCTCTTCATCCCCAAAGTAATCCGGAGTGCCATTTTCCCATATTCTGGTCCTCGCTCTAACCGAGCAATGGCCAGTCAAGGCGCCTACTAAGACTCTCAAAATCTTTCTATTCTATTAGTTTTAGTTCATTCCAATATTTATTTATTTAATAATTCAGGTTTAATACAACTTCAATCTATGTTAGCATGAAAACGAATGACTTACATTACAAATGTCATAGAAGTCACTCGTCATGTTTTAAAAACGAGGTTGCCAGAACAATGAACTCTAAAATATTCATACCCAGCAGTAGATCAGATTTACCTGAGTCTATTTCTGTCCATATGGACCTCGAGACTCTACAATCTTCTTTATTCCTCAGGAATGGTTAGTTCTGCTAATTGCTGAGTTCCCTATAGTAGTAACCGATTGGAGGTTTAACCGACCTGTCACTAACTGCCACATCTAATGCTGACCCTATTCTTGCCAGCTCATCAGCGATTTCGTTTCCCTCAATATTGCAATGATCTGGTACCCAACATAGCTTAACGCTAAATTTGTCCATAAGTAAGTTGAGAGATAACCTACACTTGCTGACCAGCTTCGATTTGACACTATGCCCGAAGCTTGCAGCGCCGCCTGACTGTCAACGTTACGTGCTCTGTCATTAGTTCCGTGGCCCTGAGGATCGCTAGGATCTCAGTGTGAAATACACTACATTCGTTCCGCAGCCTAAAAGAGCTACGAATGTCCGTTCCTAAAAAATAGACGCCAGCACCCGTGCCTATTTCCATTTTTGATCCATCAGTAAAGACCGCGGAGCCCTCGTACAGTCTATCAGATTTGACCCAAAGATCCCTATCCGGAATGACTAGTGAAGGCGTTCTAATAAAATTAGTCTCAACAACCTTGGAGTCCGTAAAACCAGGGGGTATGGTTTCCCGTCTGCTAAAACTAATCTTTTTCAAGAGTGACGTATAACCTGTAAATCCTGGCCTTACAAAGCCAGCTTCCGTAAGCCTGAGAAAACTCCTTGCCGCCGTTTTCAACACAAATTCTTCAATGGGAAGTAGGTGAAGGACGAAGACCAATGCCCCTCTTGCTACTTCCATACAGCCGGGAAAGTGAGTGCCCATAAGTACAGATGTGTCACAGATTTATGTGGATACCTGCCTTACGTCACAAACCCACAGTGCTCTTAACACCTGGTGAATACAGTGCGTCCACCAGCGCCCCCACACGCAACAAACTGTTACGCATGAGTACCAGTTCGTAACCATGCATTTGGACATGGCCTCCCCCTTGGCTAGGAGTGGAGCCTATCTAAAACTCCTGCCGATCTTTGGATCACGGCACCCGGTTGC
Organism: Lypha dubia; assembly: GCA_947311025.1. NCBI lineage: Eukaryota > Metazoa > Arthropoda > Insecta > Diptera > Tachinidae > Lypha > Lypha dubia. The sequence goes on along the minus strand of OX371264.1, from coordinate 34,860,635 downwards.
AATGCAACTCCACACCGAGCTTGCGCTCTCCCCGCGATTTGGGTTTAAAACACAGCCACCACGTTGCTCCCACAAGGGGGCCTCGCCATTGTCAGGCTGAGACAAGTCTCAGGGGCTCCTGACACCCGTGGTACCAGATTAAAGTCTCCGGTCAGATCTCGTAGCCGAAGCTACTACCAGTTGAACCCCAAATGGTCCGGGACTGGTCACCCCCCAACAGCAACCAGCAATAAATCTACAAACGCACCAGCAAGTCAGTAAAGGCAAGCAACACCATGCCAGCCTAGCAAACGGAACGTATACAGCAGTAACAGCGAGCGGATAGGCAAACAAAGGCGGTAGGAAGGCAAGCAGTGGCAGTACCCACGAACACGGATAACTGCGGAGGCCACATCCACTAACGTCCAGTCCTTCTGCTACAAAACAAATCGCGTGCAAAATCGCCCAACCTCTTAAACGTCCGATTGTCTTGTAAAACTCTACTAACATCCCATACGCCCTCCGAATACCCCACGCCCATATCATCTAAATTTCTAATGTCATCATAGTTAGGGCATGTCGTCTCCCAGTCCTCTGGTCCATTCCCGCATCGACAATCCGCCGTCACCGTCAGTCCTCTCCAATATAGGAAGTCGTTAAGCGATCCATGTCCCGTCAATAAAAATCCTAAACTCAAACTAAAGTCAAAGTCTGGCCGCTCACGTACGTATGTCACGTCACTTATGAAACGAAATGTCACTCTACCCTGCCACTCACTATCAATCTTAATACTCAAAAGTGCACCAACCTGCTTACGATCAGCTCCCACCAGGTCATCAGCAGAAAGCCAATCATGCGCTTTGAGACGTATTCCCCTCTTAACCTTAAAGGCGATAGAACGACGTATCACCTCCAAGTCAAGAGTAGCCACGCCCAACAGCACCCGAAGAGCCTCTGTTGACACCGTTCGGCAAACTGACATGCAACCCAACATAGCAACTCGCTGACAAGACAATATCTTAGCACGGCCACTAACAGTCATAAGCGTTTTATACCATACAGGCGCACCATATGCTGCACTTGCAACAAACAGCCCACCATATATGGTACGAACGGCTCTCCTGCTTAAGCCCCAGTCACTTCTAAGAATACGTTTAGAATTACCTACAATGGCAGAAAGCTTTTCATGCACATAAGAAAGATGAATATGAAAATTCATCTTCACTCACTATTATTCCCAGATACTTAACCTGAGTCACACATCTAAGACTAATGCCGCCAAAACGAATGATCGGAGGACGATTCCGTGATAAACTTCCTTTCAGAAACATCATCACGGTCTTGTCCATAGCCACTTCGACACCCACGCTATTTCCCCAATCACAAACGATTCGCATGGCCTGCACACCTTTACTCTCCAGATCAGCTCGAGACTGTCCTTCAATCAAGATGAGCAAGTCATCCGCATACGCACACACCTTATAGGCTGAGCCGAGCTGACACAACACGGAATCCATCATGAAGTTCCATACAAATGGACCGCAGATGGAGCCCTGCGGACAGCCACGGACCACATCCTTCTAAACTATGCCGCTGGCACCCACTGCACAAGCCTTCCTGTCACTGAAATAACTAATCCATAGAGCAAGCTCTCGACAGCCTACCTCATGCAGCCTATCCAGAATCTTGCTCCACAACAGATTATCACACGCACCCTTAAAATTGACAAATATGCCAAGAACATATTTCGCAGGCGAGTCACTAACGCAATGATTGACATGCAACCAAGCATCCTCAACAGACCTACCCTCAGTAAACCCATACTGGTGCTCCGAAGCACCCAAGTTGGCGACTTCCTTAAGTCGTGTGACCATGAGCCTCTCCAGTACTTTGCCAAGCATCGGAAGAAGACTGATGCCCCGATAAGAACGAGGATCATTCCTCATCCTTTTAGGAGATTTCAGCAAGACTACAACACGGGCGTTCTTCCATGCCAATGGGAAATAGCCACTGGAAAAACACTTACTGAGTACGGAATGAACGTACTCCGGAAAGGCCTTCCACAAACTCCTACACATCTCACCAGTCATACCATCCACTCCTGGTGACCGCCTACACCTAACGCGGGTGACACTGTCTGAAATCTCCGATTGCTCCAAGGTAGGAGGGTCGACCATCTCCCTAATGAGAGGAGAGTAATCGACCGCATCCGACCCCCGAAAGAAAACACTCAGAAGCTTATCCACACAGTCAGCTCATGATGACAACGTTACATCGCCAACACGAAGGCACGTAACCTCAGACCTCTTCCTATCCCGCCTACACAATTGGTACACTTAACCCCATGGGTCATCCCTATTCTGCCTAACAAAACTCCTCCACTCGTCCTCCTTCACCTTAACAATTCTGTCTTAGTACGTCCTGAGATCAGCCAAATAAAGCACCCTCCGCTGAGCTAGATCTTCAGCATTGGAACGGCGAGTATCCATAAGTACAGATTGTGAATGAGTATACGTCAGCGCCTACCATTACGGTTTATCTGACGGTGTACTTAAACACTTAGTGTAGATTAAGCGTTCACCATCGCCCCTGAGCCACCCCACTCAAGAAACCCGAAGGCATCCCCGAGGGGATGACAACAGGTAGCAACTTCTCAGACATGACCAAGGCCCGTCATGTCCAAACACCTTGCTAAAGTGAGCGAGCTACCTAAACTCTGGAATCCTGTTGGTTCACAACAGCACATAGAGGCTTCGCATCGGTAGACACGAAGTCCGCTAAGCGAGCATCAGTCTTTAACCGACACCTCTCCCAGCTTTTGGTAACAACCACAACCACTACGTGAACTCTCGAAAGAGACCTCAACCAACAACCGGCCCATGGGATCCTGTAACCGGTATAGTAGAGGAAGACTCTACTTCCCGGTTTAAACATTCCCCCATGTGGGCTGCCGGCCCCGTAGTGCCAGTTCAAACTACTGGTAAAGTTTCGAAAGGAAATCCCAAAAGGGATTAACTTTCTATTGGTTTTGGTCATGGGGTAGACCTTAGGTACCCTTACACCTTCTATGTAGACTTACGTGGCAAGCCACTACGTTCATTATAAAATATATGCACATTCCGTTGCTCTGTTAATTCAGAGATTGGTCCGAGCATATAAGTTTTATGGGTAACTGACAAAACGTTATGTCTACAAAAATCAGTTACCCTATACCCCGGGGAGTATTGCATCTTGTTGTTGAGAATCAACAAGATGAACTATCTACCCCCCGGGGGGATCCATAAGTACAGAATGGTTCTCAGAGCTGGATTCCGTCCATGAGCCATCACATCTCTGAATATGTCCAGGTGACCTAGCGTCCTTGGGCAGTACTCGCCGAAGCCTTGAAAGCTCATTTACAGAATCAATGGCCTCACAGTAATTCCTCCATGAGGCTATTTTCGTCTTTTTGAGCTTCCCCTTGTACCCATTCTATAGGACCTTATAACTGTCCCAATCATCTACTCTGCCTGTAGGTTTTGCCCTATTGAACTTCCTTCTTACCGCAGACCGTAGATCTCTAAGATCACTTGTCCATTACGATGGCTGTGTCCTTTTTCCTGGGAAAACTAGTGGACTTTCTCTAAATATGTTGGTGAAATAATCCACCTCCTCTTCCAACCCTCTTGTGTAATCAATCCCCAGAGGAGCGTCCCTTACTTGACTATCTACAGTGGCCCTGAAGGTGTCCCAGTTTGTCTATAACTTCCGCCCTATTCCTGAACGTTTGCGTATTGCCCCTGTTACATTTAGTTAGACATAATCACCCCTATCGTGAATAAGAAGTGAAATTTATTTACTTGAAATTTTAATTCCACTCGAAGGGAAAAATGGTATCGTTATTATTCCCGCTATCAGTTCTTAGTGAATGTAAAAAGGGAAGAAGATTAAAAAAAAAAATTATAGAACTTTTTGTTCAAAAATATACACGGACATAAACATATGCAAATACGTGAAAAGTGAAATACAAGAAGTTATGAAATCAAATAGTAACTCACCCCTTTTATTTATGTTGCTGCTTCCCCACTGACTATGCATCACACCCGAGTATCAATAGGCTGCCACTCAATCTCGCGTACTCCGTCAGCTTCAGAACTCCATTCCCTGGTGGATCCACAGCCTCATAGGGCAAGTAGACCGCGGCAAGCACAAATTCCTGATTGCCGCTGGCCACACCTGAAACGACCGCGAGGTCTCCTTGGCTGAGAGAATTAAATAGCATTAGATTTAGTTCTTTCCTTGCTAAAATGCAAGTCCTAAACTTGTCCCCCGTGCCCGGGATATACAAAGAGTAGCCCGTGACTCCAAGTCCCCAAACCCTATTTTTATTTATCCAGGGTTCCTGGATAAGAGCCCGTCTACCTGCGATCTGTTGAGGTGCGCTGTCAACTCGGCCGAGGCTGCCACACTATGATGCAAGTTTTTCTGCACCACTCCCAGGCGCCCTGGGCTCATAAAATTGCGGAAATCTGAATCTGACAGTCCCCAAGCCGAACCTAACAACACTCCCCGCAGCCTCTTGGGAGAGTCCTCATCAACGGCGAACAGCTCTTTTACAGCATTCCCCTTGCACTCCAGCGAGGCCAAAGGCTTCCATTGGTTGGTCCTAAGGGGAACGTTATGGGTTTCCAGTACTGACAGCACGGTCTCCATCGATCTTATTGGTGGTTTAAACCATGCTGTCACCACTGTCCTACGTGGTAGGTCAGAGGCTAGAATTACTTCCAGTTTCGCTTCTGGCCAAAGGTCGCCACACTTGCCAACCACGGTTTTAAGAAAATCCATTGTTTTCCTATTACCACAGTTCACAAGCTTGACGCCCTTCCGCCAGTCTGCGCCATGGATCCTTAATTCCTCCTCCTTTCCAACACCGGCCTTGCCGATTTCGTCCAAGAGCCTGCCTTCGACTAGCTGCCACAGATCCGGGCATATCTTTAAATCCTGATCGTTCCGGTCTATGACAGCCACCTGCAGGTCACCTTCTTTACTCAAGGACTTTTTCGGCCTCTTCGAAGTGGAGGGCAGCTCCTCCCCAGATCGTGCTCTTTTTGATGCGTCTTTCCTGGCATCAGCAGAAGCACCACCTAAAGAGCCGCCCTTTAAATTCTGGGAGCCCAGTGATGCCCCGCCAACCACGACAGTCGAAGATTTGGCCGCCCTGATGGACTGGAGCTCGTTGCCCTAGCATAAACTCTATTTTTAGAGATGGTTGTGCCTGCTGACATTGTGCTTACATCCTTGCGAGATGCATCCAGAGCATCTCCTGCGTGACCATATTGTCATGCAAAGGAGTCAGCAACACGTCTCTTCGCGACGATTCGTCCGTTATGTCGGCGTCGTCAACGTCCTTGGAATTGTTTTTTGAAAAGTCTATTTTGATTCCACGAGTATGCCAGTAAAAGAAAGACCATCCGCACAGTGACGGCGTGCGCGCGACTAGGCAAATGTCTACAACCGGCCCATGCCATAGGCCCCGGAGAGAATAGCTATTTCGGACTAAGTTTTCTTTATACTCTAAAGCAGCCATTAAGGACCTCGGCACAGCTCTCTACCACCTTGACCTTAAAAATAATACCGAAAAATGTACAACGATATGTTAAGGTTTTGAATACATTAGAACAACCGGGGCGTCTAGAAAACTTGAGAGTCACGACAGTACCATTAAAAAATTATACAGTCTATAAAAATACGCATGTCCATAACATCAAACATTCAGAGCAAAGATTAAAAAAATTGCTAGAGAAAATAGATTTCAAAAGCATTGAAGAAGAAAATAAAAAAATAGTGGCATGTCATAACGTCCAATGTCATAATGTCCATGGACGTTATGACACACCAATAGGTGTCAAAACGTCCACAGACATTATGACACATATTGGTGTGACATAACGTCCACATATGGAGTGCCATAAAGTCCATGGACGTAGCGACACTTTTAGTTATGCCATAATGTCCATGGACATTATGACACGTTATGGTGTGTCATAAAGTCCACAATAATTAAAAATCAAATGTTTCAAGTAAAATATAAGTGAATTTTTGACTACCGTTAGAAATTTAAAGTTTTACCGATGCAATGGCATATTATTTTAGTATGTAAGTGGTTTTCATAAAATGCACAAGTAGATGTAAAAAGAAAAATAATATGGAAAGTTTGAAATATAATTATGAATTTGTGAGTGGATTTCGGAAAAATTCCAAGTTGTTATTGTTAACCGATGAAAAGCAGGTGTTTCGCCAAAAACACATGTATCGTGAATACACCCGATATGGGTGCTATATCAATAATTGTAGTGTAACAGTTGCCCTTAGAAAGGATGGAGTCTGTGAGCAGCTAAGCTTGGATTATCATCATAATCATTCACTTCCCGAAGACTTAATAAATAAATTTAAAATGATTAATAACGTGAAAAAAGAATGCGGCGTTAAGTCAGCATATAAAAGAAAAGGAGTCCGAGAAATTTTTGATGAAGAGTGTATGAAGGACAAAGACTTGTCTTCTACAGTGTCTTTTCCAAAAATGAGGAGGCAATTATATAGAATACGAAGTAATGGAATGCCAAAAAGTCCTAGCACATCTCTTGAAATCAAGCAGATGTTTGAAGAAGTTGAATTTTTTCAAGAATTTGGGATTTCCAAACATATTAACAAGCCTTTTTATCGGGATACTATAATAGAAGATGACTTTTTCTACTCTATTTTAATATCGCCAACAATTGCAGATATAATCCAGAAAAAACCAAAGGGTCGTCGATATTTAATAGATGGAACCTTCAAAACAGTTCCCAGTTGTGGTTTCAAGCAGCTTCTCGTGGTTCACTTTTACTATATGGAACATGTAAGTTCTTAAATTATACATTATTTTTTTTTTTTTTTAATATCTTAATCATAAAATCTTCTGTGTCTTTGTAGACTTTTCCGTTCATTTACGTTTTGATGTCAAGCAAAACTAGACAAATATATGAACATTTGTTTCAATTTATTAACAGCAATTTCTTTCAGTTCGAGGCTTTAGCATTTCATACAGATTATGAAATAGCTTTAAGAAAAGCTCTACAATACGTATTTCCCACAGCAACATTAAAAGGCTGTTGGTTCCATTATTGTCAAGCTCTGACACGTAAATGTCAAAAAATAAAAAAATTTCGAAACTTAATTAAAACAAACAACGACTCTAAAAATTGGTACCGAAAAATATTAAGCCTACCCTTAGTAAGCCCAGAACAAATTGAGGAAATGTTTTTAAGTTTAAAAAACGAGATATTGGACTTTCCAAAAAACCGACAAGAATGCTTCAACATTTTTATGAAATATTTTGAGAATCAATGGATGGCGAAGGTAAGTGTATTTTTTATAGTTATAATTTTTTAGTAATTCGTAAGTGAAACAAATACCAAGAAAAAAAGAGAGATGAAAGCGAAATGTCTTCCCGGAGACACTAAAGTTAAGTATTGAAATCTGACTTCTCATACTAAAGTTTTTCTGCGTGGAAATACTTAACTTTAGTGTTTCCAGGAAAAGACATTTTTTTATTTTTGTGACGCACGCAGGAAAACTTTATTCAGCGAAGCCACCTGCCGCGTCCTACTGGAGGAGAAAACCCTTAAGCGCGGCCGCAGGCCGCCACGCAGAAAAACTTTAGTAAGAATGCTTACACCAGAATGTTTACACCATGCATAACAATATTCTGAAAAAATATTCTGAATAATTGGGAAATAAGGCCATTATGGCTTTATCTCCCATTTAATTGAGCAATAAAGCCATCATGGCCTTATTTCGCATGATTTTAAAGCGTTTTCATCTCTCTTTTTTCCTGCTACATTGATATTTAGTTTCAACTACTCTTATAAATAATAAGAAAATCTCCATTGATGTTTTATAGATCACACCTTGCGGATTTTCTGTTCATTTGGAGCCCATTAGAACCACAAGTGCTTTAGAAGGCTTTAATTCAAAACTTTCCCGGAACATTGAAAAGCATGGGCAATTTCATAAATTCTTCGACGCTATCCGTAATGAAGATTTCCATCAGTCAGTTTCTTTAAGTAAAATAGTTGCGGGTGCTTTATCTGTTTTGCCCAAAAAACGTAAAAAGCAAACGGATAAGGATAGCAAAATTCGACACCTAACCCAGCAATTACACAGGGGAGAAATCTCTTTATGCGATTTTTTTAATTTCGTTACAAATAAAGAAAACCACATTGTAGAATGTGATGAACTTCTGGAGGAAAATGGAGAAGAAGAAACAGAGTCAGATGATAATGTGGAAAGCCAAGTCAATTTCAGCCAAATGACGGAAGTTTTAAAATGCATTATTTGCTTTGCAGAACCAAGAAATATTTTATTGATGCCATGCAAGCACTTTAAAATCTGTTCCAGCTGCTTCCAGCATTTAGATAAAAAATCTAAAGAAAACAGTTCACCTTTGCTTTGTCCTTATTGTAGACAAATCGTAGAAAGTAATTTAAATATATTTCAATAAAGAGTATTTGAAAAAACTATATGAGTATATTTATTTATTTTTTTATTTTCAAAAGTCTGGACGATATGACATATTTTAAAGTGACATAATATCCAAAAAAATTGTGGCGTATCGTCCATGGACTTTATGTCATTTTGAAATAGTCATAAAGTCCATGGAAGTTATGACACCTTTTGGTGTGTCATAACGTCCATGGACATTATGACATTGGACGTTATGACATGCCACCAAAAAAATATATGTGATATACTGAGACGATATCAAGAAGTATTTCATCTCGAAGACGAACCAATAACTGTAAACAATTTTTATAAACAGAGCATTGAATTAAACGATAACACCCCCACTTACATCAAAAATTATAGACTGCCACAGACACAATTAAATTAAATAAATAAACAGGTGCAAGACTTGTTGGACAAGAATATAGTGGAGTCATCAATTAGTCCATATAATTCATCATTACTATTAGTACCAAAAAAAGGACAAAACGACGCGGAGAAATGGCGTTTGGTTGTAGATTTCAGGCGTTTAAATGATAAGATAATAAATGAAAAATTCCCTTCAACTAGAATTGAAAATGTATTATCCAGTTAGGTAGAGCTAAATATTTTAGTACTTTAGATATGACAATGTTACAATTTTCATTTTTAGGTTATTTTCGGAATTAAAACACATGAGACTAGGATGATTTTAGTTATTTCTTTAGTTTTATTTACTTTTCATTTTTCTTACTTAGTTTATTAATTTAAAACCGTCTCAGGGAGCCGCTTGTTAGGCTGGTCTTTGATCAGGTTTGTTGTGAGTTGTGACACGTTTAATGATGATTCCCGAAGTATCTCTAATGTCAATATCAACCTGCCTTTTATAGCAATCGATGGCCGTTGATGTTCGCTGCCGCCAGCGTGGTTGTTCCCCCAATATTACTGAGTGTGCGATTTTAGCAATTATATGCAACCTCAGCATATAAGCGTGGAACTTCCAGCCGATTGCGGTTCAAACGATATTGCAATGTCAGCAGTATGTATGCAGCGCATGTTTTTTCTGCTGCTGATGTTTTTGTTGGTAGGGGAAAATGACTCATAACAACGTCAGTATGTGTATGCTGCGTATGTTTCGCTGCTGCTGATATTTTTCTTGGTTGGGGGAAAACGACTCAAAACATCCCTCCCCCCTTGCGGACAAGAAACATCCTGTCTGAGGATGTTTCGTAGCCATACTTCTGGAATCAAGTCAAAATGGATGAGACTATGCTAACAAATATATTTTTGTGAATTACAAAGCATAAAAATAGCCTTTAAAATAAATAAATAAAATATAAAACATAAATACTTGAGTACATGCTCAAATAAATGTAAAAATTTTGTAACGGGGAGATTTGCTTTTCATTTTTGCCTTATAAAATACTTTTAATGGCAACCAGCGGTTGTCTAATTGTATAGGTGTAGAAAAGTAAACACATTCATAATGGAAAATTATTGTTGTGTGTGTTTGAGAAAATTTTTTAAAGGCTATTTTTATGCTTTGTAATTCACAAAAATATATTTGTGAGTTTTTGTATAAATAGATGAGCTTTGAAATTTTTTTAAACAAAAAGGGCAAAACATCTACTGATGAATTGGTATAGCTACCAACGAAATATATATCTAGATATTGCTAACCCGCAACAAATAAATATAAAAAAAAAAAAAAAAAACTTTTAAACTAAATGGTAGACCATATTTCAGAGTTAAAAGATATTCTAAAAAACTTAAAGAAAAGTCCAGCAAGGACGTATACAGGAAAAACTATCCAAAACAAATTGGAGACAGTAGAAAATATAAAGAAGGATTTTTTATCAAAAATAATAGAGGAAACAGACGAAGAAAAAATAACGGCCTTAAAAATAGAATTTAATAGTATTTGCACACAAATTAAGAAATATTTAATAGAAATTCCAAAGGAACAAGAAGAAAAAATTAATAAAATGGCATCTTTTAGCTTAGAAACAACATCAAAAGCACTTCCTTTGTTCAACGGTAATTATTTAGAGTTAGAAAGCTTTTTGATAACAGCGGAGTTAATAAACAAAACTCTATCGAATGAAGCGAAAACAGATTTTATACAATACGTGTACCATGCAAAACTTACTTCCAATGTTAGGACAGCATTAGGTACATATACAAAGCCACAAGACTTTGAAACTTTAAAGAAATTACTACAAGATAGGTATAAAAGCAGAGAAACAGTTCGTGAATTACAGAATAAACTAAATACATTGTTCCAAGGCAAAATGTCAATAGAATTGTATAGGGAGAAAATACTTAACATTACAGATAAATTAAATAAATTAGGAATAGAGGAATTAGGAAATGAAGTTACTGAAGCTGAGAAGAATATTATAATTCGATTGAATAATAAACTAGCTCTAGACACATTTAAGAGAGGTTTAAATGAATATTTCAAATCAACCATATATGCTGCTCGACCCACTAACTTACAAGAAGCATCGGATCTTGCTTTAGAGTTGGAAAACGAACACAAATCAACTCACAACTCTATTTTGCATTTGGAAAGAGAACAACCACATTATCAACAACAATATCAATACAGAACATATAACAATCCTGTTAATAATTTCAACCACAACACACAAAATAAAAATCGAAATCACAACAACACTAACTTCAATAGAAACTTTAACAACAACTACAGAAGTAACAATTTTAATAATGGCAACTATAGAAGCAACAATTATTTCATATCATCAAACTTAAGAAATTACGTAAAACTAAACATTGTAGATAGTGCAAATGAAGTTACATTTCTAATTGATACAGGAGCAGACGTCTCCATGATTCCTGACAAAATTGATGAAACAATTAAAAAATCCCTGGTGATAACTAGAAGTATGAAAAATAAAGTGATACAAAATGAGGAAAATAAAGGCGAACAAGAAGAGGAAAATAAAGAGATACAAAATGAGGAAAAGAAGAAAAATAAATGTAGTGGATCCAAAGAAAATGGCAATACAGATCCTAAAGAGCCTGATCAACTCAAAGTTTGGGAATGTACATCCATAAATGATATAAAGCATGCAAGAAAATTGAAATTTATTTTAGAAAAATCGAGAAAGAAAATGAAAATTGAGAATGATCATGTTCTAAATGAAATGGCCATCAGATGTAGCGATAATCCTTGTTATTTAGATAATGTATTGGAGAAACTACCTTCTGTTTTAGACGGATCAAATTACTTATATTAAGTACGCACTAGAAAAAAGTGACGAAATATTTAAAAGGATATCCATAGAAAAATTTAAAGAGAAAATAAATGAATGTAAGGAAAACGACGTCATAATAATGTTATATAGTAATCCTCAAAGAATAATAGATAGTAAAAGAAAACATGAACTAATTGAGTTATATCACAATGCACCATGCGGAGGACATTTCGGAGTAAGAAAAACTTTGATTAAATTGAAACAAAAATATATATGGAAGAATATGTATAAAATGGTAAAGCAATATATTTTAAAATGTGATCTATGCCAAAGAAACAAACGAACAAGACATACAAAAGAACCATTATGAGTCACGGACACACCTAATAACAGTTTTGAAACTGTAGTTATCTACACAGTAGGACCTTTAAGACCTTCAGAAAACTATAGATACATACTAACAATGCAATGCGAGCTGACTAAATACGTAATAGCAGCTCCGATGGAAAGTAAGGAAGCAAGGTCGATAGCAAAATGTTTGATTGAAAATTTAATATTAAAATATGGTATATTTAAAATTTTGAAATCTGACAGAGGAACAGAATTTGTAAATGAACTGATGAGAGAAATATGTAATTTATTAAAAATAGAACATAGGACTTCCACACCTTATCATCACGAAACACAAGGTACAGTGGAGAGAAATCATAGAGTTCTGAATTAATACTTTTTGACATTTGTAGATGACTATAATTGGAGCGCTTGGATACTATATTATACTTTCGCTTATAATATAACTCCTCATATAGATACGAACTACTCACCATTTGAATTAATATTTGGAAAATTACCAGAACTTCCAGGTGAAAACATAATGACTAATAATAAAATATATGACATAGATAATTACGCAACTGAATTAAAAACAAGATTGAAAAATTCAATAGAATTTTTTATTTATAGAAGTAACAAAGAACAATAGGAGTTTAGGATCACAGAATAATATGAATAGCATAAGACTAAACGTAGGAGACTTAGTTTTACTGAAATAGGAGGAAAAACGAAGGCCCATATAAAGGCCCCTACGAAGTAGTAAATATAGATAATGTTAATGTAGAATTAAAAATAAATGGAAAAAACAATATCGTGCAAAAAAATCTATTAAAGAAATATTATAATTAAGATTATTTTAAGAAAATTAAAAAGCATTAAGAAAAACCCCTTAATTTTAAAATTTTATTTTTTTAACTAATTAAATCAGTAAAGATATACTTACACGTGTATATAAATACGTAACTTAAGAATTTTATAAAGTAAAATTTAGCGCCTGTTCGCCGATATCGAAGAAGTTCTTTCTTTCGTTAAAGAGAGAATATATTACACATAGATATACATATTGTTAAAATATTGTAACATAAATTTGTTCTAAATTAAAATTTTGCAATCTTGCCAAATAATCAAAATTGCAAAGTTTTAATTGAAAGATTGGGGGTGTAGTGTAGTATATTTTGGTGCTCTTAAAAACCAATGTCCGTTCGTTTTTGATTAACAATACTGTTTGTTGTAATAGGTCAGTAATTAAGTTTGCATGACTCAAAAACAAATAAATGATCAAAATTCAACGCAGTGAAATTTGTTTAACCATTCAATGAACTTTGAATTATTTGAATATGAACACGGACACTTGAGAAACCAATACACACACAAACCAATGTATTTTAATAAATATGTTGTTCTTCTTTGGTTACAAAATACTTTGATTCTTCTTGTCTTCTATTGAATCACAATAAATAACAAAATTAAAATAACAAATAAAATATGAAACCGAGTAGTGACCCAAATAGAAATTGTGATGAAAATGCAAATGTGGATATTCAACTCTTTAAAAAAATGTTGTAATGTAGGTAAGAATTAATAAAGAAACTTTGATTGTAAATAGTATTTAAGCGAAAGAAATTTTTAATAAAGAAATAGATTATCTTGAACACTCAAATTAAAATCTTGTGTTTCACTTGCGAACAACATTTCAATGTATATATTTGCTTTTAACTATTAACCATAGATGCAAGATGGAAGTTTCTACATGAAACTATTTTGAAAAAGTTTTCTATGGTAATAATTCTTGGTTTTAAAATGTCCCCTTTTTATATTTAATAATTAAATTGAGTCACTAACAAGAATGGGAGTTTCATAAACATTTTGGTGTGTAATCTACAGATTTTTATGAATTTAAAATTTTTACATATTTTTGCTTATTTCGTTTTTTTTTAATTCTAATTATTTTGATCTAAACTTTTAATTTTCAAATATTTGTTATTTGTTTGTTTAATTGTCTGTTTGTTTATTTCTTAGTTTTATAGGTTAAGTTTGCATCATTATTTGGTTGCCTTTTTACTTTTGTATATATTTCTTTTAATTAATTATTACCAGTTGAGAAGAGTTGTTTTAAAAATAGAATTGTTATACATATGTATATTTTTCGACATTAAATTCTACTTAGTAATAAATTGTATTTATGCATGATAACTTTTTTGAAGAAGAATAAATTGTATCTTGTTTAACGTTTTTCGTAAGTTTATTTTAATTCTGTATAAATATATATCCAATTTTTCTTAATCTATTTTTACGATTGTATATATATTTTTTTTTCTTATGAAAAGTAATATTATCAGGCTCAAGTTCAGTTTTATTGAATTAATGAAAATTCAAAATTACTAAGAGTTTTTTTTTGTGTTGGAAAATATTATTATTTATATCCAATCAGTTTTTAGCAGAACGTATCAGTACTGATTTCAAGGCCGCTACACCTCTCATCAGCGTTCAATTGTCCATCTTTACAATTTTCGTAAAGTGGATACTAATTGAGAAGAATATCAACTATTTAACCAGTTTTCAACAGAAATAGAATATGAGAATTAATTTTTAATTCAATTTTTATTCTACAATGAAACAGTGCTGGTTAGTACGAAATTCCCTCATTACTGTTTGGAACTAATAATCAACACAAACTCATAGTCCGTTATCATCAAAGTATTCTACTTTGTATTTTAACGTTTTTGTTGTTTTTTAGGTGTAGGGGCCTTGAAATCAGTACTGATACGTTCTGCTAAAAACTGATTGGATATAAATAATAATATTTTCCAACACAAAAAAACTCTTAGGGCCAAATTTACAGTAATTAGTTAGCTATTAGTAAACTAAAATGATAACTATTGTTTAACTAATACTTCATATTCACAGTGTATTATTTAACCAACACTCTTAATATGAACAAAGAATGGTAACCCTATCAAACTATTAACTTTCAGTTCTGGCAATTCTGTTATTGCATATGGCTTTTGTTTACATTTGATATATTATTTCTTAAAAAATGGCGTATACATTCAAGAACTTGCCACGCCACTTACTTGCTAAGACGGAATCTATCCATAAAATCTTTTTAGATTACGTTGGCGACACTCAGCAACAATATTCCGCGTATTATCAGTATCACTGTCACTTTCAATATCTTTTTCAATTTCACATGCCATATCTAAAATTTTTCACAAAACAAAAATACTAATAATAAATTCCAACGAATCAGCTGTTTTCTAACTATTAGTTAACCAATGACGTTTGATGGTTTAACTAACGTTAAACTAGACGCTGTGAATCAAATATTATTAGTTAAACTATATCTATTAGCTAACTAATGACTGTGAATTTGGGCCTTAGTAATTTTGAATTTTCATTAATTCAATAAAACTGAACTTGAGCCTGATAATATTACTTTTCATATGTAAATCAATATAAGTTCAAATAATAATTACGTTTATTCGTAATAATAATAATATAAAAATATTTTTTTTTCTATTAAAAATGTTCGGCCTTAATACAAGTCTTAACTGTTAATTTACAAGACAACATTTAGAGAGATTATTAACTTTATTTTTTATGTGGCAGTTTTTTCTTAAAAAAAATTAAGTAAGATATTTTTGTTAATAATGTAAGTACTAAATAATAGCAACATAAGACCTTCTGCCTACATATAGAGATTGTAAAAATGTTAGTTTAATCTTTTTCGATTCAAGTTATATTTTCAAAATTATCAATGAAATCATTTATTGAACATAGGAATTTTGTAAATATGGTTCATTGATAACTAGTTACACACAAACATATGTATGTATGTGTATTGTTATGTTTATTTTCCTCTCTCTTTTTCTTTAATAATTTTGAAATAAATTTTTTATAAGAAACTGACAATTATAATTTCTTTGAAAAATTGTAAAATGAGTAGGAAAAAATTCCACTTCATTTTTGCATTTTACAAAATTTAAACTGATTGAAGCACTTTTTTTTTATTAAAAAGTGAGTTCAGTTGCATTTGTTAGTGAGAGAAATTTAATACTTTTGTTGTTTCAATGATTTGAAAGAAAAAATTATTCATATGCGTATAATTATTTTCAAATCAACAGCAAACAAAAAAAATCCGAAAAGTTTTATATTATTGTTACTGTTTGCACCAGAGTTCGGATTTGCGCACTCCTTTTGCTCTTTACGCTTTGCGCATTTCTTAAAAGCGTATTAAAAATGCGCACAAGCGCAAAGAGCGGAGCGAAAAAAAAGGAGCAATTGGTATTCGCAGCGCAAGCGCATTCGATTTATAAGCGCCGCTCTTTGCGCAATGCGCATTTAAATTTTTTGTCTAGCGCTTTGCGCTGCACATTGCGCATATTGAGCGGCGCATTGCGCATGCTCTTTTTTATGATAACAGTGGTTCGTTTGAGTTTATTCATTGCTGCCACGAAAAAAAAGTCTTTGCAGCCAAAATCTTTAAAAAATGTAACTAAATAAGAATAAAAGTAACCAGAATATTTTTTTAATGTTTATTAAAATGGTGTGTTTTATTTTTGAGTAAAATATTAATCATATTTGGCCTTTAAGGATTTATTCTTAATCCGTATATTATATGTATAAAAATGATCTGATTGCATGATTCAATGACTATAAGGTAGTCTTAGAAGCCCAGCTGACAATTCTTGCAAACCACTTGTTTTTAATTTCAGGTGTCGAATTTTTATTTGTATATATTTATTAAATTTAAATTAAAAAATTTTTATTTAAAAAGAAAATTGTAAAATTTCTTAAAATGAATACGAAATAAATATGAGTTTGTATTTGAGCAAAATAGATGTGATATGTACAAAAGATTAGAGCTATTGGAAATTAACCTTTTTTAAAGCTCCCAAAAATCAAATCAAACTAAAATCGTGGAAAGAAGTCTTCACAAAAAATTTCATATGTGAAGCGCAAAATAGAAAGGGACCTAAGGGTAAAAACCGGTTTAGTTCAGGAGAGCCATTTTAAAGATTTAAATACGTGTATTTAATACGTGACTTCACTTTCATAAAACGCGCATATCTCTGAGAGGGAACACTTTTGGGGCATGGGATTGGTCTCATTCGATGCTCAGATGTTGTCCACATAAAAAAAAAGTGAAAATTGATTTTTTACCCTTAGGTCCCTTTCTCTATGCGCTGTCACATATGCAAATTTTTTTTTAGAAATTTCAGTTTAAATAAGAAATATCCACAACAAATACATTTAGGTATGTTTTGTATGTAACTCTTCTCATGTACGTTTATAACAAGAAGGCGACGAAAATTCTAAAAATAGACGCACTTGAATATATTCCTGAGTAATTTTTTTAGTATTTTGTTGTATGTACATATGTATGTTCTTAGTAGACAAGCCCGAAAACACTGTAGTGAACCTGATGATGACATTTACATCATCTGTAGGTATGAATGAATGTACATTCACAAAAATATTTAAAAATATATGGCCTGCTTACCCTTTCTGTGGTTTCACAAGCAAATATTTTTATGACTTTTTTCAATTTTTGAGCAGTTTGGGTTTTTCCAACAATTTATGTGTATGTTTCTTACAAGTAACGAAATGTGTATAAAACCCATCATTAACAAGATTTTTTGAAATCCAAGAAAAGATTTTTTTTAAATAACTTTGAGAGACATACAATGTGAGTATGTATAATTGTATAAGGGGCAGATTTTTTAACCTAAAACGGTTTTTTCGTTTTGAAATTGTATGGAAAAATTTTGTTTTGAAATGAATTTTTGTTATTTTTCATACAAATTTAAAACGTTTAGAAACGATTTTTTTTTACAAAATCTGCCTATAAGTAAAAAACCAATTATCAAGGTATTTATAAACATGTATAGATATGTATATATTGTTCTTGATAATGTGGTGTTGTATTTTTTAAAGATGATTATTCTTGATGTAAAAATCTATTATTTCCTTTACTAACATTTTTTACCACTGTAAATGCGCTATGCGTATTTCTTGCTTTTTTGGCTCTTTTTATGCGCAGCGCAAAAATAAATGCGCGGAACAAGCGCAATAATAAATTGGCTCCGCTCTTTGCGTAAAGAGCGAAAAAGAGCAAAAAGAGCGGCGCTGCGCTGCGTTTTTTCGTACTCTGGTTTGCACATACAAGTTAAGCCCACTGTTAACCACAAGCCAGCTAAATATTGCTGACCATTATTTTAGTATCTGTATGTCGCAATAAGCGTTAAAAAGTTCAGTAACATTATTTTATGCTTATGTGCAAAAATACATTTTCGTAAATAATTTAATAATAAAGTTCAGTAACCTTATTTTATGCTTATGTGCAAAAATACATTTTCGTAAATAATTTAATAATAAAGTTCAGTAACCTTATTTTATTTTATCGTTTGTAAGCAAAATATATTTTAATAAAATTTAAGCTAAGTAATCAATTGTAAAACATAAAAAGATTGTCAATAAAATAATACGTTTCAGTTGTTGATGTTGTGACGAATAAGTCGTGTTTTATTTCGAGTGTTGATTAATTTTTATTTTTTTGGATCTCTGGTGCAAGAGAACCATAACTTTAATGCAGTTTTGATGTTCTCCTAATTTATTGTGTGGAATACACTGGAACTCAAAAGTAATGTGACAAACATGAAAACAAGTGATTGTTCAAATAAAGCTGACTATTGTTCTCAATTGGTACAGCGCACAAATAATAACATAGCGATTATTAAATAAATACCATAAAATACGATAAATTACCACTTGAGAAATTTAGTTGTTTTTTTTTTGCATGACTGTAGTTGAATACTTGGCTGTGAAACAGGAGTACAGAGCAAAATTTTGCCAGACTATTTCACGGCCAATGACAACTGAACCAAACTGCATAATTTAATGTACGCATGTATGTGCATTTGTATATGTGCGCATATATGTGCATATGTAAGTAATGGTTCTCTTGCACCAGAGATCCAAAAAAAATAAAAATTAATCAACACTCGAACTAAAACACGACTTATTCGTCACAACATCAATAACTGAAACGTATTATTTTATTGACAATCTTTTTATGTTTTACAATTGATTACTTAGCTTAAATTTTATTAAAATATATTTTACTTACAAACGATAAAATAAAATAAGGTTACTGAACTTTATTATTAAATTATTTACGAAAATGTATTTTTGCACATAAGCATAAAATAATGTTACTGAACTTTTTAACGCTTATTGCGACATACAGATAGTAAAATAATGGTCAGCAATATTTAGCTGGCTTGTGGTTAACAGTGGGCTTAACTTCCCCCTTCTTAAGAATCTGCGTCTCGCGGATTTAGTAGTTTAACTTTATCGGTTCTATGATCGGAAAATTTATGTTTTTTGCTATTAAGTTTTGAAAAAAAATGGCAAATAGAAATAATTACACAGACTGCTAAGAGTATTGTAATCCCTGAACTAATGGAAATAATGTTCTGAAGTGAAATTTTGTCTAATTGTTCCACATTATCTAAGTGAAGTTTGTGGAGATACTGAAGATCTATTTTTATCTCCTTTTCGGTCAAGTTATTTAGTAGTACGGGAGGTAAAATTTGGTGGGAAATAATTTCATAGTTACTG
Source organism: Lypha dubia (assembly GCA_947311025.1). NCBI lineage: Eukaryota > Metazoa > Arthropoda > Insecta > Diptera > Tachinidae > Lypha > Lypha dubia. The sequence goes on along the minus strand of OX371264.1, from coordinate 34,840,977 downwards.
TATTCAATTTCATTAAGCATTATTGTTTCATTAAAGAAATTTATAATCACCGTTCCATTTATCTCCTGCGTGATGTTTCTATAAGTAAGATTTCCTACATAGTTTGTTGTAAATATTGTACCGTCTTGAATTAGTTCTATTGCGGGCTGATTTTGATACTGATAAGTACAGAGAGCTTTTTCTCCACTTAAGACCTGAGATATGCAGTGATTATGTTCTAATTTTTGCAATTCAGTCTCTTTACAAACTTTCACATGCTCAATCAAGGTACATGGCCCAACAACGCCAAATTTGTTTTTGTGAGACACAAAGAGATTTGAAAATTCGGAACTAATCTGTTTATTATTTTTAACAGTAGGTCTTATTAAAATATTGTTGAAAAGTGTGTCGTCAGTCTGCGGTATAGACAGTACGTATAAGAGAAGCGAGTCCTTAACTACCATAATGGGTTCTGCATATTCTATGGCTTGAATTTCGTTTCTAAATGGAAGTGTTTCTGTCTGCGCTATAATGCTAGATATTTCTGCTCTGTCTAGTAGATTAGAGTGTACAATTCCTTTTTTTGCCAATTGCACTGCCATTATAATTTGTTCTACCTCATCTTTTAAAATCTGTAGTTTGTTAAAAAGGTATTGTTCAAGTTTTGCTGAATCATTTATATCAATCATGTTAATGATTTTATTATAATTCCCTATGATATTGTTGTGGTTTTCAATAAGTGACTATTAATATTGTACTGCACGTTATTATTTTTAGTTAGATCGTTGGTCTTCCTAATCATGTTGTCCCAGTCAGTGGCATCGGGGTTGGCTGCTAGCAATTTCCAGGCAGAACCAATCCAATTGATTGACCTCTTAGCCTTTTTTACAGGTTGAATACGAAGTTGGTTTAACAGTTTGTCAATTTTAACTATCTGGTGTTCTAATTGCGATGCTAAGGCTCCACGTTCCCTGATTTGCTGTTGCACGGTCGGTCTGATGTCGTTCAAAACATGGTTGTAGTCGTCCAGGTTGATAACATGGATTATTTTTAAAGTTCCTTTGAAAATTTTCCCATCTCCTACTTTAATTGCAAGAAGGGGATTGTTGTACTCATACGTATTGACTGACGCTTGCGCCAAATGAAGCGATATTCTGAAAGAAATTTCTAAGTTTTAATGTGTGACTTGTGGACTTTTTTCCGGTGGTAGTGGTTATGGTTACTGTGTTATTTTTCGCTATAGTTTCTTTTTCGTATAATGGCTTATTTTTCCCTTTTATTTGGTTATTCCTTTTATAAATGATTTCACCTAGCTTAAAGTCTTTAGGTTTTGATCTAGTACGGTTGCTCCTATAAAGGTTTCTTTGTTGATTCCTAGCTATTTCATTTTTAAGGTCTGAATTTACTATATCTTTAAAGTTAACTAAGTCCTGATAATTTATTCTTTGTGTTCTGTTAAAAAAAATGTCTGCTGGTTTGGTTTTGGTTACCAAATGTACGGTGTTATTATATCTATCTACAGCGATAGTTATAACTTCTTTCAAAGAGAAATCGGGATATTCTTGTATAAGACACCTTATAATTTCGAGAATCGTGGAATGGACTCGTTCCACTGCACCATTTACCTCACTTTTTTGTGGCGGTGCCAGATAAATTGTTATGCCGAGTCCCTCTAAATAGTTAAGTACAATGGGACTCACAAAACTCCCTTCGTTATCCATAACGAGGAACTTTGGAACTGTAAAATAGTGGAGTAGTTTAATTAATTTGTCTCTAATGTGTAGTACAGATTTGTTCTTTATCCGAAAAAATTTCGTGAATTTTGAGAATTTATCAATGGCCGTAATAAATTTTTCCCCTTTAATCTCTATGATGTCGATGTGGAGGATTTCCGATGGATAGGACGGGATAGGGGTTGGCTGAAGTTCGGGTTTTTGTGGGTGGCGGTCATATTTGTTTGAAGAGCAAATTTCGCAAGTCTTTGTATAATCCTTAATGAGTTTAGCCATTTTCGGAAAATAGTAGTTTTCTAAAATTTTTTGTCTGTTTTCTTTTGGGTTTCTATGGGCACGTTTGTGTTCGTCTTGAATTATTTTCCATTGGGTTTCTTCATCAGTAATGTCAGTAACAACTCTTTGTGTTATTCTTGCTTTAAATTTCGAAAAGTTTTCCTTAAAAATTTCCTGAAGTAAGGGAAGGTGCTTTTCCTGCAGTTTAATTCCGTTTATTATGTTTGGGTCTAATTTTTCTTTTAATATGCTTGTTAACACGTCTTTGTTTAATTCAGGTACCCGTACGAAATGTCTGTGAAGGCCGGGATATGGGTTCTCGTAGCAGCTCATTTCATCCCCTTCCGATAATAAGAGCTGATTTTTGAATACATTAATTGGTGCTTCGACATGTGGTATGAGCTCAGTACTATCCTCATCAGAGCTATGCTGTGAATTGGACGATGTTAGAGTATTTACTTCAATTGGTAGTCTTGAGAGTGCATCTGCTACTAGGTTGGTTTTCCCTGGTTTATAGATTAACCGATAGTTAAATTCTTCAATTCTAGCCTTCCATCTCTTAAGCTTGGAATTGTTGTTTCTGTTGCTAAGGGCAAACGTTAATGGCTGATGGTCCGTTAAAATTTTTATTTCTCTAGCACCGTAAAGGTACGTCCTAAGCTTGTCAAGACTCCATACGATGGCTAACATCTCTTTCTCGATCGTAGAATAATTTTCCTCCGTTCGATTGAGAGACCTTGAAATGAACGAAATTGGTCTGTCCTTTCCTATCTCACCCTGCGAGAGCACCGCTCCAATTGCGTAATTGGAAGCGTCTGTTGTCAGAATGAATGTTTTTTCAAAATCGGGAAATATTAAGATATCAGATCACATGAGCATTTGTTTTAGGTCTCGAAATGCTTTTAAAGCGTTCTCGTTGAGATTGATTTGTACTTTACGCGACCGGCCTGCTGTAATTTTTGCATTCTCACCCCGCGTTAAGTTTGTAAGAGGTTTCGCAATTTTCGCAAAATCTCTTATAAACTTCCTGTAATATGATGCAAGACCCAAGAAGCTCTTAAGTTCTTTTAAATTTTTGGGAGTAGGCATGTCTTTTATTGCCTGTATTTTCCTAGGATCGGGTCGAATACCTTCTCTTGTGACGATATAGCCCAAAAATTCGACTTCTTTTTGCAAAAATTTGGATTTGCTCAGGTTAACTTTCAAATTTGCCTCACCCAGCAGAGAAAATACTTCGTTTATATTTTCAAGATGCTCGTTTCTATTTTTTCCAAATATGATGATGTCATCAATATATACGTAACAACAAGTTAATAATTAACATATTTATTTTTAATAAAAGTTCAATTGCTGACACATTTCCGTTAGTTGCAATTAATAATTATTTTACTTACCTTAATAAAGTTCAATCTCCTCTGTCGCAATTCAATTGCTGACACATTTCCATTTAAATTGCAATTAATAATTATTTTACTTACTTTAATAAAGTTCAATCTCCTCTGTCGCAATTCAATTGCTGACACATTTCCATTTAAATTTTAATTCACGAATTTTTTGTTACAACATTTATTAAAAGTGCTGACGACCTATTTGCACTGAATGCAATTGGAACAGCTCACGTTGCATTCAAGGTGATGATTGCTGTTCGACAATTCTTAAGTTTATATAAAGTTTAACATTAAGTTTAAATTGTTAATTAATTAGTAAGTAATCAATAATAAGAAGTCCGAATAAGAAGACATAGTCTTCCGGCAAATTAAATAATTAGAAATACTAAAGGGATAAAGAAGACATAGTCTTCTCCTCTAAATAATAAATTAATAAATATAAAATTTTTAAAAAATAAAAATAATTTAGAATTTTATTTACTGGCGCCCGAGCAGGGACCGGTACAAAAATAGTGTACTAAAAGAACCCTAAAATAAAAAAATAAGCCTGTAAGTGTCCGTCCGCAGGCGACCGTCCGTATAAAGTGTCATAAGTGAATCCTTAGTAGAAGTACGAAAAGGACAAAATTCGCATGATCGGGACGGTATAGTTTAATAAGTTTACAATTTAAAGTAAGAAAATAGACACAACAAATAAAAAGAACAGTGAACAAATAAAAAGAACGGTGAACAAATAAAAAATATAATAACTAAAAAATAATATTATAAAACTATATTAATTAAAAGGTAACAAAGACATAATAAAGAACACTAACCAAAAGAATTTTTAACAACAAATGAATCAGAATTAAATAAAGGTAATAAAGACTTTAGAAAAAATCTAAAAACATAATATTCAACAACAGCTTTGCCCTTGCCATTGAAAGCTGCACCATAGAAGACAACCATTCAAATATCTGGCCGACATCGATAGTTGCAACAAGATCAACAGAATAACATCAGTCAGTCAACATAATGTGTCCAATTCACCTTATACTGTAAGTCATTATATTTCAGAGTATTTTTAAGTTATTTCATAAGTAACAAAAACCACCCTTATATAAAAAAAGAGAGAAGAAGAGAAAATAAAACAAAATAATAAGAAAGGAAGAAATCTTTTATTTACTGTGTACCAATTTTTATAAATCATAAAATAGAATTTTTTTTTATCTCACAAAAATTGTTCCCAAAATTTGCGAAAAATCATGTCTAACCCCAAAAACCTAGTAAGACCTCCCGTTCTTAACGCTCCAAATCCAGCAGCGCAACTCAACGAAGAAGTAGAAAACAGAATAGCCGCTATTTGCGCGCAACAATGCAGAAACATAGTTCAATCTCTTATGAATCCAAATAATGACCTTAACCACGGGACAGACCAAAACATTGAAGACAGATATAGAAATGACTTGAGTGAATTAGATAAAATACCCGATATAGCAAGAAGTCTTAGAGATTTCTCGGGTAACCCCATGGAATTTAACTCATGGAAAAAAAGCGTGGATAGAGTGTTGCAAATTTACGATTCAAGCAAAGGCACACCTAAATATTATGGTATATGAAGCGTCATCCGAAACAAAATAACAGGCAACGCTGACATTGCCTTAGAATCCTACAATACTCCATTAAATTGGAATTGCATTGTAAAATGCCTTTCTATGCATTACGCAGACAAACGAGATTTAGGGACGCTTGAGTATCAGATGTCTTCCTTAATTCAAGGAAGAAATACCATCCAAACATTTTATCAAGAAGTTTACACGCATTTGTCCCTCATACTAAATAAAATTGGTTGCATGGAAATAGGCCAAGAGTCCTTGCGACTTTTAACGCAAACCTATATGGACAAAGCCCTAGACACTTTTGTTAGAGGCCTAAATGGAGATCTACCAAGACTCCTTGGCATCCGTGAGCCTGCGGATCTCCCGCAAGCATTACATTTCTGCTTAAAACTAGAAAATCAAAACTACAGGACAGAATACGCGAATAAACATCAAAATCATAGACAACGTCAACCACCACCCCTTCCAATACGCGATGCAAATACAATTCATAGACAACCCTTTTATCCAGAATTGACATTTAAAAATTTTAACCAATACAATAGACCAATGAATAATATGCAACAAAATGCATTCCGAAATCGTCAAACCATCCCCAACATTAACTTTCGACAAAATCCCCAACCGCGTTTTCAATCGCTTTTCAAGCTTTTCAACAAAATTTTCAACCACAAAGACCAGTTGCACCGAAACCTCAAAGGCCTCAACCTATGGAAGTTGACGAATCAATTCAAACAAGAAACGTAAATTATCAAAACAGACCACGTCCTTTTAATCAACCCCAATTTAATAACAAAAGACCTCCATCCCTAAGCTACGTTCCACCACCACATAAACAACAACGCAATTTTCATATAGAAAGTAGACAAGATCTTTCCACTGTACCGAATTACCAGGACGAACAAGCTGGAAATTATAATGAAACTGAATACGAGCAATTAATCCAAAACCAAGGGATTGACGGGTACGCCGAATCCTATGATCAAGATCAACAAGATGAAATACCCACTCAAAATTTCACAGATATCCATTTTTTAGGCTAACAAACTCTTCGCTCCCGTATTTTGAGTGCAAAGCGAAGAATGGTAAAATTCTAAAAATTCTTATAGACACTGGATCTAACAAAAACTACATTCAACCATGCCTCGTTAGCAATCCTATCAAAAACGAAAACACCTTTTTTGCAAATTCAGTATCTGGAGACATTAAAATTACGCACCACACATTCGCAACTTTATTCAATTTACCCGACCACCATATAAAATTCTTCATCCTACCTTCTTTGAAATCGTTTCATGGCATCCTTGGTCATGATAGTTTAAAAGAACTAAATGCAACTATCCATATTAAAAAAGAATATTTGTTAATAAACAATACAACTAGAATAAAAATTCATCAACACACTTCCCAATCAGTTAATAAAATGGAATTCAGAACAAATCATATGAACGAAACTCAAAAATTTCAGTTAGATCAAACTATAAACGAGCATCCCAACCTTTTTACGGATCCCAACAAGAAACTTACATTCACTTCTCGAGTTCAAGGGAAAATCCGAACATATTCAGATTCACCAATTTATTCTAAATCATACCCCTATCCCATGGCATTGAAAAGTGAGGTAGAAAAACAGATTAATGAACTCTTAAATGACGGAATTATCAGACCTTCCAGATCTCCGTATAATGCACCTGTTGGGATCGTTCCGAAAAAAATGGACCCATCCGGAGAGAAAAAATATAGAATGGTCATCGATTACAGGAAACTGAACGCAGTAACTGTGGCCGATAGGTATCCCATTCCAGAAATTAATGAAGTTCTAGCAAATCTAGGTAAAAACAAGTACTTTACGGTTATTGACTTAAAGAGTGGTTTCCACCAGATTCCTTTAAAGGAATGTGACGTAGAGAAAACCGCCTTTTCAGTTAATAACGGGAAATTTGAGTTTGTACGACTCCCATTCGGACTAAATAATGCTCCTTCAATATTCCAACGTACTCTGGACGATGTCTTGAGAGACCACATAGGGAAAATCTGCTACGTCTACATAGACGATATTATCATCTTTTCAAAAACTGAGAAAGAACACTTCGAAAACCTCAGAAAAATATTCAAAACACTAGAATCGGCAAATTTCAAAATTCAACTAGACAAGTGTGAATTTCTCAAAATAGAAGTTGAATTTCTGGGATTTATCGTAGGAGCCGCAGGAATTAAAGCCAACCAAAATAAAATAGAAGCAATAGCCAAAATACCACCACCGAAAACCCTAAAAGACCTGAGAAGTTTTCTAGGCATGTCAGGTTATTACCGTCGCTTCATCAAGGATTATGCGAAGCTTGCCAAGCCCCTGACATCCCTTTTAAGAGGGGAGGAAGGACGCATTTCGAAAAACGCGTCCAAAAATTTAAAAATTACTTTAGATCAAAATGCTTTGGACGCATTCCAGAAATTAAAAAATTCACTCATCTCCGGCGATGTCATGTTATCTCACCCTGATTTTGAAAAAGGCTAAATTTGGCTACCAATAAAAAAGAAATGCTAGCGATAATATGGGCCCTCAATTCGTTGAGAAATTACCTGTACGGTTCTGGGAAAGTAAACATTTATACGGACCACCAACCTTTGACGTATGCCCTCAGTAGCAAGAACACAAACAGCAAGATGAAAAGATGGAAGTCCATCTTAGAGGAGTATAACTCAAATATCAGCCAGGCAGAACAAACGTAGTTGCAGATTCACTATCTAGACCACCACAGATAAATTCGATGACAGCAACACAACATAGCGATGAAAGTTCCTCAGATAATATGATCCCCGCAATAGAATGTCCAATTAACGTCTTTAAGAACCAACTCCATATCTTAGTTAGTAACGAAGACAACTACAAATTCGAAATTCCATTCCCAACTTACCATAGGCACATTATTAAAAAACCTTTTTACACTAAAGACACCTTAATATCAATTTTTAAAAAATATCTTAACCCCAGCGTAATCAACGGTTTATTTACTACCGAAGCAATTATGGGGGTAATTCAAGAATTCTATCCCGAACACTTTAAAAACTTCAAAGTAAGATTCACTCAGTCACAAGTAAAAGATATTGTAAGTGAAACAGAGCAAGAAGAAATATTGATTAATGAACACCGAAGAGCTCATAGAAATGCCAACGAAAACAAAAATCAGGTAATACAAAAGTACTACTTCCCCAAAATGATGGAAAAATCCAAAAGGATAGTAAAAAATTGTCAAACCTGTAAAGAACAAAAATATGATCGTCGACCCAACAAACCGCAATTTCAGCCTACACCAATTCCAAAAAATCCTGGAGAGATTGTTCACATTGACATCTATTCAACTGAAGGAAACCTAGTACTCACAGCAATAGATAAATTTTCCAAATACGCCTTAGGAAAAATTCTGAAATCAAAGGCAGTTGAAGACATTAAAGAACCATTGAAAGAAATAATTTTAGCATTTGGCATCCCCAAGTTTATAGTCTTAGATAATGAAAAATCACTAAATTCCGTAACGATAAACTTCCTTCTTAAAGACCAATTTGGCATACAAACCTACACTACACCCCCTTACGCTAGTACCGTCAACGGCCAAGTAGAGAGACTTCACTCTACTCTTTCCGAAATGATGAGATGTCTTAAGTCAGACAAACTTCACAATTCATTCCATGACTTACTCACCAAAACATTATACGAATACAATAAATCAATCCATTCTACCACTGGTAAAAGACCGATTGACATATTTTTTAATAAAAACTTTAATAGTGACCCAGGAAAAACAATTTTGGAAAAACAAGAAATAATAAATCGTTTGACTGAAAAACAAAAACAAGACCTGGACTACCATAACAAAAATAGACAAGCACCCAAAACTTATTTACCAGGAGAGAACATTTTCGTTAGGATCAACAAGAGATTGGGTTCAAAATTAACCCCAAAATATAAAAAAGAAATAGTCAAAGAAGACCGAAATACAACTGTATTAACAATGTCAGGCAGAATTGTTTATAAAAGTAACATTAAAAGACAATAACTTATTTTTCCAGATTATGCTTACCCTACGCACTGACGGAAATCCAAATCATGGATTACACGTCCTCCTACGTTGTCACCATAAATAAGGGTACAGCAAAAATTCAGCAGGGAACCTTCACTATTATTCATCCAATAGATCTGGAACAATACGCAACATCCATAGCCAACACCCACACCTTTATCCAACAAAACATCCCAAATAATCATAACCTATACCCTATCCTCAATCATGAATTCACCCAAATTAACAACATCCTAGAAAATCTAAAACCCCTAACAAGAAATAAAAGAGCCATAAACACTTTGGGAACAATTTGGAAATACGTCGCAGGGTCTCCGGATCATGACGACTTTGAAATATTAACTAATAACGTTTACGAACTAAATAAAAATAACAATAAACAATTTTATGTAAATGAAGCTTTCAATAAAAGAATAAACAACTTAACCGAAATCATTAATAAAATGGCAAACGTTGTAAAAAAGAGTGTTTACTTAGAAAATGAAATAGTTATTAATTTACAAAATAGAATAAGATTAGTCAAGGAAGAGTTAATAAATATTGAAAATGGAATAGAATGGGCAAAAATTGGAATTGTAAACCCATTAATACTAAATAAAAAAGAAATCGAAGTAGCTATGAAAAAAATCGAAGAGGAACACATTCCTTTTGTAAACCCAGAAGAGGCACTTCAATTTGCCAAAGTGTCAGTTTTGTATAACAAAAATAATTATAATAAAATATTTTACATGGTTAAAATACCATTGACAAAAAAGGAAATGTATGAAAATGTAATTTTAAGACCAGTAAAAAAGAAAACATATGTAATTAAACTTGAATTCCTAGAAATTTTAAAAAATGAAAAAACAATTTATGCTATTAAAGAAAAATGTGAAGAATATAACGATATTATGATTTGTAAAGAAAATCAAATAATTGACATAACAAATAATACTTGTATCCCTAATATTATTAATAATAGAAACTCTTCATGTGTAACGAGCAATAATCATCACATTTCACCAATTGAAGAAATTGAGTCTGGCGTGATCTTACTAAATGGTTACAATGGATCCATTTACATAGATGAAACATATCGATCTTTATCTGGAACTTTTCTCATTAAATTTCACAACAGTACCATAAAAGCTAACAATAGAACTTTCAGTAATATAGAGGCTTCTCCTCTAAAAATGATACCCGCATTACTACAACCAACTCCTTTCGAAATTGACCATATCAATCTCTTATCGCTCGAAGCTCTAAACGAACTTCAAATCAACAACACTGAGACAATCTCAACTATCCAAAAAAACCTAGAAATCGGAGGTTGGTCAATATCCACGATACTTTGTCTAATAATCATATTAATTGCGTGTCTGAGTTTTCTCTTTAAACGCACCGGAAAAGTAGTAATTTGGGAACCCCAAAATCCAGTCATTAGTAGCAAGTTAACCCCGAATGCACTCAGTTTACAAACTATTTCCGACCCTCAAAATCCAATAAAACTTGAAGCTCCAGTCAAACCTCCTAGATTGAACAATATCCCATTTTTTTGAATGATTGGGGACACTCAAATTAAGAAGGGAGGAGTTAATAATTAACATATTTATTTTTAATAAAAGTTCAATTGCTGACACATTTCCGTTAGTTGCAATTAATAATTATTTTACTTGCATTCAAGGTGATGATTGCTGTTCGACAATTCTTAAGTTTATATAAAGTTTAACATTAAGTTTAAATTGTTAATTAATTAGTAAGTAATCAATAATAAGAAGTCCGAATAAGAAGACATAGTCTTCCGGCAAATTAAATAATTAAAAATACTAAAGGGATAAAGAAGACATAGTCTTCTCCTCTAAATAATAAATTAATAAATATAAAATTTTTAAAAAATAAAAATAATTTAGAATTTTATTTACTAACATTTACCTATGAGTGGTGTAGTGAATCTTACTTTGATTATTATATTTGTAATTTTAGAACTGCCCTCGTAACCTTAGTTTTAAGTAAATTCCTTTATTAACAATACACAACAACAATGCTATGCTAAAATTAAGCAAATTCCTGTAATGTAAAAATACAACAACTAGTATACCTTATTTTAATTGTTATTTTACACAACAACTTTTGCTACTTTTATTATACATTACATTGTTGGTGTATACCACAAATTATATTATTGAATAAGGAATTTTTGTACTTTTAAGGTACTGTTATTTTAGTATATAAGGAACAAATTTTTATAAAATAAATCAATCATTATTTAGCCTTAAAATCGGCTTTATCTCTGGGAGCATTAAACTGCTTCTTTCTAAACAGGCATCCAACTGCCTTAAATATATTTAGGCCAGTGGCGTACTTAAGCGCCGGCACCTTAATAGGCAGGTCTATTTTAAAAACCCCTGAATAACCTATTAGATATACATCCACACATTACATGGCGATCCTGCCCAACGAACAAAAGAAAAATATCATACCTGTCGGGGAGTACGTGCCAGCAAACAAAGAAGAGGTAGATCAGATATTGCGCACGAACCCTACATGGCACCAATAAACCAGGCATATGGAAGAATACATCCCAACTGGCAGCCAAAAAGAAGCACCGAAATAAATGGCCACTCCAATAAATGAAGGCCCCAAACACAAATAAAAAGCATTTTTTACATTATTTTTAAATTTTCTTTTAAATGCAAGAAGCACAAAATTTTTTTTGCACAAATTAAACAGATTTATTATCACTTTTATGATGAAAAAGAACAAAAATTTATAAACATGAGAATTTAAAATAAAAAAAAAAACACTAAAAGAAATAGAAATGAAATAAGAATTTCACAAAGAAATATAAAATGTTAGAAAAATAAATTAAAAAGAGTTGCCAGCATTTTAAAATATAAAAATAAAATTTAAATTATATATATAAAATTTTAAATGGAAATAGTACACGAATATTGTATTGAATTAGATAAACTAGAGAAAAATTTAAAAAAGAGTAAAGACAGAATTTACACCTCTGCGTATAAATTAGAAAAATTATCGCGTTTGTCGCATATTAAAGAAGAAGTAGAGAGTATTAGTGAACATTTTGAAGAAAAAGAGACTAAGTCAGTTATATTAAAATTTAGAGAATTATACACAAAGGTTGAGAAATTGATCAATTGTATGGTCATAAAAGAAACTAAAGAATTACCAAGAGATACACTTGAAGAAAAAATTGTCAATATGGCACATTTTGACATAAATGTCGTAGGTAAAAACCTACATGTTTTTAAGGGTTCATATGAGGTGTTGGAAGATTTTATAGTGCAAACAGAATTGTTACATGATATTTTGAGAACAGAAGACCGAGAGACATTCATTAAGTACGTCTATAACTTCAAACTAGCTGCGCATGTCCGAGGTGTCTTAGGGCGTTCCAACAGACCAACTACGTTTGCGGAGTTGAAGAAGTTGTTAATTGATGCGTACCCAAACCCTAGAACTTTGCAACAAGTCTTAAATGAGTTAGGCACAATGAAACAAGGAAACATGAGTATTTTAGCTTACAGGGAAAAAGTTGCATTACTGTCAGAGCAATTGAGTAGTTTTGAAATAAAAGCGATAGAAAATCCGTCAACAGAGACTAAAAACGCGATTTATAAAATGAGCGAAAATATGGCGTTAAATGTATTTACAAAAGGTGTTAATATAGAATACCAAAACGTATTAGTGGCAAGTAGTCCCAAAACGCTTAGCGAAGCAGTAGAAAAATGTGTAACTATAGAGAGATCGTTACAAATAGATAATAATAATAATAGCATTTTCAGAATAAACAGGCGTGAAAATGAACGCATTAATAACTACAATTCACAGAGAAATAATAGAAATTACACAGGGTACAGAAATCAAGGGTATTATAATCAAAATAATAATAGAAATTATAATAACCATAATAATAATTTTAATCATGCTGAAACAAACTATTACAATCGTAATGGATACGGAAATAACAATAATAACAATAACCCTGATAGACATAGAAATAATAACAATGGTGCAAATAGAAGTAGTGCAGCAAGAAGTAATAATCCATTTAATAATAACAATAGAAACAGCTTCTCGAATAGATCTGGCAACAATAGAAATAATCAGGGAAACTAACAAACCCGGATAACAAAGTTTGTTATCCAGAAGGGCAAAAATGTTTCAAAATTTCAAACAATACAGATAATTATATAGCAATTAATTGTAACACAATTAATAAAGAGCTAAAATTTTTAATAGATACTGGAGCCGATATTTCAATTTGCAAACAAGATAATATAGATAATATAGATGTACGTGATATATCATCACTGAGTGGTATTACTGCAGGTACTATAGAAAGTCTTGGTACTGCAAGATTAACTCTAAAATTAGATAACAAAAGTATTATACACAAATTTCACATAGTTGAAGATAATTTTCCAATTAATACTAATGGAATTATTGGTAGGGATATTTTAGAAAAATATGGATGTAAAATTGATTTCGAAACTTATACAACGTCTTTCAATATAGATAATGAAGAAGTTATTCTACCGATAACCCCTAAACGCGTTTATAAAACTGAAATCTGTATACCAGCGCGATCAGAACTAATAGCACCAGTTAATATATGTACCGATGAGGAAAGCATCGTTTTAATTCAGGAAATAAGTCCTGGAATATTCATAGGAAATAGTGTGATACCAGCCGTGGGAATAAAACACGTGAAATTATTAAATACTACTGACAAAGATGTAGTTTTGAATCAGTTAAAATTAGAAACTAAACCGTTGTCGAAGTACAAGATATATAGTTTCAACAAAATAGCTGATAAAAACAAAGAGCGAGTACATAAAGTTTTGCAAGATTTAAAAATAGAATCAATAGATCCGTCAGCAAGACAATCTTTGAAAGATATAATTGCAAAATATAGCGATGTCTTCCACCTTGAGGGTGACAAGTTAACTGTTAATAATTTTTATAGTCAAAAAATTGCGATGGCCGATTCGGCACCGGTTTATATAAAACCATATAGGCTCGCTGAGTCACAAATGAGCGAGATAAACAAACAAGTAAATACATTGATAGAAGATGGCATTATTGAACCGTCCGTGAGTCCGTACAATTCTCCATTGTTGGTAGTACCAAAAAAATCAGCAGATGACACGAAGAAATGGAGATTAGTAGTTGATTTCCGAAAGATAAATGAAAAAATCATAAGTGATAAGTTTCCATTAACTAGAATTGAAGACGTATTGGACAAGCTAGGTAGAGCTAAATATTTTTCTACGCTAGACATGACTAGTTCTTTCCATCAAATCAGTTTAGATAAAGATTCTAGACCAGTAACATCATTTTCTACTAGAAATGGTCATTTTCAATTTACTCGTTTACCCTTTGGATTAAAAATATCATCCAATAGTTTTCAGAGAATGCTCACAATTGCATTGAGTGGATTAGATGCCGAAGCATTTTTATATGTCGATGACATTATTGTGTTTGGTTGTAGTATACAACACCATCATGATAATTTAGTAAAAGTTTTTGAAAAGTTGAGAAAATATAATTTAAAATTAAATACAAATAAATGTTGTTTTTTAAAGACAGAAGTAGTCTATCTAGGTCACCTGATAACTGATAAGGGAATATGTACAGACCCTGCAAATCATGATGTAATAAAAAACTATCCAGTTCCTAAGAATGTTGATGAAGTCAGACGTTTTGTTGCGTTCTGTAATTACTACAGACGTTTTGTTAAAAATTTTGCAGAAATAGCTAAAGATTTGAATACTTTGTTAAAAAAAGATAAAATTTTTAAGTGGGATGAAAATTGTCAAAAGTCTTTTGAGACATTAAAATCAAAATTAATTAAACCACCAATACTCCAATATCCTGATTTTAGGAAACCTTTTATATTAACAACAGATGCATCCAATTTTGCACTAGGAGCAGTATTGTCGCAAGGTGAAATTGGGACAGATTTACCAATATCATATGCGAGCAAATCGTTAAATAAACACGATATAAATAAACCTGTTATAGAAAAAGAATTGCTAGCCATACATTGGGCAATAAATTTTTTCCGGCCATACCTCTACGGTAGAAAGTTCTACGTAATTACTGATCATAGACCCTTAGTATCATTATTTTCTCACAGAAATCCATCATCGAAGATGACTAGAATAAGATTGGATTTATGTGACTGCGATTTCGAAATATCGTATAAAAAAGGTAAAATGAATACCAATGCCGATGCATTATCTAGAATAGTTATAAATAGCGAATCGTTGAAAACGTTAATTCCTACCGAAAGTGAAAATGAACATACACGTAAAGACATATTAGTCGTAACCAGAAACATGAAGAATAAATTAAATGCGCGAAAAGATAAAAAACATATAGTTAATACTTCCAGTAAAGAGACTGATGAAGATTATATTTGGGAATGCACTTCAATCTCTGATATTAAAGGGATGAAGAAACTTAGATTTGAAATAATAAAAAAATGTAAATTAATACAAGTAGAAATACACGATTTGGAAATAGTAGTGAGATGTGGTGATAATCCAACTAACACACAGATGTATTTGGAGAAGCTATTATCAAAAATACTATTAAAGAACGTGAAAGAACTAGCATTAAATGCTAATGATGAAATTTTTAAAGTAATGTCAAAAGAACAGTTTAAAGGAATATTTAAAGAAGTAAGAAGTAAAAGTAAATCAATTTTGAAAATTCTGATATATAAAGAACCAGAAAGAATAACAAATAGAGAAGTACAGAATAGTCTCATTAGTGAGTACCATAGTTCAACGATAGGAGGACATTTAGGTGTCAGAAAAACAACATTAAAGCTTAAACAAAAATATGTATGGAAGAATATGAATAGGATGATTAAACAATATATATTAAATTGTAAAGAGTGCAAAATCAATAAACAAACAAAGCACATTAAAGAGAAATTAACCATAACAGATACGCCAGGGACAAGTTTTGAAACAGTGTCAATAGACACAGTAGGCCCGCTTAGATTTTCGAATAACTATAGATACGTGCTAACTATACAGTGCGATTTAACAAAATATATTATAGCATGCCCCATTGAAACGAAAGAAGCTAAGACTATTGCAAAGGCTCTAGTAGAAAATTTGATTTTAAGGTACGGGCACTTCAAAGTTCTCAAATCAGACAAAGGTACTGAATTCGTAAACGAGTTGATGTCGGAAGTATGCCAATTATTAGAAATAAAACAAGTTTTTAGTACACCATACCACCATGAAACTCTTGGTTCAGTTGAAAGGAGTCATAGAGTGCTAAATGAATTTCTTTTAGGCTTCTGTAAAGATAATGAATGGTACCATTGGATACCTTATTTTTGTTTCGCGTACAACACAACACCACATATGGATACTAATTACACTCCATATGAATTAATATTTGGTAGATTACCAAATTTGCCTAATGACAAAATATTAACTTTCGAACCGGTATATAATATTGATAATTATTCGAAAGAACTAAAAGCAAGGTTAAAATTTTCATTGCAAAAAGCAAAAGAGTCATTAGAAATATCTAAAATCAAACGCGTCGACCAGTGTGTAAAGTTCAAGAAATTAAATTTAAATATAGGAGACATGGTCTTAGTAAAAAACTTTAATAGAAAAAAGAATCAGCCACCTTACCATGGCCCGTATAAAATTGTTGAAACGAAAGGGGTAAACTCTGTCATAGATATAAGAGGCAAAACAAAAGAACTACATAATAATAATTTAAAAAAATATTAATTGTTAAAATATTAGTAAGAAATTTTAAAATTTTAATCCTCAAAATTGTAAAATTTTTCTTAAGGGGTAGGGTGTAGTGAATCTTACTTTGATTATTATATTTGTAATTTTAGAACTGCCCTCGTAACCTTAGTTTTAAGTAAATTCCTTTATTAACAATACACAACAACAATGCTATGCTAAAATTAAGCAAATTCCTGTAATGTAAAAATACAACAACTAGTATACCTTATTTTAATTGTTATTTTACACAACAACTTTTGCTACTTTTATTATACATTACATTGTTGGTGTATACCACAAATTATATTATTGAATAAGGAATTTTTGTAGTTTTAAGGTACTGTTATTTTAGTATATAAGGAACAAATTTTTATAAAATAAATCAATCATTATTTAGCCTTAAAATCGGCTTTATCTCTGGGAGCATTAAACTGCTTCTTTCTAAACAGGCATCCAACTGCCTTAAATATATTTAGGCCAGTGGCGTACTTAAGCGCCGGCACCTTAATAGGCAGGTCTATTTTAAAAACCCCTGAATAACCTATTAGATATACATCCACACATTACAGTGGGTTTAAGACATCATTAATCATTCTTTGAAAAATGGCTGGGGCATTTTTAAGCCCAAAAGGCAGCCTCAAAAATTCATATTTTCCGTTAGCGGTGGAAAATGCCGTTTTCTCTCTATCACGGTCCCTCATCTTGATTTGATGAAAACCGGATGTGAGGTCTAACGTAGTAAAAAATTCTGAATTACCTAAGCTCGCGAGAGTATTATTAATGTCCGGAATTGGGTAAGCGTCTGGTGTTGTTATGGCGTTTAGTCTCTTGAAATCTACAACTAGTCTATATTGCTTTTCGCCTGCCGCGTTTTCCTTCTTTGGAACAATCCAAAGGGGAGAATTGTAAGGGCTTCTGGAAGGCCTTATTATTCCGTCCTTTAACATTTGCGATATTTGTCTTTCTACCTCAAATCTCAAATGTGTGGGGTAAGCATATGATTTCGTGTAAACTGGTTCGTCCGTTGTAGTCCTAATTTCGCCTCTAATGCTTGTGTCTATAGTTCCACTGTCGCAGACTGGTCCAAAAAGGAACTCGTATTTTTCAATGATATTACGAAGATCATAGTCTTCAGGTATTTGATCTATATTGTTTACTTGTCTGGAACTTTTAGTTTTAGCTTAACTCCTGATAATAAGTGTAATATCTGATTTTTCCTGTCTATGACTGCCTCCAATTCACGAAGGGTGTCATCACCGATTATACCATCAAATGATGATAGACCAGGTAATACAAAAAAATCGAGATTGTTGTTGATTCCAACACATTTAAAGAATGGTCCTGTTACTTTCCTTTTGATTGTTATCTGTCCTGCCGCTGATTGGATTTTGAATGGGGTCTTAATTGGTTTTGAATTAAAGCCTAATTTTTGGCTAATAAAATTTTTATTAGCTCCTGTATCAATAAGGAATTTATATAGTTGTCCAGTTTTAGATAAATATTCTAGGTATGGTACGCTAGAGAGGCTCCTGTTGTAAAATTTACCTCATCTGGGTTCCATTCCTTACCTTCTTCAGCTTCATCTTCAAACTGTTCAAGATATTCTTCTTCTGTTTCTTCTTCTTCCCCTGTTGTTTCTAAATTGAACAACCTTTGTTGTTTTCGTGGTAGGTTTGAGGATTCGTTCGAATATCTTACCTTTGGGATAGGTCTGTTCATGTTCATGTAATTTACTCTGTGTGATCTAACTGAGCTATCTATTTCCATTGGAATGGGGGGTTTGGGCTGTTCAGGTCTTAGAGGTGGTTTTTGATTTTCAAATGACGTCTGGTTGGTGCGTCTATAGTTATAAATTTGGTTTTGGTCTTGAGTAGTCATTTGTCTTGGTGTAGGTCTGGGTTTAAATTGAGGTGAGTACATTTGGTTTATGGGTGCGGATATGGAGTTTTTAAAATTATTCGGATGAAGGGAAAAATTTCTAAAATTATAGTTCTGTACTTCAAGACATGAACTATAAGCTTCCGGAAGAGTTTGAGGCCTTTGAATGAGAAGCATTCGTGAAACGTCACCTTTTAAGCCTCTTATGAAGATATCAAGGGCTCTATTTCTATAATTTTTTACAAGTGCATTCATTGTTTCTTCGGTGTAGTCTTCCGTTTTTATTTTGTGAATAATTAGGGACAATTGATGATTGACCCTTGCATAAAATTCGTCCATGGAATTGTTGCCCTGTCTCATCAGGTTTAATTCATGTTCAAGTGTCCTTAAATCGCGCTTGTCGGCGTAATGCAATGATAGACATTTTCTTATATTCGGCCAGTTGTCATCGAATATATTGTAAGATATAAGAGCGCTGTCTGCTGCTCCTCTTATCTTTTGTCTTATATGCTGAAGTATGGATCTATAGATAGGTTTTTGTCTTACTATTTCATAATCTTTTAGTATTGACTCCACGCTATGAACCCAGGAAATATACTGTGTTGGATTCCCCTCAAATACTTGGAGGTCTCTAACGCAGTCTGGTAATTTTTTTATCTCATTTAAATCCTGCTCATTTCTGGGGACTGACAATTCGTCAATATGGGCTTGAGGTTGTGAAATTCTACCCTCTAATTGCTGGAGTCTATCGTTCAAGATCCTTATCTGTTCTGATTGAAGATGGGATGATTCTTCCCTATGGGGCGGTGGAATACTTCCCTCTAACTGCTGAATTCTATTTCCTAATGTTTTTACTTGCTCTATCTGGGCATTAAGTGCGCCAGTTAGTTGTACAATACTTTCCTGCAACCACTCTACTGTTTTATTATCGCCAGGTGACATATTGCTTCTACAAAATTTTTTCTAGTGTTTTCTTATTGTTTAAAAGAGAAAGTCTGTCACAAATCGAAAATTTATACAGAGATTTTAAATAAAAATTTTTTGTAAATTTATTGGCTAAGATTTTAAAAACTTTAATAATTTTTATTGAAGGTTTCAAAATAAGTTTTCTGAAATTATGTTTGTTTTTAAATATTTAAGATAATTAAATTATTTTCTGCTTTTGTTACTTTGTTTTTCTTCCTAGTATATAGGTGTGTATATTTTTAATAGAAACAGATTAACTGTTCTTGTTTTTGTTAAATAGTTAAATTATTTTCTGTTTTTTATTTGTTTTGCTTCCTAGTATATAGGTATATTTTTAATAGAGACAGATTTACTGTTCTTAATTATTTTCTGTTATTTTTCCTCTAGTATATAAGTGTGTATATTTTTAATAGAAACAGATTTACTGTTCTTGTTTAAAATATCTTACAGTATCGTAATGATGAACTGCATCGCTCGATTGGATAGTCCGTAGGTTTCCTTTTTAGCAGAAATTAATTGCTTACTCCGGTACGGGTTGTATCACGGTTGAGTTGAGTTGGATGTTTTTCTTCTTCGGGTGTTTTCTTTCCTTCCTGGTTCTACAAGGCTTCGGAGTAAATCTTTTTTATCACTGAATTTTGTGGTGAACTTAGGGTGTTTTCTGACTTAAATCTTTGAGTCTTTGTTTTGCACAGCACTTTTTTATCAGAGTGTTTGCGGACTTTGCACAATTAAAACTTCAAGTTTTTGTTTTTAATAACTTTTCTTTGTACAGGACTATTTTATTAAAGTCTTTGCGGACTTTGTACAATTAAGATTCAAGTTTTTTGTTTTTAATAACTTTTCTTTGTACAGGACTATTTTATTAAAGTCTTTGCGGACTTTGTACAATAAAAAATTCAAGTTTTTTGTTTTTAATCACTTTTCTTTGCACAGGACTATTTTATTACAGTCTTTGCGGACTTTGTACAATTAATAGATTTTTAACTTAAACTGCTCGGGCGCCAGTTATGGTTCTCTTGCACCAGAGATCCAAAAAAATAAAAATTAATCAACCTCGAAATAAAACACGACTTATTCGTCACAACATCAACAACTGAAACGTATTATTTTATTGACAATCTTTTTATGTTTTACAATTGATTACTTAGCTTAAATTTTATTAAAATATATTTTGCTTACAAACGATAAAATAAAATAATGTTACTGAACTTTATTATTAAATTATTTACGAAAATGTATTTTTGCATATAAGCATAAAATAATGTTACTAAACTATTTAACGCTTATTGCGACATACAGGTAGTAAAATAATGGTCAGCAATATTTAGCTGGCTTGTGGTTAACAGTGGGCTTAACTTTAATGCATCTTAGTTTCAAACATCTTTTATTCGTTTTTCCTACAGTCGCAAGCATGTGCAAACATTAAAATGCTTGCAATTGCTTTACGTTTCTCCTACTGTGCAGTTACAAGTGCACACAATTTATATTTAATAAATTTGTAATTTTCATTCAATTATTAATTTAATGAATTAAATTCAAAGATATTCGGTATTGTGGGCAAGTGAAAAGTTTAATTAAAATTAATTGCGTGTTTTGTAAAAGCTTTATACAAATACAAACTGGAGCAATAAAAAAAAAGGAAAATATTGAAAACAACAAAAAAAAAATATGTAGAAGTGCCCAAGAAAAATAAAGGGTCTCAAATTCATTCTTTTAAATTAAATATGCATTTAACTTTTTATCTACTTAAAAGTATTTTTCATATCATATCCTGTAAAAACGAAATTTCTGAAACCTTAATTTTGTATTTTTTAATTAAATATGAAATATGTATATGAATATATGTATGTATTCTTTTTTTAATCTTAAAGTGAAAAAAAAAACCAAAAATATAGTAAAATGTTTTAAAGAAAAATAAAGGGTCTCAAACCGGATATCAACATGCGAGACAATGAACACAAACATCTTCAACATTGCAGTAACACAAGTAATTTTAATGTCTGCAAAAACCCCCAAGTCACATAGTTTTTATGATTTCATTCCCCTTCTTGCTTATCACGATTCGGTAAGCTTTTCCTTGCATCACTATGTCCTTTCGCATATGCTTATTCGGTGACCAATTGCCTCTCATATTTTGCAAGACCGCTGCAAGTGTAGCTCATGCTTTCTCGCTTGTACCGCCCTGCTTGCCAGTTCTCGTGCTCCATTTCCTCATTGCTAACGCCAGCAGGGTTAAGGGTTTGAGTTTTGCTTACCGCAAAATTTGCGCATGCACTGATCGGCATTGCGAATCACATGTAGGCCACAATCCACTAGGTTGGATTGCTGAATGCAGTCTGCGTATTTCAGTGGAAGGACATTTGCACAGTTGATATTCTCTCCCTGGTACTGCCAGTGATAAAGTAATCGAATGTAGTTTGCAGGCGTATTCATATTATGTGGCTTAAGCGAATCGTATATCGTTATCCCGTCCTTTGCTACAGAGGCCAACGTCCATTGGTTCTTTTCCATGATGGGCATAATTATCAGTTGTTTGCTTGCCAGATTTATTTCCTTTAATGCTCGGGAATTTCTCTCCCTGCAGACGATTGAGTTGGGTGCTTCGCCGAATTTTTTCAGTGCTTCGTAAAATAGCGCACTGAAGATATGCACCTTACCTGCTTCGTTCCTGGTGAGAGCTGTCTTTGTCGCCCAATGTAGGAATATGTCTATATGGTTGTCGTTTAGCCAACCATTTCCCTTCAATACCCCCAAATCCTCCACTGTCATTATCCTGACCCTCTTGTTGATTCTATACTCGCAATATTTGTCCGCCATCCTTAATTCTTCTTGATCTTATTTTTTACTGGGGGAAATATGAAAGAAAATACTGTGTTTCCTGCTGAGTGTGTTAGAAGACTGTCGGTACGCACGTCAATTTATACGCTATATGCCTAAAACATTTCTCTTACTTTAAACGTTGTCTATTATGACTGAATGCAAAAAAAAATATTAAAAACAGTCTCTTTACAATTTCGGCATTGGTTTCTGCTAATCATGCACCTTTAACAATTTTTTTTTTTCGTGAGATTGTAAAAGTATCACAATAAGTGTGGTCCTATAAAATATTGGTTGTCCTTAATAATTTTGATTGAGTTACAAATTGTATTTTTATATGGATATATATACTTTCCTGATGGACATAATTACTCTTTAAACTAAACTGCGCTTTCCTCTTCTGCCAATACACCCTTAATTTGGGACCTTCTCAGCCCCCTCCTATTTATCCTGTTTTCGTGGATTTTAACTTGACGTTCCCTTGTTTCCTGAACAATATCAACACTACTATTATTGATACTTCTAACTAATCTGTCTTCTTAATTTTATTTTTAGAAAAGTATCCTTTGGTCGAGTAGAAGGTGATACCAGGTCAGTAGCGTTCCATCCCTTTTTTACCCTTTCCCCTTTACTAACTATTTTGCTACTTTCAGATCCTTTGACGCCAACCTACGAAAGTAATTGGAAATTAGAAACGAAAACGTAATCAAAGAGTTAAAAAAAATTCCCTCAGTCATGTTAAGTTCCATTATTTCCTATTATAGTGCTGTATAAATATGTATTTCTTTTACCATTTCAGCCATTGAAGACCTTAAGACCATGAGAGGCATGGTATCACAGCATTGCTTCCAGTGTCGATTTGATGGTGAGTTTGTTTTTCTCCTTTTTTTTTTGTTTTAAAGTCATTTATTGGTTGTATGGTTTCACCAGATTACGGTGTAGGGTTCGAAGTTTACCCTTCATCATTATTTGAACGTTTAAAGGTGTGGGGAAACTTTTAATTTTATAGGGCCCGTCCCATATGGGCGTAAATTTGTTTTTACGTGCTTGTGTTTTTACTAGGACTCTACCTCCTATTTTCAAAATATAAGACCTTGACTGCTTGTCGTACTGCTTCTTTGCCCTAGCCTTAGCTTTTTCTTGATTTTCTTTAGCAATCTCGTAAGCCCTTTGAATTCGATGTCTTAATAATTTGGGGTATTCGTAGGGGTATGCGTGTCTGTAGGTTTGATGGCAGGGGAGCATCGAATCCATACAGTATTTTGAAAGGTGTCTGCTTTGTGGCTGCGTGCTCCGTGTGGTAATGTACATGCATTGCCGGAGCAGGCCATTGATCCCAGTTCGATCCATCACCTTTTGCGAAACTTCGCAAATATTCTGCTAACGGTCTGTGGCTTCGATCCAATGACGCATTAGCTTGAGGGTGATAGGGAGAAATATGTTGCTTTTTAAACTTCCAAACAATTTCGAGGTGAAGTTTGTTCCGTTGTCTCTAATTAACTTTTTGGGAATTCCGTATTTTGTTGCTATCTCGTTATAGAAGACTCTTGCTGCCGTTTCTGCTTCGGCATCTGGCATGGGTGCGCAGACAAAAATTTTGATAAATCGTCCTGTAGAGTAAGAATGTATTTGTTTCCCATGGTGGTTGTTCGCAGGGGCCCCACCATATCCATATTTACCTTTTCAAAAGGTCTATCTGCTGTATCTGGAGGACCATGGGCTCTCTATTGAGAAGTCCACTTTTATTTTTCTGACATTTAGGGCATAGGGACATAGGGATTTCTTGAGGTCTTCATGACTCCTTGATGTCCGCCCAGAGGTGAGTCATGAAAGCTTCTAAGGACTTCTTGGATATCCTTTTTTCCAGTTAAAAATTTCGCCGCAGAGGTCTTGTCACTATTCTCACTCTGTTTCTCCCCTGCAAGAGCTTCCTGTTGCTCTTTTTGTTTTGTTTTTTCTTCTTCCGATTTTCTAGAGCTTGCTTGAGCTCTAGTTATCACTCCGATATTTAGATTTTTTGTTGGTAATCTGCTTAATGCATCCGCATTCAAATTAGTCTTCCCTGGTTCGTACACAATTTCGAACTCGTATTCTGATAATTTAAGCCTAAACCGTGCAAGTCTTGAGGTTTGGTCTTTAAGGTTTGCTATCCCCCTTAAGGGTTGATGGTCAGTAAATACGGTGAAGTGTCGCCCCAGGAGATATGGGCGGAAAGTATGTATTGCCCATACCACACCAAACATTTCTTTCTCTATTGTCGAATATCTCTGTTCAGTGTCACCGAGAGCTCAACTAGCAAACGTTATCGGATGATCCATTTCGTTCCTTATTTATGACAAAACTGCTCCCAAGGCCTCGTTACTTGCATCTGTTGTTACTCTGAAGGGTTGCGTAAAATCTGGATAAATCAATATTGGAGATTTGCAATGCTTTCCTTGACCTTGTCCAAGGCCTCTTGACATTGGGTCGTCCACCTAAATTTAGCATTCTTCTTTAACAGCCTTGTTATTGGTGAAGCCAATTTTGTCATTCCTGCAACAAATTTTCGGTAGTAGTTGATCAAGCCCAGGAGTGCTTGTACTTATTTTATTGTTCTTGGTGCCATACGTTGTTTTACACATTCTACCTTTGAAGGGTCTGGTAGCACACCCTCTTTGGAACATTTGTGGCCCAGGTAAACAATTTCTCTTCGTAAGAATTGACATTTCTTTGCGCTCAATTTGAGTCCACCCTCTTGCAGCCTGGATAAAACATTGATGATTTTTCTTTCGTGGTCTGCCACATTTTTTCCCAATACGACTATGTCGTCGAGGTACACAAAACAGTCCAGCAGCTATATTCTGTAAAAATATAAAAATAAAATTTTAGCGATTTTGCTAAAAAGGTATTCTGTAACTCTAATCGCTTAGCTAAAATTTACTCTTTTCGCCGTAGCTAATTTGCTATCATTATACCATTCCTTTCTTTATTATTTGATAATATGATATTGAAAAGAGACAAATATATATGCGTGTATATTTGGGATTTTATATTAGTGTTACCTTACATTATAATTTATACTCCGTAACAATGATTGTGCTTTTGTTAAAATAAAATTGAAAATATGTTGTTGGCAACCCTTTGAATAAAACGTACTTTTTTGTCAGTGCTTAGTCGTTATTGAAAAATATTAAAATTTTGCATTAAAAACTGTGCTATATATTTAACAAAGTTTATAAACATATAAAAGAAATCATAAGGTGTTTGAACAAAATAAAATATGCCTAAAAATAAAACTCGTCGTAGTTTGGCAAAAAAAAAAAAAACAATAATGCTTTGTAATCATTGCGAAGTTGAGATTAAAGAGGAATCCGATGATTTTATAGAGTGTGACAAGTGCGGGAAACATTTTCATTTTCAATGCACTCAATTGAGTAAAAGAGAGTTTGAGAGTCTTTTAAAAAATGAAAAAGAAACTTTCAACTGTCATTTATGTAAAGAAGGAGATGGAGAAATAAGGAATGAGCTAAATACAATTAAAACTGAGCTGAGAAAACTAGAGAAGTTAGAAAAATTGGATCAGCTGAGTCGATAAACTTCATGTCAGCAAAGTTCGATGAAGTATTTAAAGATGTTGCAGAAAATAAGAAGAAGATAGCAGAAGTACAAAAGGAAAATGAAAACTGAAATAAAAACTTTAAAAACATCTGTAAAAATACTGAATGATTATCGAGTACAAAATGATTGTGTCATAAGAGGATTGAAAGTTGGTGCCAAAGATAATGCAATGGATGCTGTAGTTAATCTTTCTAAGGATGTTGGTGTTGATTTTGAACCGAATGCTGTTAATGCTGCATATTTTCTTAGAACTAAAAAAGAATCTGAAGATGGGAAAAAAACTGTTGTGATTAAATTTTCTTCCAAATTTCATAAGGAACGACTGATGGCTTCTAAATCAAAACTGAAAGAAAATGAAAGTACAAGTGAGGTGTTTGTAAATTATTTTCATAGAAAGGAAACTTTGAACTTTTTTTATTATGCCAAATCCTTAAAAACTATTGGTTATCAACATATTTATGTTAGAAATGGTAGAGTCTATTGTAGAAAAAGTGATATTGCAAAACAACAGCTTATCAGAGATGAAGATGATGTTGATAATATGTTATTGGAAGCAACTACTAACAAACATTGGAAGAGAAGATCTATGATTAATAGCAGAAGAGTTGACGATGCAAATTCAAGTGATGATGGCGACGATGGTGCTGCTTACGTGTCCCCTTAAAAAGGAATGTATATATTTAATTTGTATAATTTTTTATAATTTTTCTATTTTTTTATGATTAAAAATCAATATTTTCAACAATTTGCAAATTTTAAAACTTATTTTTGTAATTTGAATTTAAGTTTTCTTAATATTATTAGTATAAATATCAGAAGCGTTTCGTCTGTTGATAAATTTAATAAATTTAAATCGTTGATAGCAAGCTTTCCCAAGTTACCTGATATAATAGCTGTCCAAGAAACTTGGTTTCAGAAGGACATTACACAAATTTACAAACTTCCAGGTTTTAATAATATACTTTGTTGTAGAGAAGATGCTTATGGTGGTACGACTATATATATTAATAAAAACATACAATTTAGTGTTGAAGTATGCAAGAGTAGTAATTTTGTTGAGCTTATAGTTTTGACTTTGAACAGTGTTAAAGTTGAAAGCAAACCTTTGAAGATAGTGTCATTTTATCGATCGCAAAAGTGTAGCGTAAATTATTTATTAATATTTTTGACAGTATTTTAAGCGAACATGCTCGGAGTCGAATAATTATTGTTGGATATTCTAACATTGATCTCATTCAAAATCCTCATTTTATTGATTTGTTGACCATTTTTCAAAATTATGATTGTGACAGTGCTCATAATTTAATAACAAGACCTGTCAGTAGAACGTGTATTGATCATGTTTTTAGCAATTTTTCTGAAGAAATTTATGTTGATTCAGTTGAATGTAATTTATCTGATCACAATATAATATGCTGTAAATTTAAGAAAGAGGTAATGAAAAATTAATATATTGAGATTGAAAAGACACACTGTGACTATGAAAAGGCTAGAGAATACTTGCTTAATAATTTACCTGACAACTATGAATCATTTAATTCTTCAGAATTAACAAACGTATTGGTGCATTGTATTAAAGGTGCTATAAATAATTCAACTGTAGTAACTAAATGTAAAAAACTGTTACGTTTTGAGCTAACTCCATGGATTAACAAGAATCTTCAATATTTAATTTTATTTAGAGAAAAACTTTTAAGGAAAAGACATAAATCGAAAAACAAACAGAACGTTAATGATATTTTAAAGCGAATCAGGGGGTAGATTCTGGTTCTGCGATAACGTGAAATGTAAAAAAATGTTTCATTTTCGTTTTCATTACAACTTTACGCAATATCTTTTCGCAGTTGCACAAAATGCGATTCCCGTTTATATTATGAAAAAGTGTTTCATTCCATCTGTTGCAGTGTAACTTTATATCCATGTTATTCAACTTGAAATGTCACACACAGAGAACGAAGTTGAACTACTTCGATGCGGTGCAAGGCCGCATGCAAATATTTATTTGCTTTTGTGGCTTTTACAACATGCATATATTCTTCATTGAAATTTTGAAGTTGATTTTTCAACATATATTACATAATATATGTACATAGCTTATGTTATAGAAAATTGAATAAAAATTAGAAAATATTAAAAAAACGAAATTTATATTTATAGCGGTGGTGAAGAAATTGTATGAATTATATAAGTAGGCAATTTTATAAATAGTCTATCATTACAGATACTGAGTTAATCCTACAAGTTGAATAAGGAATAAATATATATATATTTGTATATATAATCGGAGATATTTAATGTCTTATTGGCAAAAAAATATAATAAAAAAATAGTGTATAATCACACTTTTATACTATAATTTCAAATGGTAAAAACTCTGAAAATCAAAGTCGATAGTTTAAAAATATCGAAAATATAGATAGGTATAAATATCGGTATCGATAATATTTAAAATACAGTTTTGACCGTTCCTTTAGTTTAATTCTATTTATTTACTTTTTATTTTTTTTAATAAAATGATATGATTTCAAATTACATACTCGTATGTATGCATGTTGCAAAGAGAAACAAATTTTTAAACGGGATTAATTCTAGATGTTTTAAAAATGATTTATTTAACCTTTCTCTTGTGCTCTCTGGAGACGATAAAAAACACATCAACGTTCTAAGTGTGTGCGTGCAGTCGTGCTTTTTCGGGTACACGTATACGTTGTCGGCTCTGATTTATGAAAACCATAATCTTGTGATATATTACTTTGATAGTCTCCAATTGTGATTGACAAAGAAAATGTCACTTGTTTTGTATGGAAGTGTAATGAGTAAAAAGATGGCAGCACACGCATACTTGTTAATTTTATGCTCTGGTATTTTTGTGTATAAACAGTGTCAAAGGCATATATATTTTTGTTTTTTGACAAAATTGCACAAGACCCGCGGTTGCAGGTAGTAATTTAAATAAAGTAATAACAACAAATTGCCTGAATGGTTATAATTAGGTAAAATTTTCCTACTCAAGTACAAACATTCAATCGATAGCAAAATCGGAAATATCAATAGCAGAAAATATAGCACTAAGTCGAATATAATTTTTTTTTTAATTATTTCTATTTATTGATACATTTTCCATAACATATGCTAATTGCTTTCTAGTTTTGGCCTGAGTTTATCTAAATGTGCTAGATATTCAATTTTATGCGTTTCCGAGATTTAGTGCAAAATAAGTTTTTTTTACTTTTCGATTTTCTATCGCCTTATGTATTTTTTAAGCAGCCGGCTCCAAAATAAGTTTAAGCCGCCTCTTAGTTTATTTTTTTCAAGCCGACACCAACTTTCTCTCTGCTTGGGTCTGCACAATTGTCAAAAAAAAAAAAATAAATTACGTTGTACATTGGGATAAATGTATAAAAGTTGAAAATGTATGCATTATTTTTTTTAAATGCAGTAACAAATCTGTAAATATATATGTATACATATGTATGTATGTATGTACATACGCATGTATACATAAATCAATTATTCAAATAATTTTTTTTATTTTTGAACTGTATACATACATATGTATGTATGTACATACTTACATATTTATCGTTTGCAATATCGACATTTATGTTCTAAAAATTAATAAAAATTCTTTTCGATTTATGCTTGTGCGCATGCCTTTTGCTGCTTTTTCCATTTTCGCTGACAAATTTTAAGTGAAAAAAAACGCGTCATATGAAAATGTTTTGACATTTGTTTTCGCAGTTACATAAAACGAGAATCAGTTTTGCTGTG
The DNA here is from genome assembly GCA_947311025.1 of Lypha dubia. Classification (NCBI taxonomy): domain Eukaryota; kingdom Metazoa; phylum Arthropoda; class Insecta; order Diptera; family Tachinidae; genus Lypha; species Lypha dubia. Next base: position 34,811,120 of record OX371264.1, on the reverse strand, counting down.
AAACTGAGAAAAAAATTGTTTCATTCCATTTGTTTCTCTCATTGTGAAAAGATTTTAATTTGTTTTAATTTCTTCACAGAACGGGAATCAGAAACAAAATGTAAACGAGAAAAATGTTTACATTTCACGTTATCGCAGAACCAGAATCTACCCCCAGCAAAGTTATAAAAATTTCTACAAAAAAGTGTAGAGATGATTATTACGCTGGAAATTTATTAAAAGCAGGTAATGATCCTAAGAAATCGTGGAAATTGATAAATAGTACTCTTGGTCGAACAAAGAGTAACGGCATTAACCTTAAGGATTCTCAAGGGCAACCAATAATATGTGACCAAGATAAAGTGAATTGCCTTAATAATTATTTTATTACGAGTGTGGAAAATCTTAAAAGGGAAATTGAAATTTATCCTGGTGATATGTTCAATTCTTTACGGACTCTTTCACAGTCACCTCATCGTTTTACACTTTGTAACGTTAATGATTATGAGATGTTTGAAATAATCCAAAATTTGAAAGATAATAAAAGTCCAGGCTTTGATGGTATTTCGCCTAAATTTGTAAAAGAATGTAGAGATATTATAATGCCGATATTAAAAGATATTTTTAATAAAATCGTTAACAATTCAGTGTACCCTGACATCTTAAAAGTGCACAAAATAGTTCCAATTCCGAAAGAAGTTAATGGAGCAAATATAGATAAATATAGGCCTATTGCTGTTCTTTCTACAATTGATAAAATTTTTGAGAAGATTCTTTATGATAAACTTCTATTTTATATGGAGGAAAAAACTTTTTTATACAATTATCAATTTGGATTTCAAAGGGGTTGTAGTACTGAAGATCCTGTTTTGAATGTAGTGCAGTTCATTTGTAGTGGGCTTGATGGAGGTTCTAGTGGAGTTGCTGGAAAAATTTTTTGATTTTACTAAAGCTTTTGATTTAGTAGATCATGAAATAATGTTACAGAAATTAATGAAATATGGTGTTCAGGGACGAGAACTTTTATTGTTTAAAAATTATTTCGTTAATAGAAAACAATATGTTAATATAAACAACACGGACAGTTTTCTTGGTTCTGTTGATTATGGTGTACCGCAGGGTAGTGGATTGAGCCCTCTTTTCTTTTCTATATATTTAAATGATTTAAAAAATCTAAATTTAGATGGGCAACTTTTTGTGTTTGCAGACGATGTGTGCTTGTTTTACCCCTTCAAGTACGATTTATCACTTAAAACAAGAATTGAAAGAGATGCTGCTTTGATATTTGAATTTGCGCGATTAAATCGATTAGTTCTTAACCCTGATAAAACCAAATTAATACGCTTTAGACCACATGTTCTAAGTATAAATAGTGATTTAAACGTGTTTATTAATGGAAAAGCTATTTATGAAACCCATTCCGTTAAGTATTTGGGAATCACATTGCAAAGTAACTTGTCATGGGATTTACATACATATAACCGATTTGAAAAGGAAAATAGCTCCAGCAATTGTAATTTTATATAAATTAAAAAATAAACTGGATGTAAAATCAAAGATGATGATATTTCAATCTTTGATTCAATCGCATTTGAATTACTTAGCAATTATATATGCTTACAATAAAAATAACTACCAATACTGTATTCAACTGTTACATTGTACAAAGATATAAGCAAAACAATTTTACCAATTTATGGATTGCATGAGTATCAGGTGTTAATGTTTGTTTTTAAATGCATTAACCATATTGGTCACCAAAGCATAACATTTTCTCAACAGCAATTTAGTTTTAACACACGAAACAGAACAAATTTAAGAATTCCTCGATGTAGACTAGAAACTACCAAGCAACGCATTGATTACGTGGGTGCTGTAAAATTCAATAATTTACATGCAGATTTGAAATCAATTAATCGAATTTCACTATTTAAATCGTCTTTTAAACAACACTTATTTAACAACCTTGAAACGCTTTTGTAATTTTTTATGTTTTTGTAAAACAGTTTTTATACTTATTTTTTTGTAATTTAATAACCTTAACATTAAGTTAAATCTTTTATTTGTCCTTTTGACAATGAATTAATTTGCCAACTTGCCTCAGTAATGCCTTACGGCGCTGAGGCCGAAAAGTTTTTCTATAGAAAAAAAAAAAAAAAAAACGTCTATTTTTTAAAGCTATTTCACAAAGTTCTAGTCAAAACTTATTGTTTTTTTGCAGCACATGCATTTTGACAATTGTAAAGCGCATGATTTTTGCGTAGTAATTTCTCAAGAAAGCATTACGTTTGAAAGTTATGGGAACATTTGTAAGAGATGCCATCACTGTTAAGAAATAATTTCAGTAAACAATTGAAATTTTTTCTATGTGGTATTAGCTGGCGGTACTGTGGCGTATTTATTTGAAAGTATTTATATGTGTAAAAAAATATTTTTGATCATAATAAATTTAAAATTTGTGTAGTAGAGTTTTGATTAATTTTGTAATATTGTAAAAATCTTTTTTTTTTATTAAATACATTTTTATATAAAAAATTTAGTATTTGAGTTTTATTTAAATTAAACTTCTCATAAGAGCTAAAACACTTCAACCTATCATGGACAAACTCTTTATGTTTTCCAAATACTAAATGAGCATGTATTTTTGCCCTTTTTTTATCCTTTTTGTAGTTTCCTACATTATTTTTCTAAAAAAACAACAAAGATATAAAAATATTTTGCTTAAATTACTTTTTAGCGCCTTCAAAATATTGTTGCTTAAATTTTAGCGTTTCTAGCTAGAAAAGTTGCTTAAATGTGCTTAGAGAATACAAATGTATAACATTTTAGTGATGACAGAGAGCATTGTTTCCTCTAAGAGCAAACGCCAAAATTGCTAAAATTCTCTAAAACGATTTTAGACATTTTGAGCGATGGAGATTTAGCTTTAGCGAGTTACAGAATATAGCTGCAGGCCTTGTAAGCCTGTAAGGATCGTATTCATGACCATTTGGAATGTAGCTGGTGCGCCTGTTAGGCCAAAGGTCATTCTATTGAACTCAAAATGACCCTTGTCGGTGCTGAAGGCAGTCTTTTCCTTATCTCCTTAATTAACCAGTACCTGGTGATATCCACTCGCCAGATCTAAGGTAGTGAAATACCTGCTATTTCCTAATTGATCCAAAATTTCATCAATTCTAGGAATAGGGACTACCCGTTTTATTGTAGCCTCATTTAGTTTTCGAAAATCGACGACCAGTCTAAAGGTTTTCTGACCGTCTTGAGATTTTTTGGGCACTAATAATATTGGTGAATTCCATGGGGATATTCTTGGGCCTATTATACCTTCCTGTAGTAGCTCCGACACTTTTCGGTTGATTTCTTCTTTATGGACGTGGGGTAGACGATACTGTCGTTGATTAATGGGTGGTTGTTCTCCTTTTATTGGTATTTTATGTTTTACCAATGTGGTGAATGGCAATTTGTCATTATCTAGCATGAATAAGTCATGATATTCCTCACATATCCGGTTCTTGGACTCCGTTTCTTCCATGTTCCAATCCCTCTCCGTCATAATGGTGTTTTTTAGACGCCTTATTCTATCGTCCTGATTTGTCACCGACAAAGGGGGTTGACCTCGCCCTCCATACTGTGAGTAGTGATTGAAATTTGAAAATTTCACTTTAATTTCCTTCCTTCATGGTATGTCCTGCTCAGTTGCGTTCAGTATGGGTACTGCTGCTGCGCCCCCATTTTTTATGTTGACCACAGTATTTCCAACGTAAACTCCAGGGGAAATCTCCTGTTTATGCACATCCACAGTTTTGTCTCTTGATACAATATTAACCGGTACTATCGTGACTGCTCTTTTTCTAAGACAGACGCCTTGTTGATGATTTGTTTTACAATCTATTTCCGTACGAAGGGTAAATGTCTTCACCCAAAGTTCTTTATCAAAGATGCTCAAGGTTATATCTATGGTGTTTACAATACACCTGTTCCACATATTATTTCTTCCGAGAATACCATCCCCAGGGATTTGTATTTCCCGTGACACAATATGGAACTCCCACGGCAACTGCCTTTTGTCTGCTATCCTGATCTCGGTAGTGCCTAGTGTCGTAGTCCTTCCTCCGAAGGCTCCAGAAAGAATTTTAGTTTGCTTTCTGTTCTTATTGAGAAAAACCTTCATTGACTCCTCTTTTACTATGCTGAAATCTGCTCCGGTATCCACAAGTAAGACCAATCTTCCCTCCCTAGCTCCTTGGCAGGGGAGCGTAATGAAAACTGTGTCCACATTGCCCGGTGATTCAGTACCATCTTCTATATTTCGCATCATTTCTTAACTTTTTTCCTCTTCATTTTTTTGTTTAATTTTTTGTCTTTCGCAGTTTTTTCTTCTATAGTGTGCCCGTTTTCTTGATTTACTGTGTGTACAACTGTCTCGGTTACTATCTTGGTTGGCTGCTCTGTTTCTGAGTCAGACTCCGTATCATTTTTAATTCCCCAACTCTCTCGTTTTGTTTCCTTATTATAATTGTATTTGTTCTCTTTTTTATGCCAATCTGATTTTCTGTTAATTTGCGGGACCCCAGTTATTGGCGATAATTGGGCGAATTTCGTTTCCCTGAGCATTTGTCCGATTAGTATTGCTGTGGGCCTCTACTGGTCTGTTAGTTAGGTCCCTGCCATTATTGCTACTTTGCACCTGTTGGTAGATCCCTGTTCCTACTGCCTGAGCTTGTCTGATATTGCTTCTGCAGTCCCGTGCAAAATGTCCCTGTTGCTGACATTTAAAACAGGTTGGTCGTGTAACAGTGTTTCTATTTGCCCCTCTGTTCATATTTTGTCCCATCGCTATTTGTGGGCTTCCACGGAATTCTGTGTTTGGTGTTCTCCTATTGTTTTCTGCCGCCCTTCTTGTTAGTTGATTTTAGTTGAGTGTATTTCTTCTTGGCTCACAGAAAGGGTTTTCCTTGTGACCATTTACCCTACACAATCGGCAATATAAGGAGCCTAATCTCTTTCTGCAGTTTTCCAAATCTTGCCCCCTGTTTCCACAGAACGTACAGCTCACGATATTCCTGCACAGTGGCTCCATTTCATGGCCGTATTTTCCACAGCTCATACAGTATGGTGTGTTCAACCGCTTTTTGCAACTATACCATTCATGCCCCATCCTGCTGCAAAACCCACAGGGGACTTCAGAATCTATTATGTTGATACCGTGTGTTGGTGCACCAAACAATTCCTCTGCATTTGCAACGATCTCCATCAAGTTTATGAGCTCTTCCTCTTCCTGTCCCACAAATCGAGCCTTGAGAGCATGGTTCTTCAAACCCTTGATAAAGCTCCTTACTACTATCCGTTTCAAGTCTTTCAGCATGGTTTCTCGGCCAGGTCCCACCGGCCATTCGTTTTCTACTGTTGTTTTTGCATCGCTCATCAGGTTATCTAGGCGTTCTCCAAACTTGCATGCTGACTCTCTGATGCTCTGTTTGCAACCTAAGATCAGCTCCCTTATTTTATCTAGGCTTTTGCTTTTTAGATAATGTTTCTTGAGCGCGTTGCATAATGCGTCCACGGAACTGAAATTTGTCTGGGAAATTCTTGAGTAGGCGCTCCCTAGGAGTCTCAATTTCAGGCACGGTATTACATCCTGTGTTAAGACGTTATTTGCACCCATGAGTACTTCCCTTTCTACCATCTTGCATCCTTGTATGTATCTGAATACTTCTGATGATAAGTCAGGCCCATCGGTCCCGAAGAATGATGGGACTGTGTTGTTCATACAGCGAAGGCATTTTGATTCTTTCTATTTCCGCTCTCTCAGTAGAATGGTTTTGCTGGGGTGATGCTGATCGTCTTTCTATGTTCCGCTGGTTATTATCTTGATAGTGGGCTCTGTCCACGCAAGAACTTGTAGATTGTCCACTTATTAACTATACTTGTCGATCCGTTCTATTAATTCGTGTGTCTGCGTCTGCGGGTTGTCCATTAAAACTATATTTTACTTACCCATTTTCCGCTGGTTATCATCTTACTAGTGGGCTGTGGTTTAGGCTGTTTTTATCCCGAAATGTTACGTTTTTATTCCGACTTGTACGTTCGTAACCGCGCCAAATTTTCACAATCAAATAAAATTTCCTCTTTTTTTATTGTTCTGCTTGACTGCTTAGTCCTGCACAAAAACACGACAACCCGAAGGTTGCTAGAATTTACGCGCTATTAAATTGTCGGCAATTGTGCAGTTCTACACCATCCAATGTAGGATTCAACAATACAAAGGTTGCTAGAATTTAGGCGTTATTGTATTGTTGTTTTTTTTACACTGGACAGTTTTTTCCCGAACAAGATCAACACAAGGAAAATTAAATTATTTGACGTAATTATTTATACGGCTACCGGCTGAATTAAAACACATGAGACTAGGATGATTTTAGTTATTTCTTTAATTTTATTTACTTTTCATTTTTCTTACTTAGTTTATTAATTTATAACCGTCTCAGGGAGCCGCTTGTTAGGCTGGTCTTTGATCAGGTTTGTTGTGAGTTGGGACCACTCGATGGCCGTTGATGTTCGCTGCCGCCAGCGTGGTTGTTCCCGCAATATTGCTGAGTGTGCGATTTTAGCAATTATATGCAACCTCAGCATATAAGCGTGGAACTTCCAGCCGATTGCGGTTCTCACGATATTGCAATGTCAGCAGTATGTATGTAGCGCATGTTTTTGCTGCTGCTGATGTTTTTGTTGGTTGGGGGAAAATGACTCATAACAACGTCAGTATGTGTATGCAGCGTATGTTTCGCTGCTGCTGATATTTTTGTTGGTTGGGGGAAAACGACTCATAACAACAAGCTCATTTCATCAAAAGAAGCTTGATCAATTATCACGACCACTTACAGCATTTTCCACACACAACGGTCACTTTCAATATACAAGACTACCATTTGGATTAAAAATATCATCTAACAGCTTTTAAAGAATGTTGACAATAGCTTTATCTGCTTTGGATTCGGAGGCGTTTTTGTAGGTTGATGACATTATTGTATTTGGATGCAGTTTGAAGCACCATAATGAAAACCTCATCAGAGTGTTGGAAAAACTAAAACTATCGGTTTGAAAAATAGATAGTAGCCGATTCTCAGACTAACAGAATGTGCATAAAAAATTTCATAAGAATCAGTCAAGCCGTTTCGGAAATACAGAAATTGCATAATAGTACCAGTGACAGATTTTCAATATTTTGCCCCGAAGAAAGTACGCTGTAAGTAAATGTACACATTTTACGCCTTTTTAAAACTTTAAAAGTACCCTATCAAGATTCATCAAAATCCATTAAAAAAGTACCAAAAATAAAACAGTACGAAAAGTACTTTTTAACCTTTTCTAGACTTCCACAAATAGTTTAAGACCAAAATTAGCCAAATCGGTTCAGCCGTTCTCGAGTTTTAGCGAAAATAACGAACAGCAATTAATGGTGCAAAGTAGGCTTTTGCAAAAGTACAAAAAACAAATACTTAAATACATTCTCTTTTTTTCGTGTATTTGTTTTATTATACCCTCTCTTTACTATACCTTCTTCTGTTCTCTATTATAAGAAACAAACACAATAAATACTGTTTCTGTACGAAATAAATACAGCAAGTATTTAAGCATGTCAGAACTAAGCATAATAAGAACCAAGCGCATTAAGTAAAGACAAGCACTACTTAACCTATTTACTAAAATACTTGAGTATTTTTGTAAGTTTTATTTGGTTTGTATGAAATTTCTCTTTTATTTAATTTGATGTTAACATCAAATTATCAACATATCAATAGTTGTATATACTTAGTTAGGTATGTACATATGTATATTCCATAAAATTAACTGCTAAATTAATGCTAAAAATAAAAACCAAGAAAATGCTTAAAATAGCCACATGGTAAAATAAGAACCTTGCAAAATACTTACAGAATATTAGCAAATAAATGTTTACTTTACTCTACGAGTACTTATAGTGAATAAGAATGAGTAAATACAAATACTCTGAGCGTATAAAGAGAATAAATGTTTTGTTTGTTTTTTTTTTCGTTTTGTATTTACTTGCTTTGATCCCCTTTTGTACTTGGAATTACTCTGAGAATTTTTAAAAAAGCAAATGTTTTTGAATTTAAATGTACTTAGTGCAAAAGCCTAGTGCAAAGTAAAATTTGCATACAAAACACAATTTGTGGTTTTTTCGATTTTTTAACATTTTTTTTGGGCTTTTCTGAACTTTCTTTTTTTCTAAACCTTCCTCGTGATTAGACGAACAAAACGAAAAAAAATCATACAAATCGGTCAAGTAGTTGTCGAGTTTTAGCGAGACTAATACACAGCGTTTGATTTTTATATACATATATAGATAAATATACACACATAAGTATAATCATATGTACATAAGTAGAATATCAAAACATTTTTTTACAATTGTTTATTCCTTTTTATAAAATGACTTTTTTTTACAATTAAGATAAAGTACACAACGTCTTGTTCAGCCGGGGTCTTTATTGTTTAATTTTTAATAAACATTTTAGTAAACTTGTTAACTTTTTCGTTATATTATCATTGCTTAGTAAAAAATAACTTCTTTTATTGTCTATTGTATTGTATTAATAATAATATTTACACCGTCGCCAACAGATCTTACTGCCATTTTGGGATTATCATTAACCAGAGAATAGTGTATAGTCTATCTTATTTTAACAATGGCGCTTTGATGGACAAACACATCTTCTTTTCAATCAATTTTTTTCACGTAATTGTAAACAAATTAGTTGTGTAGTGTTGGATTTTTTTTTACTTATTTGTAGATTATTTTCGGCGAAATTCATATTTTCTTCATATTGTTTTTTTTTTGTTGTAGCGATAAGGCCAAGGCGAATTCAATTGTGAGTGAATTCGCCTTGGATAAGGCCACCTGGTATAAATTCGCCTTGGGGAGAATATGATAACAAATTTTCCGCCAATAAATTGCAAGGGAGTTGTGCTTAAAAATGAAAGTAAGCTAAAGTTCGTGTTAGTTAATAATCAGAGAAATATTAAATATACATTGTTAACATATTTCGAGCAACAAAAGAAAAATTTAATATCTAAAACTCCCTTCTTAGATTTCAACTGCACTTGTCTAATAAAACAATCTTTGTTTTCGGTAGAAGCCAGATATTGATCGTGGAATGCACAAAGGAAGTATAGAGGACTTAAGCCGATTTTGGTGCAATTTGGAGACGGAGTAGCATCATAATGTACTCACTTCTTTGCTCATTTTTGGAATGTTGTTCTTCTTCTAGTTCTGTTGATTTAGCTAACATACATATATATGGAACGCTATACTAAACATTTTCTTTTATTTACTTAGTTCTTCATTTCTTTATTTTAGTTCTTTAATATCAAAATTATTTTTCACAAAAAGGTTTTTTTTACATATTTTAAGTCAAATCAACACAGCTTAAAGCAAGACAGCTGACTGCGAAAATTCGAACTCCCTCTCCCCTTTTATTCAATTCCACGACTGTTTAGAATAAGAGAGTTTTATACTATATATATATATACATATATATATATATATATATATATCTTCATGCATTTGTATATATAATCCAATATCAGAACCGAGATTTTATTTTTGCTGATTTTCAATACGAATCATCTTAAGAAAAATCCTTACATTTCAGTCCGAGATCCAAGTCTCTAGCGTCTTCGGAAAATCGTTTTACGTATATATGCCAGCTGTATAATTTGACGACATTTTTTTTAAACATTGACTGTTTCAAGGATATTTGCATTCTTTGAGGACATTCTCAAAGTAATCGTATTCCCTGCGCATACTTTAGGGACATTATAGTTTCGGGACAATTTTGAGATTTTAGTACATTGGTTGGTGAGTTCACTAAATTAAGCCTGATTGATATTGCCACACTTTTACTAGAAACCACTTTTTTTACGCCGTTCAATAAATTAGAATTGAACGACTTTGAGTTTCTGATAAAGATTTTCCCGCGCAAAATTCCTACTGAATCCTTCAAGCCGCCTGAAATTGAACGGCATTAAATTTATACCTACAGTTTTCCCACGTAAAAATTCAGTGGCACTAATGTTGCGGTTTTCGTTTTAATAAAAAACTTTTAAACTTTTCTGGTTTCTATATGTGAAACTCATTACAGCACATATTTTGTGTCTATTTCGCTAACATTTGTTGCCAAAAACCAAACTGGAGCAAAAGTTAAGAGCAAGAGAATTCAAAAATATACATTCCCACATAACAAGAGATAAGTGCAAGAAAATTTCTATAAACCTTTTTTAATAAAGTATACACAATTTTAATTCTTTTTTATTATAACATGTTTTATTTATAAGCAATTTCAATTACATTATTACATTTCTTTCATCATTAGATAATTTTATATACATATATTTACAAGTGCAAGAAAATTTTTATTTATTTAATTTTTTTATTTTACTTTTTAAAAAAGTATATGCAATTTTAATTCATTTTTATTATAATCAGTCTCATCGTGTTTGGCGTTTTTCGACTACGCCAAGTACTAGATTAAAGAAAAATCTGGCGTTTGTCTTTAATCTAGTACTTGGCGTAGTCGAAAAACGCCAAACACGATAAGGCTGATTATGTTTTATTTATAAGCAACTTCAATTAAATTATTACATTTCTTTCATCATTAGATAATTTTATATACATATACATATTTACAAGTGCAAGAACATTTTTATAACCTTTTTAAAAAAGTATATGGAATTTTAATTTATTTTCATTAGATAATTTTATATACGATTACATATATTTACAAAGTTTCGAGTTCTATAGTTATTATACATTACATCATGTGGAAAAATTTCGGTTCTTATCTAGTCTCGTGTGACGTCAAATTTGACTTGATTGTTGAGTAAAGTTAATTTAGGCTCATAAAACAGTCCGACCGGCCAGTTTTTTTTAAATTTGCCCATCTGTAGGAGAAAAATAGATATGTAAGTATATGTTTTTATAAGCAAATTTACTGCCTGTTTTTTAGAAAATGAAAACAAAATAGTGAGTGAGAATTTATATTGAAAACAAAAACAAATTTTCGTATTTTATTGTTGTTTTCAATATAAATTCTCACTCACTGCTTTGTTTTCATTTTCTAAAAAACAGGCAGTTAACTTAAGCTACGTTCACATTTATCAAATATTTGTCGAAAAAAACGTAACCAAGAAAAAAACTAATAATTTATTTCCTTTAATCCCAATATTTTTTTAATTATGGGTTCGAATTTTTTAAAAACTGTATAAAAATACTCTTTTGGAGAAGAATTAATTTTATTTTGTAATATAAAAATCGTGTTAAATGAAACTATCCCTAAGCAAAACTATTGGTTACGTTTTTTTGGGCAAATATTTGATAAATGTGAACGTAGCTTTAGTTAATTAAAAAAAGTTTTGTTGACGATTTAAAGGTATTTGTTTGGACAAATATCATACTATTAAATAAGTATTGTTCCTGAAAATAACGTAATAAGGTTCGTGGAATAGGTCTACCGGGGAAACCACGTTAAAAAAAACGCGCCGAGTACTCTACCTCACAGGTGGTGTGGAAATGTGTGCGTATGATCATTGTCGGACTTTTCTTTATTTCAATTGTTCAAATTGACCGGACTACCAGTTGATTTTCTTAGAGTGAGTTTTTAGGATAAAGTTTAAACGTAGTTTCAAACTACGTTTATTTTAATCTAAATATAAATTTAATCGAGTTTGCTGTTTTTAAGTGATAGTTTAAACCGTGCAAAATGGCCTACTGAAGGCTAAAAAATGGCAGCACTATGCATCAAATGGCAATGTTTTTTCCCAAGCAACACTGTATTTTATCAAAAAGAAGAAGAAATTCCGCACTTTTGAATTTTATACATGTTGTTGTGTTACCATATTGTAAGTTTAAGTAAGTTTAACCTACCAACATTGACCGCTTATACTTTAAAATAAATGTAGTTAAGTGACATCCTAAAAACAGTTAATCCAAATTAAAGTTGATTTAATCTCTGATCGGCCACCTAAAAACTCGCTCTTAATAATCAAACAATACAGTTTCTGTCGTACTAATATTAATCGTTGAGTGATAAAAACAATCCATCTAGTATTTGTCGTTGTTTAAGTAATGCCGAATCTTGTTTCAATCCTTTCTTAAGAGACAACCAATCCAGTTGTTTTTCTTAATAATCAAACAATCCAGTTTCTGTCGTATTAATATTAATCGTTGAGTGATAAAAACAATCCATCTAGTATTTGTCGTTGTTTAAGTAATGCCGAATCTTGTTTCAATCCTTTCTTAAGAGACAACCAATCCAGTTGTTTTTCTTAATAATCAAACAATCCAGTTTCTGTCGTATTAATATTAATCGTTGAGTGATAAAAACAATCCATCTAGTATTTGTCGTTGTTTAAGTAATGCCCAATCTTGTTTCAATCCTTTCTTAAGAGACAACCAATCCAGTTGTTTTTCTTAATAATCAAACAATCCAGTTTCTGTCGTACTTATATTAATCGTTGAGTGATAAAAACAATCCATCTAGTATTTGTCGTTGTTTAAGTAATGACCAATCTTGTTTCAATCCTTTATTAAGAGACAACCAATCCAGTTGTTTTTCTTAATAATCAAACAATCCAGTTTCTGTCGTATTAATATTAATCGTTGAGTGATAAAAACAATCCATCTAGTATTTGTCGTTGTTTAAGTAATGACCAATCTTGTTTCAATCCTTTATTAAGAGACAACCAATCCAGTTGTTTTTCTTAATAATCAAACAATCCAGTTTCTGTCGTATTAATATTAATCGTTGAGTGATAAAAACAATCCATCTAGTATTTGTCGTTGTTTAAGTAATGCCCAATCTTGTTTCAATCCTTTATTAAGAGACAACCAATCCAGTTGTTTTTCTTAATAATCAAACAATCCAGTTTCTGTCGTACTTATATTAATCGTTGAGTGATAAAAACAATTCATCTAGTATTTGTCGTTGTTTAAGTAATGACCAATCTTGTTTCAATCCTTTATTAAGAGACAACCAATCCAGTTGTTTTTCTTAATAATCAAACAATCCAGTTTCTGTCGTACTTATATTAATCGTTGAGTGATAAAAACAATTCATCTAGTATTTGTCGTTGTTTAAGTAATGACCAATCTTGTTTCAATCCTTTATTAAGAGACAACCAATCCAGTTGTTTTTCTTAATAATCAAACAATCCAGTTTCTGTCGTACTTATAGTAATCGTTGAGTGATAAAAACAATTCATCTAGTATTTGTCGTTGTTTAAGTAATGACCAATCTTGTTTCAATCCTTTATTAAGAGACAACCAATCCAGTTGTTTTTCTTAATAATCAAACAATCCAGTTTCTGTCGTACTTATATTAATCGTTGAGTGATAAAAACAATTCATCTAGTATTTGTCGTTGTTTAAGTAATGACCAATCTTGTTTCAATCCTTTATTAAGAGACAACCAATCCAGTTGTTTTTCTTAATAATCAAACAATCTAGTTTCTGTCGTACTTATATTAATCGTTGAGTGATAAAAACAATCCATCTAGTATTTGTCGTTGTTTAAGTAATGCCCAATCTTGTTCCAATCCTTTATTAAGAGACAACCAATCCAGTTGTTTTTCTTAATAATCAAACAATCCAGTTTCTGTCGTACTAATATTAATCGTTGAGTGATAAAAACAATCCATCTAGTATTTGTCGTTGTTTAAGTAATGCCCAATCTTGTTTCAATCCTTTATTAAGAGACTACCAATCCAGTTGTTTTTCTTAATAATCAAACAATCCAGTTTCTGTCGTATTAATATTAATCGTTGAGTGATAAAAACAATCCATCTAGTATTTGTCGTTGTTTAAGTAATGCCCAATCTTGTTTCAATCCTTTATTAAGAGACAACCAATCCAGTTGTTTTTCTTAATAATCAAACAATCCAGTTTCTGTCGTACTAATATTAATCGTTGAGTGATAAAAACAATTCATCTAGTATTTGTCGTTGTTTAAGTAATGCCCAATCTTGTTTCAATCCTTTATTAAGAGACAACCAATCCAGTTGTTTTTCTTAATAATCAAACAATCCAGTTTCTGTCGTACTAATATTAATCGTTGAGTGATAAAAACAATCCATCTAGTATTTGTCGTTGTTTAAGTAATGCCCAATCTTGTTTCAATCCTTTATTAAGAGACAACCAATCCAGTTGTTTTTCTTAATAATCAAACAACCCAGTTTCTGTCGTACTAATATTAATCGTTGAGTGATAAAAACAATCCATCTAGTATTTTTCGTTGTTTAAGTAATGCCCAATCTTGTTTCAATCCTTTATTAAGAGACAACCAATCCAGTTGTTTTTCTTAATAATCAAACAATCCAGTTTCTGTCGTACTTATATTAATCGTTGAGTGATAAAAACAATTCATCTAGTATTTGTCGTTGTTTAAGTAATGCCCAATCTTGTTTCAATCCTTTATTAAGAGACAACCAATCCAGTTGTTTTTCTTAATAATCAAACAATCCAGTTTCTGTCGTACTAATATTAATCGTTGAGTGATAAAAACAATCCATCTAGTATTTGTCGTTGTTTAAGTAATGCCCAATCTTGTTTCAATCCTTTATTAAGAGACTACCAATCCAGTTGTTTTTCTTAATAATCAAACAATCCAGTTTCTGTCGTACTCATATTAATCGTTGAGTGATAAAAACAATTCATCTAGTATTTGTCGTTGTTTAAGTAATGACCAATCTTGTTTCAATCCCTTATTAAGAGACTACCAATCCAGTTGTTTTTCTTAATAATCAAACAATCCAGTTTCTGTCGTACTAATATAAATCGTTGAGTGATAAAAACAATTCATCTAGTATTTGTCGTTGTTTAAGTAATGCCCAATCTTGTTTCAATCCTTTATTAAGAGACAACCAATCCAGTTGTTTTTCTTAATAATCAAACAATCCAGTTTCTGTCGTACTCATATTAATCGTTGAGTGATAAAAACAATCCATCTAGTATTTGTCGTTGTTTAAGTAATGACCAATCTTGTTTCAATCCTTTATTAAGAGACAACCAATCCAGTTGTTTTTCTTAATAATCAAACAATCCAGTTTCTGTCGTACTCATATTAATCGTTGAGTGATAAAAACAATTCATCTAGTATTTGTTGTTGTTTAAGTAATGCCCAATCTTGTTTCAATCCTTTATTAAGAGACAACCAATCCAGTTGTTTTTCTTAATAATCAAACAATCCAGTTTCTGTCGTACTAATATTAATCGTTGAGTGATAAAAACAATCCATCTAGTATTTGTCGTTGTTTAAGTAATGACCAATCTTGTTTCAATCCTTTATTAAGAGACAACCAATCCAGTTGTTTTTCTTAATAATCAAACAATCCAGTTTCTCTCGTACTAATATAAATCGTTGAGTGATAAAAACAATCCATCTAGTATTTGTCGTTGTTTAAGTAATGCCCAATCTTGTTTCAATCCTTTATTAAGAGACTACCAATCCAGTTGTTTTTCTTAATAATCAAACAATCCAGTTTCTCTCGTACTAATATAAATCGTTGAGTGATAAAAACAATCCATCTAGTATTTGTCGTTGTTTAAGTAATGACCAATCTTGTTTCAATCCTTTATTAAGAGACAACCAATCCAGTTGTTTTTCTTAATAATCAAACAATCCAGTTTCTCTCGTACTAATATAAATCGTTGAGTGATAAAAACAATCCATCTAGTATTTGTCGTTGTTTAAGTAATGACCAATCTTGTTTCAATCCTTTATTAAGAGACAACCAATCCAGTTGTTTTTCTTAATAATCAAACAATCCAGTTTCTCTCGTACTAATATAAATCGTTGAGTGATAAAAACAATCCATCTAGTATTTGTCGTTGTTTAAGTAATGCCCAATCTTGTTTCAATCCTTTATTAAGAGACAACCAATCGAGTTGTTTTTCTTAATAATCAAACAATCCAGTTTCTGTCGTACTAATATAAATCGTTGAGTGATAAAAACAATTCATCTAGTATTTGTCGTTGTTTAAGTAATGCCCAATCTTGTTTCAATCCTTTATTAAGAGACAACCAATCCAGTTGTTTTTCTTAATAATCAAACAATCCAGTTTCTGTCGTACTCATATTAATCGTTGAGTGATAAAAACAATTCATCTAGTATTTGTCGTTGTTTAAGTAATGCCCAATCTTGTTTCAATCCTTTATTAAGAGACAACCAATCCAGTTGTTTTTCTTAATAATCAAACAATCCAGTTTCTGTCGTACTTATATTAATCGTTGAGTGATAAAAACAATCCATCTAGTATTTGTCGTTGTTTAAGTAATGACCAATCTTGTTTCAATCCTTTATTAAGAGACAACCAATCCAGTTGTTTTTCTTAATAATCAAACAATCCAGTTTCTGTCGTACTCATATTAATCGTTGAGTGATAAAAACAATTCATCTAGTATTTGTCGTTGTTTAAGTAATGACCAATCTTGTTTCAATCCTTTATTAAGAGACAACCAATCCAGTTGTTTTTCTTAATAATCAAACAATCCAGTTTCTGTCGTACTTATATTAATCGTTGAGTGATAAAAACAATCCATCTAGTATTTGTCGTTGTTTAAGTAATGACCAATCTTGTTTCAATCCTTTATTAAGAGACAACCAATCCAGTTGTTTTTCTTAATAATCAAACAATCCAGTTTCTGTCGTACTTATATTAATCGTTGAGTGATAAAAACAATTCATCTAGTATTTGTCGTTGTTTAAGTAATGACCAATCTTGTTTCAATCCTTTATTAAGAGACAACCAATCCAGTTGTTTTTCTTAATAATCAAACAATCCAGTTTCTGTCGTACCTATATTAATCGTTGAGTGATAAAAACAATTCATCTAGTATTTGTCGTTGTTTAAGTAATGGCCAATCTTGTTTCAATCCTTTATTAAGAGACAACCAATCCAGTTGTTTTTCTTAATAATCAAACAATCCAGTTTCTGTCGTACTAATATTAATCGTTGAGTGATAAAAACAATCCATCTAGTATTTGTCGTTGTTTAAGTAATGACCAATCTTGTTTCAATCCTTTATTAAGAGACAACCAATCCAGTTGTTTTTCTTAATAATCAAACAATCCAGTTTCTGTCGTACTAATATTAATCGTTGAGTGATAAAAACAATCCATCTAGTATTTGTCGTTGTTTAAGTAATGACCAATCTTGTTTCAATCCTTTATTAAGAGACAACCAATCCAGTTGTTTTTCTTAATAATCAAACAATCCAGTTTCTGTCGTACTAATATTAATCGTTGAGTGATAAAAACAATCCATCTAGTATTTGTCGTTGTTTAAGTAATGACCAATCTTGTTTCAATCCTTTATTAAGAGACAACCAATCCAGTTGTTTTTCTTAATAATCAAACAATCCAGTTTCTGTCGTACTTATATTAATCGTTGAGTGATAAAAACAATTCATCTAGTATTTGTCGTTGTTTAAGTAATGACCAATCTTGTTTCAATCCTTTATTAAGAGACAACCAATCCAGTTGTTTTTCTTAATAATCAAACAATCCAGTTTCTGTCGTACTTATATTAATCGTTGAGTGATAAAAACAATTCATCTAGTATTTGTCGTTGTTTAAGTAATGACCAATCTTGTTTCAATCCTTTATTAAGAGACAACCAATCCAGTTGTTTTTCTTAATAATCAAACAATCCAGTTTCTGTCGTACTCATATTAATCGTTGAGTGATAAAAACAATTCATCTAGTATTTGTCGTTGTTTAAGTAATGACCAATCTTGTTTCAATCCTTTATTAAGAGACAACCAATCCAGTTGTTTTTCTTAATAATCAAACAATCCAGTTTCTGTCGTACTCATATTAATCGTTGAGTGATAAAAACAATCCATCTAGTATTTGTCGTTGTTTAAGTAATGCCCAATCTTGTTTCAATCCTTTATTAAGAGACAACCAATCCAGTTGTTTTTCTTAATAATCAAACAATCCAGTTTCTGTCGTACTCATATTAATCGTTGAGTGATAAAAACAATCCATCTAGTATTTGTCGTTGTTTAAGTAATGCCCAATCTTGTTTCAATCCTTTATTAAGAGACAACCAATCCAGTTGTTTTTCTTAATAATCAAACAATCCAGTTTCTGTCGTATTAATATTAATCGTTGAGTGATAAAAACAATCAATCTTGTTTAAGTAATGCCCAATCTTGTTTCAATCCTTTATTAAGAGACAACCAATCCAGTTGTTTTTCTTAATAATCAAACAATCCAGTTTCTGTCGTACTAATATAAATCGTTGAGTAATAAAAACAATTCATCTAGTATTTGTCGTTGTTTAAGTAATGCCCAATCTTGTTTCAATCCTTTATTAAGAGACAACCAATCCAGTTGTTTTTCTTAATAATCAAACAATCCAGTTTCTGTCGTACTAATATAAATCGTTGAGTAATAAAAACCATTCATCTAGTATTTGTCGTTGTTTAAGTAATGCCCAATCTTGTTTCAATCCTTTATTAAGAGACAACCAATCCAGTTGTTTTTCTTAATAATCAAACAATCCAGTTTCTGTCGTACTAATATAAATCGTTGAGTAATAAAAACAATTCATCTAGTATTTGTCGTTGTTTAAGTAATGCCCAATCTTGTTTCAATCCTTTATTAAGAGACAACCAATCCAGTTGTTTTTCTTAATAATCAAACAATCCAGTTTCTGTCGTACTAATATAAATCGTTGAGTGATAAAAACCATTCATCTAGTATTTGTCGTTGTTTAAGTAATGCCCAATCTTGTTTCAATCCTTTATTAAGAGACAACCAATCCAGTTGTTTTTCTTAATAATCAAACAATCCAGTTTCTGTCGTACTAATATAAATCGTTGAGTAATAAAAACAATTCATCTAGTATTTGTCGTTGTTTAAGTAATGCCCAATCTTGTTTCAATCCTTTATTAAGAGACAACCAATCCAGTTGTTTTTCTTAATAATCAAACAATCCAGTTTCTGTCGTACTAATATAAATCGTTGAGTGATAAAAACAATTCATCTAGTATTTGTCGTTGTTTAAGTAATGCCCAATCTTCTTTCAATCCTTTATTAAGAGACTACCAATCCAGTTGTTTTTCTTAATAATCAAACAATCCAGTTTCTGTCGTACTAATATAAATCGTTGAGTAATAAAAACAATTCATCTAGTATTTGTCGTTGTTTAAGTAATGCCCAATCTTGTTTCAATCCTTTATTAAGAGACAACCAATCCAGTTGTTTTTCTTAATAATCAAACAATCCAGTTTCTGTCGTACTAATATAAATCGTTGAGTAATAAAAACAATTCATCTAGTATTTGTCGTTGTTTAAGTAATGCCCAATCTTGTTTCAATCCTTTATTAAGAGACAACCAATCCAGTTGTTTTTCTTAATAATCAAACAATCCAGTTTCTGTCGTACTAATATAAATCGTTGAGTGATAAAAACAATTCATCTAGTATTTGTCGTTGTTTAAGTAATGCCCAATCTTCTTTCAATCCTTTATTAAGAGACTACCAATCCAGTTGTTTTTCTTAATAATCAAACAATCCAGTTTCTGTCGTACTAATATAAATCGTTGAGTGATAAAAACAATTCATCTAGTATTTGTCGTTGTTTAAGTAATGCCCAATCTTCTTTCAATCCTTTATTAAGAGACAACCAATCCAGTTGTTTTTCTTAATAATCAAACAATCCAGTTTCTGTCGTACTAATATAAATCGTTGAGTAATAAAAACAATTCATCTAGTATTTGTCGTTGTTTAAGTAATGCCCAATCTTGTTTCAATCCTTTATTAAGAGACTACCAATCCAGTTGTTTTTCTTAATAATCAAACAATCCAGTTTCTGTCGTACTAATATAAATCGTTGAGTAATAAAAACAATTCATCTAGTATTTGTCGTTGTTTAAGTAATGCCCAATCTTGTTTCAATCCTTTATTAAGAGACTACCAATCCAGTTGTTTTTCTTAATAATCAAACAATCCAGTTTCTGTCGTACTAATATAAATCGTTGAGTAATAAAAACAATTCATCTAGTATTTGTCGTTGTTTAAGTAATGCCCAATCTTGTTTCAATCCTTTATTAAGAGACAACCAATCCAGTTGTTTTTCTTAATAATCAAACAATCCAGTTTCTGTCGTACTAATATAAATCGTTGAGTAATAAAAACAATTCATCTAGTATTTGTCGTTGTTTAAGTAATGCCCAATCTTGTTTCAATCCTTTATTAAGAGACTACCAATCCAGTTGTTTTTCTTAATAATCAAACAATCCAGTTTCTGTCGTACTAATATAAATCGTTGAGTGATAAAAACAATTCATCTAGTATTTGTCGTTGTTTAAGTAATGCCCAATCTTCTTTCAATCCTTTATTAAGAGACAACCAATCCAGTTGTTTTTCTTAATAATCAAACAATCCAGTTTCTGTCGTACTAATATAAATCGTTGAGTGATAAAAACCATTCATCTAGTATTTGTCGTTGTTTAAGTAATGCCCAATCTTGTTTCAATCCTTTATTAAGAGACAACCAATCCAGTTGTTTTTCTTAATAATCAAACAATCCAGTTTCTGTCGTACTAATATAAATCGTTGAGTAATAAAAACAATTCATCTAGTATTTGTCGTTGTTTAAGTAATGCCCAATCTTGTTTCAATCCTTTATTAAGAGACAACCAATCCAGTTGTTTTTCTTAATAATCAAACAATCCAGTTTCTGTCGTACTAATATAAATCGTTGAGTAATAAAAACAATTCATCTAGTATTTGTCGTTGTTTAAGTAATGCCCAATCTTGTTTCAATCCTTTATTAAGAGACAACCAATCCAGTTGTTTTTCTTAATAATCAAACAATCCAGTTTCTGTCGTACTAATATAAATCGTTGAGTAATAAAAACAATTCATCTAGTATTTGTCGTTGTTTAAGTAATGCCCAATCTTGTTTCAATCCTTTATTAAGAGACAACCAATCCAGTTGTTTTTCTTAATAATCAAACAATCCAGTTTCTGTCGTACTAATATTAATCGTTGAGTGATAAAAACAATTCATCTAGTATTTGTCGTTGTTTAAGTAATGACCAATCTTGTTTCAATCCTTTATTAAGAGACAACCAATCCAGTTGTTTTTCTTAATAATCAAACAATCCAGTTTCTGTCGTACTCATATTAATCGTTGAGTGATAAAAACAATTCATCTAGTATTTGTCGTTGTTTAAGTAATGACCAATCTTGTTTCAATCCTTTATTAAGAGACAACCAATCCAGTTGTTTTTCTTAATAATCAAACAATCCAGTTTCTGTCGTACTCATATTAATCGTTGAGTGATAAAAACAATCCATCTAGTATTTGTCGTTGTTTAAGTAATGCCCAATCTTGTTTCAATCCTTTATTAAGAGACAACCAATCCAGTTGTTTTTCTTAATAATCAAACAATCCAGTTTCTGTCGTACTCATATTAATCGTTGAGTGATAAAAACAATCCATCTAGTATTTGTCGTTGTTTAAGTAATGCCCAATCTTGTTTCAATCCTTTATTAAGAGACAACCAATCCAGTTGTTTTTCTTAATAATCAAACAATCCAGTTTCTGTCGTATTAATATTAATCGTTGAGTGATAAAAACAATCAATCTTGTTTAAGTAATGCCCAATCTTGTTTCAATCCTTTATTAAGAGACAACCAATCCAGTTGTTTTTCTTAATAATCAAACAATCCAGTTTCTGTCGTACTAATATAAATCGTTGAGTAATAAAAACAATTCATCTAGTATTTGTCGTTGTTTAAGTAATGCCCAATCTTGTTTCAATCCTTTATTAAGAGACAACCAATCCAGTTGTTTTTCTTAATAATCAAACAATCCAGTTTCTGTCGTACTAATATAAATCGTTGAGTAATAAAAACCATTCATCTAGTATTTGTCGTTGTTTAAGTAATGCCCAATCTTGTTTCAATCCTTTATTAAGAGACAACCAATCCAGTTGTTTTTCTTAATAATCAAACAATCCAGTTTCTGTCGTACTAATATAAATCGTTGAGTAATAAAAACAATTCATCTAGTATTTGTCGTTGTTTAAGTAATGCCCAATCTTGTTTCAATCCTTTATTAAGAGACAACCAATCCAGTTGTTTTTCTTAATAATCAAACAATCCAGTTTCTGTCGTACTAATATAAATCGTTGAGTGATAAAAACCATTCATCTAGTATTTGTCGTTGTTTAAGTAATGCCCAATCTTGTTTCAATCCTTTATTAAGAGACAACCAATCCAGTTGTTTTTCTTAATAATCAAACAATCCAGTTTCTGTCGTACTAATATAAATCGTTGAGTAATAAAAACAATTCATCTAGTATTTGTCGTTGTTTAAGTAATGCCCAATCTTGTTTCAATCCTTTATTAAGAGACAACCAATCCAGTTGTTTTTCTTAATAATCAAACAATCCAGTTTCTGTCGTACTAATATAAATCGTTGAGTGATAAAAACAATTCATCTAGTATTTGTCGTTGTTTAAGTAATGCCCAATCTTCTTTCAATCCTTTATTAAGAGACTACCAATCCAGTTGTTTTTCTTAATAATCAAACAATCCAGTTTCTGTCGTACTAATATAAATCGTTGAGTAATAAAAACAATTCATCTAGTATTTGTCGTTGTTTAAGTAATGCCCAATCTTGTTTCAATCCTTTATTAAGAGACAACCAATCCAGTTGTTTTTCTTAATAATCAAACAATCCAGTTTCTGTCGTACTAATATAAATCGTTGAGTAATAAAAACAATTCATCTAGTATTTGTCGTTGTTTAAGTAATGCCCAATCTTGTTTCAATCCTTTATTAAGAGACAACCAATCCAGTTGTTTTTCTTAATAATCAAACAATCCAGTTTCTGTCGTACTAATATAAATCGTTGAGTGATAAAAACAATTCATCTAGTATTTGTCGTTGTTTAAGTAATGCCCAATCTTCTTTCAATCCTTTATTAAGAGACTACCAATCCAGTTGTTTTTCTTAATAATCAAACAATCCAGTTTCTGTCGTACTAATATAAATCGTTGAGTGATAAAAACAATTCATCTAGTATTTGTCGTTGTTTAAGTAATGCCCAATCTTCTTTCAATCCTTTATTAAGAGACAACCAATCCAGTTGTTTTTCTTAATAATCAAACAATCCAGTTTCTGTCGTACTAATATAAATCGTTGAGTAATAAAAACAATTCATCTAGTATTTGTCGTTGTTTAAGTAATGCCCAATCTTGTTTCAATCCTTTATTAAGAGACTACCAATCCAGTTGTTTTTCTTAATAATCAAACAATCCAGTTTCTGTCGTACTAATATAAATCGTTGAGTAATAAAAACAATTCATCTAGTATTTGTCGTTGTTTAAGTAATGCCCAATCTTGTTTCAATCCTTTATTAAGAGACTACCAATCCAGTTGTTTTTCTTAATAATCAAACAATCCAGTTTCTGTCGTACTAATATAAATCGTTGAGTAATAAAAACAATTCATCTAGTATTTGTCGTTGTTTAAGTAATGCCCAATCTTGTTTCAATCCTTTATTAAGAGACAACCAATCCAGTTGTTTTTCTTAATAATCAAACAATCCAGTTTCTGTCGTACTAATATAAATCGTTGAGTAATAAAAACAATTCATCTAGTATTTGTCGTTGTTTAAGTAATGCCCAATCTTGTTTCAATCCTTTATTAAGAGACTACCAATCCAGTTGTTTTTCTTAATAATCAAACAATCCAGTTTCTGTCGTACTAATATAAATCGTTGAGTGATAAAAACAATTCATCTAGTATTTGTCGTTGTTTAAGTAATGCCCAATCTTCTTTCAATCCTTTATTAAGAGACAACCAATCCAGTTGTTTTTCTTAATAATCAAACAATCCAGTTTCTGTCGTACTAATATAAATCGTTGAGTGATAAAAACAATTCATCTAGTATTTGTCGTTGTTTAAGTAATGCCCAATCTTGTTTCAATCCTTTATTAAGAGACAACCAATCCAGTTGTTTTTCTTAATAATCAAACAATCCAGTTTCTGTCGTACTAATATAAATCGTTGAGTAATAAAAACAATTCATCTAGTATTTGTCGTTGTTTAAGTAATGCCCAATCTTGTTTCAATCCTTTATTAAGAGACAACCAATCCAGTTGTTTTTCTTAATAATCAAACAATCCAGTTTCTGTCGTACTAATATAAATCGTTGAGTAATAAAAACAATTCATCTAGTATTTGTCGTTGTTTAAGTAATGCCCAATCTTGTTTCAATCCTTTATTAAGAGACAACCAATCCAGTTGTTTTTCTTAATAATCAAACAATCCAGTTTCTGTCGTACTAATATAAATCGTTGAGTAATAAAAACAATTCATCTAGTATTTGTCGTTGTTTAAGTAATGCCCAATCTTGTTTCAATCCTTTATTAAGAGACAACCAATCCAGTTGTTTTTCTTAATAATCAAACAATCCAGTTTCTGTCGTACTAATATAAATCGTTGAGTAATAAAAACAATTCATCTAGTATTTGTCGTTGTTTAAGTAATGCCCAATCTTGTTTCAATCCTTTATTAAGAGACAACCAATCCAGTTGTTTTTCTTAATAATCAAACAATCCAGTTTCTGTCGTACTAATATAAATCGTTGAGTAATAAAAACAATTCATCTAGTATTTGTCGTTGTTTAAGTAATGCCCAATCTTGTTTCAATCCTTTATTAAGAGACAACCAATCCAGTTGTTTTTCTTAATAATCAAACAATCCAGTTTCTGTCGTACTAATATAAATCGTTGAGTGATAAAAACAATTCATCTAGTATTTGTCGTTGTTTAAGTAATGCCCAATCTTCTTTCAATCCTTTATTAAGAGACTACCAATCCAGTTGTTTTTCTTAATAATCAAACAATCCAGTTTCTGTCGTACTAATATAAATCGTTGAGTGATAAAAACAATTCATCTAGTATTTGTCGTTGTTTAAGTAATGCCCAATCTTCTTTCAATCCTTTATTAAGAGACAACCAATCCAGTTGTTTTTCTTAATAATCAAACAATCCAGTTTCTGTCGTACTAATATAAATCGTTGAGTAATAAAAACAATTCATCTAGTATTTGTCGTTGTTTAAGTAATGCCCAATCTTGTTTCAATCCTTTATTAAGAGACTACCAATCCAGTTGTTTTTCTTAATAATCAAACAATCCAGTTTCTGTCGTACTAATATAAATCGTTGAGTAATAAAAACAATTCATCTAGTATTTGTCGTTGTTTAAGTAATGCCCAATCTTGTTTCAATCCTTTATTAAGAGACTACCAATCCAGTTGTTTTTCTTAATAATCAAACAATCCAGTTTCTGTCGTACTAATATAAATCGTTGAGTAATAAAAACAATTCATCTAGTATTTGTCGTTGTTTAAGTAATGCCCAATCTTGTTTCAATCCTTTATTAAGAGACAACCAATCCAGTTGTTTTTCTTAATAATCAAACAATCCAGTTTCTGTCGTACTAATATAAATCGTTGAGTAATAAAAACAATTCATCTAGTATTTGTCGTTGTTTAAGTAATGCCCAATCTTGTTTCAATCCTTTATTAAGAGACAACCAATCCAGTTGTTTTTCTTAATAATCAAACAATCCAGTTTCTGTCGTACTAATATAAATCGTTGAGTGATAAAAACAATTCATCTAGTATTTGTCGTTGTTTAAGTAATGCCCAATCTTCTTTCAATCCTTTATTAAGAGACAACCAATCCAGTTGTTTTTCTTAATAATCAAACAATCCAGTTTCTGTCGTACTAATATAAATCGTTGAGTGATAAAAACAATTCATCTAGTATTTGTCGTTGTTTAAGTAATGCCCAATCTTGTTTCAATCCTTTATTAAGAGACAACCAATCCAGTTGTTTTTCTTAATAATCAAACAATCCAGTTTCTGTCGTACTAATATAAATCGTTGAGTAATAAAAACAATTCATCTAGTATTTGTCGTTGTTTAAGTAATGCCCAATCTTGTTTCAATCCTTTATTAAGAGACAACCAATCCAGTTGTTTTTCTTAATAATCAAACAATCCAGTTTCTGTCGTACTAATATAAATCGTTGAGTAATAAAAACAATTCATCTAGTATTTGTCGTTGTTTAAGTAATGCCCAATCTTGTTTCAATCCTTTATTAAGAGACAACCAATCCAGTTGTTTTTCTTAATAATCAAACAATCCAGTTTCTGTCGTACTAATATAAATCGTTGAGTAATAAAAACAATTCATCTAGTATTTGTCGTTGTTTAAGTAATGCCCAATCTTGTTTCAATCCTTTATTAAGAGACAACCAATCCAGTTGTTTTTCTTAATAATCAAACAATCCAGTTTCTGTCGTACTAATATAAATCGTTGAGTAATAAAAACAATTCATCTAGTATTTGTCGTTGTTTAAGTAATGCCCAATCTTGTTTCAATCCTTTATTAAGAGACAACCAATCCAGTTGTTTTTCTTAATAATCAAACAATCCAGTTTCTGTCGTACTAATATAAATCGTTGAGTAATAAAAACAATTCATCTAGTATTTGTCGTTGTTTAAGTAATGCCCAATCTTGTTTCAATCCTTTATTAAGAGACAACCAATCCAGTTGTTTTTCTTAATAATCAAACAATCCAGTTTCTGTCGTACTAATATAAATCGTTGAGTAATAAAAACAATTCATCTAGTATTTGTCGTTGTTTAAGTAATGCCCAATCTTGTTTCAATCCTTTATTAAGAGACAACCAATCCAGTTGTTTTTCTTAATAATCAAACAATCCAGTTTCTGTCGTACTAATATAAATCGTTGAGTAATAAAAACAATTCATCTAGTATTTGTCGTTGTTTAAGTAATGCCCAATCTTGTTTCAATCCTTTATTAAGAGACAACCAATCCAGTTGTTTTTCTTAATAATCAAACAATCCAGTTTCTGTCGTACTAATATAAATCGTTGAGTAATAAAAACAATTCATCTAGTATTTGTCGTTGTTTAAGTAATGCCCAATCTTGTTTCAATCCTTTATTAAGAGACAACCAATCCAG